>JAMPIV010022077.1:0-307314 GCA_024509875.1 Oreohelix idahoensis
TTGGGGGGTAGGATTAATAATTATTTAAATGTAGGGGAATTGTTGGGTGAGAGAATTTGATTATGAGTTTGGTTTTTTGTTAGATAGTTATTGGTTTTTTGTTATGGTTTTATGTTAAGGGGTTTTTTTTAAGTGGTAGTTTGAAAATTTAAGTTTTAAGTATTTGAAGTGTTTTAGTTTGTGTATTTGGGTATTTTTATTGTTTGAAGAATTGTTTATGTGAAATATTGGGTTTGGGAGGGGAAAGTTGTTGAATTGTTGAATCATATGCTGTTTGGTGTTGTGATGTTGGAATTATGTCTTGTTAGTTATTTTTGTTGTTATTGGTCTTTTTTAGAATAGTGTATAATTGAGTGTAAAGGCAAACAATTTTCTTTTGAACATAAATCTACTGCATTTTAAAAAAATGTTTATCTTATGCAAGGGGGCCCCATAAGAGCTCTGGGCCCCTATCTTCAAGCTTACTTAGCCTAATGGCCCCTGGTAGACACCTGCACTGGGTTGCCCACATCCAGAAGAACTATAACACCATCACAGAAGATACTAATACCACCATCACCAGAAGAGATATAACACCATCACCAAAGAGAACTATAACACCATCACCAGAAGAGACATAACACCATCACCAAAGAGACTATAACACCATCACCAGAAAGAGACGATAACAACATCAACCAGAAGAGACTATAACACCTCACCAGAAGAGACTATAACACATCACAGAAGAGACTATAACACCATCACCAGAAACTAGAAGAAAAGTGAAAGAGAGACTCGCCAGAGGAACCTGATGGATCAACTTGGAAAGCATACGTGGCCAATCAAGAATCAGAGCTGGGGCACTATACAATTATGACTGTACGACCTAGCAAAATGGCAGACAGTTTGTTGCTGCCCTACAAGATGCCATCAACCTGTGAAGATGGTCGCTGATTGCTTTGCCAGGTCAGTGACCACGGACCAAAGAAGGTGGAAAAAACACATTATACAACATGATTTTGCATAGATTCTGGTAGCGTTTCTCTTTTTCATTCTTTATGCTTTGTGTTTATGATCTATCTGTTTGGGTTTTTGCTTTTGGTCGTTTCGTATCTTTTTATATCTCTTGTTTTGTCGCTATCCGCACGGTCACTTTTCCTTACGTATTCCTGTGACAAGAGACTACCGCTTTCTTCCACGGATTATTTGCATCGAGCTAAGCTAACTTTAAACTAGTTCCACAGTTTTTATTTATTCTTTTCTTTTTTTTTTCGTTTCGTTGGGGGGGGGGGGGATTATTTACTTTCTTGTTTCAGTATTTCTTTTCTTTTAGATTTTACGATCGCCCATTTGTTGTTTGTTTTCTCATCATCGTATAGTTTTGTAGTACCTATATTTAATTTTTGACTTTGTCACCTGTTTGGGGCTGTCGAAGGGGAACACCCGAAACGTCCCTTGTCTCATGTGAACTGTTATTAGTAAAACTGATTAAATACCGTGTTATTAGTTTATAAACTTATATTGAATTTGTCCAGTTCAGTGACCCCAAGGAAACCCAATTGAAGGTGGAAAAAAACAAATGAATAACACTCCTGATAGGACATGGGAAACCCACAGACAGTCTCTCTTGGATTGGTAACTCAGAACTCAGGGTTTAAAAGCAAAATGTGAGTTTTTTTTAAGCTTAATGTTTAGGAGGGGTTCACAAAACTATATTAAACTTGGAATTCATAAAGCGTGGTTGTTTTCCTGCTTAAATTTTTCTACTAATCTATGGGACTACAGCATTTAACTATTTTTGTACAATCATATCAGATTACCAGCTGCCTTTCTCCTCTCAGCCAAAGGTTCATGGCTTCAATCTAGATTTCATCCAACATCTTCACTGTTTCTTATATGTCGTGATGGAGTGGAGACTGATAGATCTTCTTTTCCTGTTACAATCATCTTGATTGTTATTGTTGAACAGAATCGACATCCTTGCACTTCAGACAAACTCATAGGTATATGTTGAAGAGTGTGAATGCTAACTGTTCCTGTAGCTAGCTTGTTGTATACACGACCATGTTTGCACACCTGCTTCTTTACGTCCATCTCTTGGCCATTGCCTTATGTTTGTTGGCCTCCCCAAAATTCCAAAAGTTCGTTAACCTTGATGATTCATCCATTTACCAGTGGTTCATTCTATTAACCAGAAGGCGGGGATCATTAATTGTATCTCATTATTCTTCTCCCTTATCCCATATCCAGTTTGGTCCCCCCACTGTGGGTGCTCTTGATGTTGTTCTGTCTGCCTTTATCATTACAGTGTACCCCCTGCCTATGACCAGGACAGTTTATCCACAGCCAGCACCTGCAGGACTTCAAAGCCTTTATGGGAGGGTTTTCCATTTCAATGCCTAAGGTAAAAAAAATATTTTTTTGGGGGAGAACCTTTTGAAGGTTTTGCTGTTAGCCTCCTTAAGGGCTGGCAGTATGCTTACCTCTACCTCCCATTCCTCATTACTGGAAAGTTAGTTATCATGTAAGGCCCCGCTAAGTTCCGGCAACGTTTTGTGCACGTTTACCCTAGCAGAGAAGGCCCCCACATACTATATGGGATCACAGACCATCTGTATACCCATCGATGTTATCTTCCCCCCCATTTTTTTTAATTTTGATGTTCCCGGGCCTTACCCCCTGTATTCCCCTCACCTTGTTTTTTTTTCGTTTGGCCCCCTTTTTTTTTTAAAAACATTTTTTTATCCATTTTTTTTTAACCCACCAAACGAGTTGGGATTTATGGCCCCCCCCCATCTATTTTTGGGGTTTTTTAGTTTACAACTATATAGGCTGGCCATGTGTATTGGGGGGGCGGGGGGGGGGGGCCCGTCTTGTAATAAAGGGACCCCCCCCATAAGAAAGAATAATTTAACCTAGAAAGTATCCTCTTTCAGGTGGGGGCATTTGAGTCATCTCACATAAGGGGGAAAACCATAATAGGACGCTGGGCAATCCTCATGCTCGCTAAAAAAACAAATTAGCTATCAGAATATCGAATACTGTTGTCCGTGGACCAAAAATCCACATCAATGTTTGCTACAGGGCTTCCCTGTAAAGTGGGACTTAGCCTGACAGTGTGGCAGCTCCGTAGCCAATATATGGGGCAAACAGGATGATGATGATGATTCAAGTTTAAAGCCCTACCAGTTTACTTGCTGGGAGGATGTCCAATTATAAGATCAGTTGTGACCATGCATCCATAAGTAAGGTTTATCAGGTAATCCCCTCAGGGCATAGGGGTTTCTAATTATCAAAGGGGGAGTGGAATTGTTAGAGGGACTCTTCACTATACTGACTGGGGAGGGGGGTTCCAGCTTTTATGGAGGTGGGGGGGAAGGCAGTTAATTTCCTTGGCCTGCCTATTGGCCTTTACCCTAACCTCAAGAAAGGAGCACCCCACAAGAAAAGAGCTATCTAAGTATCCCATTTTACTGCTGAGTCCTGGAATGGTGACAATCCAACTGTGGTTCCAAAACCCTCAGGACTTTGTTAAACTTCATGCCTACGATACAGGGCATAGCTCTCTATTCCATGGAACAAAAAATATGGGACAAGTAGTTACATTACAAGATTCAGCTTTACTGGGTGATACCTAAATTGGTTTTTTTTGGGCTATCTGGTCCAGACGTCCATCCATTTCAAATTTCTTATTACTCCACTCGTTTTTGGAAATCGTTCCTTTGATTATCTATCCTGGAAATTGTAGGAACTCATTTAATATCTTTTACTTTTTAAAACTCATTTAAAACTAATTTTCTTGTTTAGTTGGGCCCCTTTTCAATTCTTAACTGACTATGGGAATTGTGTTTCTGGAGACCCCTGAACCAGCCCTGTCTATGGGATATCGTTCTTTCTAGACCATGAACAAGCCCTGATCCTATTGGTGATTGTGCCTTCTGACAATCTTGATTCCCCGTAAAAAGCTGATCTTTTGAAAATGTAATCTACTATGGTCCTGTTTTGTCCATGGGGTTTTAGGATGCGCCTTTGCCTGTCCGTTTAGCAGAGTTTACAAAGGGTACTTGGTTTTGGGTACAAGTGGATTCCACAGTTCCAAGGGACTCAGCTGTAAATGGGGATACTTGGCTCTGCTCTTGAGGAATGCCAAATATAAGTGGTTTATAGCGATAGCTTGCCTGCGTGTGGGTGTTACCACTGGGCCAAGTTTTTATGTGGATGAGTTAAATAAAGCTACTATCAACATCAATGTGATCCATGAAAAAGTGAGGTGTAGATAATCATATCTCTACACAGATCTTAATCCTTCTATATTCTGCACCAGCTCAACTACTGGCCGCTGGGCTGTCAAAGCAGTCAGTGGTTGTCACACCTGGTTTTGCATTTGTAGGGCAGCAAACAAAACTTCTTCCGCTTGCTCAGTTGGCAACCACCATGGCTTTGTTGGCAGTGCCTCAGGTCTGCTTCCTTCTTGCATCTCTCGGCCTCAAGTTCTCTACCACGTTGTTCCAGATGTTGTTTAGACTGATCCATATACTAACAGACAAAAGGGATGGGATTCGAATATCTGAAAATTATTAAGCTATAGTTTGGACTTCTTTCCTTGAGAGATTTGAGGCCAGAATGCGGTGGCCTGGAAGGCTAACAGTGATGAGTAGCCATCTCTGTTATCCACATTGTTAGTTGGGCCTGCGATGGGAGGACCTTTTATAGCCTCCCGCGGGAAGAGCAGGGCGGATTACAAACAAGGGTTGAAGGAACCATTACAACCGGAAATTCCGCTGTGATGGCTGACGGGTACCGGCACAGTATTAGAAAAACACAATGCCAAGTGCAGACCAGGACTTTCGAGGATTTTATTTCAAAGATTAAACTTCTGCTTAATAGATGGATTGAGATGGAGGGGATTTACCAAGGACGTATAATGGCTTGTTAGACCTGGTGCTATGGGGACAAGGTGTTGTCGTCTTGCTCATCAGAGCTAATAGCATTTTTTCCAGGTTAACGTCAACCTAAGGATATTAGTCCTCTATGGCCCCAATTGAGGGACCATTAAGTCCTGGCCCTACCGGGCAAACCCATCCATCGGTCTGGTCTGTCGACCATATTGCCGTAGTTGCAGGCGTCCGCAAAAAGTCCAAAAGACAACCAGTGGCAAAATCAGTCAGGCGGTGCAGATAGGTTTTCCAAGAGCAGAAGGACGACAGGCCCTCTCCATCCCTATCAGCCATTGCAGAGGGAATTGTGGTAACTTCTGATCTCAACAGAGTGGCTGGTTTGAGCTGGCACAACCAAGCAGTGAAAGAACTGATAGTGATGGGGATGAGCATCAAAACGCGTAAGCAAGTGCGCTCGCTTTGATGGAGTCTCAAGAGGAAGATAGGCACTACAAAGAGAAACCGGTACCCAAGCAGAGGAATGGATCCCCATCAGAGTGTCGATCTTCCGATGCCCCGAATCGTCACGGGTTTTGATAGCAGTCCTAGTAAGGAGTCCACATTGCGAATCAAAAAGGGAACGATAATGTTCCACATGCAATGGAAAAGGGTCATTATGCTGACGTGTGTACAACCCCAATTCAAAACACGCGAATTCTGCGTTTGTGTTGGACACAGTCAAACAGCGAAGACTGTTTGGGCGTTCGTCGACCTCTATTTCATTCGGACGAGAATATAGTGGTTACACTGCGGACATGTGGGGGTACCCATGTCTGTCGGCGGTCCAAGAGACTGGCAAGGTGGTACTCCTCAAAGGTGTTGTGGAGAAGAAACAAGTCTCGGTGATGAGAGACACAGGGTGTACCACAGTCGGGATGCGTCGTTCATGCATCAACGAATCCTGTCTCACAGGCAACACTGTAAAATGTACCACATTTGGGGGCAAAGTTGCAAGTTACATTTGCAAATAAATGGGGTGCGCGTGATGTAGTCAGTGGAAGCACATGTCGTTGCTTCATAACTACCTGCTGATAGTTCAGCAATAGCAAGGGAGAGGTATCAGGTTTCACGTTCAGTTAAGGTGTTTCGGTTAATGCGAACCAAACTGTAGAGTCTTATCCACTCCACCAGTAATGTTATGCTAATTAAATGGGTACGCAAAGTAGTAGCGGATATGTGTTATGTATTGGGATACTGTAAGATGAGTGCCTGCCATGTTATCGGATATTGGTAATAATTATGTTGTTTAGTCTAGAGCAGTGGAAGTGTCTAGATGATATTATCTACAGGCCGTAGTTTGATAATATGTCGATGATTATGAGTGTGTCATTGTCATAGCTTTTGCCACTCGGGTGAGCGATATTCATAGCAGCCATTTAAGGCATAGTTTGTATCTTCGTGTGTGGAGATGATAGTTTAAGCTGCTGAAGCAGGTTTACATTGGTATTCTCATACTTGAATATGATGCGTTATGACGGTCGTGTGAGGCCTTGTTGTGTGTATTTATTCATTAAAGGGAAGTACCGGTTTAAAGGTGGTTATTACTTTTGTCAGCTATTGTTTGTGTGGTCATACCCTTAGGAGGGCGAGCCTATAGTCAGAAATATATTATAAAAAATATTAATTATAAACCCACACAGCAGCGGTGTAACCCTTGGAGTGTTCTCCATGATAAGTGGTTCCTGACACTATGTGAGAAAATGTACTAAGCATTAACGTACTAAAATGGTTCTCATGTATGTGATTATTTGATAATTAAAACAAATACTCACAGCTTTCTCAAGTTGTTTTGCTAATTCTTGAAACTTGAATGAGGCATTATTAAATATAAGTGGATCCGTCTGCTCATAGGGGTAGTCAAAAGTTATCTGAACTATGTAGGTCTTGAACTTGACTGAATGAAAATACAGAAATTTTATAAATTTATTTTTTAAAATTACAACAAAATGCATGGGAGATATCAAAGAGTACACATCGTTTGTGAGCAATGATGTACAGTCAAGGCTGTCCTATTGTACAGCTCTCAAACATGGAGAGCATTAAAAATGACAACCAGAAATTGGTTGTGCAGAATAGGACAAAAGTCACCAATGTTGAAAACTGATGACAAGAACCAGACAAATACCCCTGTGGAAACATGAAATGAGAAGACGGTGCTGGAGATGGATACCACATCTACTGAGGAAAAAACTTGTTGATAGCAATTACAGGGCAGTTCTTGTTCAAGAACCTCCAGGGTAAGAAAGATACAGAGAGATCAAATACATCAGGAGACAGGAATCAGACATAGATATTAAGGATAAAAAGAAGATATGGAAAGATCTTGAGTGTATAGCACAGGCTAATAAAGCTGGGAGTGTTTATGTTTGAAGGCCTATGCTCCATGGACAACTGAAGATAATGAATGTAGTCTATTTCCAAAAGTTCCCAAACTTTACTGAATGGCAACACTGTCTTCTTCTTTCACCTTTCACCTCCCCAAAAAAAAAAAGGAGCATAGTCCTTCAATAAACTTATGCCAAGTCCTCTTGTCCTGTGCCATCAGCTCAGGGTCTTTCTATGTTTTTCTTTCATCACCTTCAACGTATGTCACCAGTTCTCTCTTCTCAATGTTGTTCTCTGGTCTTCCTCTAACTCTTACTTACTTAGTCGTTCCCCTTCTACCGTGAGGTGTTAGAGGTTTAGAAGAGAGAGCGCCAGACTATTCTATCAGCCTGTCTTCTTTCCTGGCCTGGTTCTAATGTTCTAGTCCTCGGTCCTATCAAAAGATTGTCTAATGATTGTCCTCCCAGTGGACATCTGGGTCGTTCCTGGAGGTCTGGATCCCTGGCTTCTTTGTTTCCCATGCTTGTCGTGGTAGCCGATCTTCTCCCATTCTGCAGACATGGCCAAACCATCTTAGTTGGGACCGACCGTTTCTATTTGGGTCTGCAGCGGATGGGATTTTAGGCCTTGACGGATCGTCTGGTTGCGGACCATGTCTCTTCTTGTTACTTCAACCACTTTCCTCAGATACCTCATTTCTGAGGTTTGGATCTGGCTTTTGTGGGTTGTAGTCATTGCCCACGACTCGCATACCATATGTCAAGACTGGGACATAGGTGGAGCGGTATACAGCCATCTTCGTTTTCTTACCCAACCTCTTTCTTGCTCTGGGAATCCACGATTTATGGCCTGAAAAAAGTTTCTCCTCTAACTCTTGTATCAAGAGATTAAGGAGATCCCAGAATAAAGACTGCCTTGTAATTGCTATCAACTACGCTTTCCACAATGTGTATCATATCCATCTCCAGTGTGTCATCTTCTTTTCATCTCTTGTTCCACTGGTGGTCATCTGGTTTCTTGTCATCAGTTCCACATTAGTGATTTTGTCATACCACTTTCTATCCTTCTATTCTGGTATGTGGCTCTAGTCATCAGTACTACATTAGTGATCTTGTCATACCATCTTCTATCCTTCTACTCGTATTCTGGTATGTGGCTCTAGTCATTAGTTCTACATTTAGTAATCTTGTCATACCACTTCTATCCTTTCTATTCTAGTATTGGCTCTAGTCATCAGTTCTACATTAGTGATTTTGAGTCATACCACTTCTATCCTTCTATTCTGGTATGTGGGCTCTAGTCATCAGTTTCTACATTAGTAATCTTGTCATACCACTTCTATCCTTTTATTCTAGTATGTGGCTCTAGTCATCAGTTCTACATTGTAATCTTTGTTCATTACCACTTCTATCCTTCTATTCTGGAATGGACTCTCTAGTCATCCATCAGTTCTACATTATAATCTTGTCATACCACTTTCTATCCCTTCTATTCTGGAATGACTCTGCTAGTCATCCAGTTCTACATTAGTAATCCCTTGTCAATACCCACTTCTATCCTTCTCAGATATTGGAATGACTCTTCTAGTCATCAGTTTCTACATTAGTAATCTTGTCATATCACTTCTATCCTTCTATTCTAGTAATGTGGCTCTTAGTCTTCAGCTCTACATAGTGATCTTGTCATACCACTTTTCTACTCCTTTTATTCTGGAATGACTCTCTAGTCATCAGTACTACATTTGTAATCTTGTCAATATCACTTCTATCCTTCTATTCTGGTATGTGGCTATAGTCATCAGTTCTACATTAGTAAAATCTTGTCATATCACTTCTATCCTTCTACTCATATTCTGGTATGTCTCTTCTAGTCATCAGTTCTACATTATGATCTTGTCATATCACTTCTATCCTTCTATTCTAGTATGTGGCTCTAGTCATCAGTTCTACATTAGTGATCTTGTTCATATCACTTCTATCCATTCCATTCTGGTATGGTGGCTCTAGTCATCAGTTCTACATTAGTGATCTTGTCATACCACCATTCTCTATCCTTCTATTCTGGAATGACTCTCTTATTCATCAGTTCTGTAACATTAGTGATCATCTTGTCATATCACTTCTATCCTTCTATTCTGGAATGTCTCTCTAGTCATCAGTTTTCTACATTAGTGATCATCTTGTCATATCACTTCTATCCTTCTATTCTGGTATTGTTCTCTCTAGTCATCAGTTCTACATATTAGTAATCTTGTCATATCCACTTCTATCCTTCTATTCTAGTATGTGGCTCTAGTCATTAGTTCTACATTAGTGATCTTGTCATACTTCTGCTATCCTTCTATTCTGGAATGTCTCTCTAGTCATTAGTACTACATTAGTAATCTTGTCATACCACAGCTATCCCTTCTATTTCTAGTATGTAGGCTCTAGTCATCAGTTCTACATTAGTAATCTTGTCATAACCACTTCTATCCTTCTATTCTAGTATGTGGCTCTAGTCATTAGTTCTACATTAGTGGTAACTTGTCATATGAAATGCCACTTCTATCCTTCTATTCTAGTATGTGGCTCTAGTCATTAGTACTACATTAGTAATCTTGTCATACCACTTCTATCCTTCTATTCCGGTATGTGGCTCTAGTCATCAGTCCTACACTATTAATCTTGTCATACCACTTCTATCCCTCTACTTGTATTCTAGTATGTGGCTCTAGTCATTAGTTCTACATTCGTGATCTTGTCATACCACTTCTATCCTTCTATTCTAGTATGTGGCTCTAGTCATCAGTTCTACATTAGTGATTTTTTGTCATACCACAGCTATCCCTTCTATTCTGGTATGTGGGCTCTAGTCATCAGTTCTTTCTACATTAGTGATCTTGTCATATCACACTTTCTATCCTTCTATTCTGGGTTATGTGCCTCTAGTCATCAGTTCTACATTAGTGATCTTGTCATACCACTTCTATCCTTTTATTCTAGTATGTGGCTCTAGTTCATTAGTTCTACATTAGTAATCTTGTCATACCACTTTCTATCCTTCTATTCTAGTATGTGGTTCTAGTCATTAGTTCTACATTAGTGACCTTGTCATATCACTTCTATCCTTCTATTCTGGTATGTGGCTCTAGTCATCAGTACTACATTAGTAATCTTGTCATATCCACTTCTATCCTTCTACTCGTATTCTCCAAAAAGTATGTGCTCTAGGTCATCAGTTCTACATTAGTAATCTTGTCATACCACTTCTATCCTTCTATTCTAGTATGTGGCTCTAGTCATTAGTTTCTACATTAGTGATTGCTCTTGTCATACCACTTTCTATCCTTCTATTCTAGTATGTGGCTCTAGTCATCAGTACTACATTTAGTAATCTTGTCATATCACTTCTATCCTTCTATTCTGTTTATGTGGCTCTAGTCATCAGTTCTACATTAGTAATCTTGTCATACCACTTCTATCCTCTACTACTCGCATTCTAGATTATGTGGCTCTAGTCATTTAGTTCTACATTAGTGATCTTGTCATACCACTATCCTTCTATCTAGTATGTGGCTCTTAGTCATCAGTTCTACATTAGTGATTTTGTCATACCACAGCTATCCTTCTTTTGGTTATATGTGGCTCTAGTCCCATCAGTTCTACATTAGTGATCTTGTCATACCACTTCTATCCTTACTATTCTAGTATGTGGCATCTAGTCCCTCAGTTCTACATTAGTGATCTTGTCATACCACGATCATTTTAATCCTTCTATTCTGTGAATGTCTCTCTAGTCATACCACTAAATTAGTAATCTTGTCATATCACTTCTATCCTTCTATTTCTGTATGATCTCTAGTCATCATTATACATTAGTGATCTTGTCATACCACTTCTATTCCTTTTATTCTAGTATGTGGCTCTTAGTCATCAGTACTACATTAGTAATCTTGTCATATCACTTCTAACCTTCTATTCTGGTATGTGGCTCTGTTCATACAGTTCTACATTAGTAAATCTTGTCCATACCACTTCTATCCCTTCTATTCTAGTATGTGGCTCTAGTCATTAGTTTCTAATTAGTGATCTTGTCATATCACTTCTAACCTTCTATTCTGGTATGTGGCTCTAGTCAGTCAGTTCTACATTAGTAATCTTGTCATACCACTTCCCCTATACTTCTACTCGTATTCTGGTATGTGGCTTTAGTCATCATTTTTCTACATTAGTGATCTTGTCATATCACTTCTATCCTTCTATTCTGGGTATGTGGGCTCCTAGTCATCAGGTTCCTACACTTCAGTGATTTTGTCATACCACACCACAGCTATCCTTCCTATTCTGGATGTGGCTCTTGTCATTGTTGCGTGTGAAATTCTCGCAACTATCATATATATTTTTGTAATGTAAAAGGGAAATAATCATGTGGAATTTATAGTCACTTTTCATTGTAAGCAGTTGTACTCTTCTCGCGTTTGTGTCGATGGTTGTTAAATTTGTTTAAGCGTTCTCGAATCGTGTCCAATAGTATGGACTTGCTAGGCCGCTTTTTTTCTCAGAAAGCGTTGGCAACCTGTTTGGTTATCCTTATAAGGTAATCATTCCTTAAGCTGGTTCTTAGTAAAGGTCCTTGTGTCTTAAGTTATCAGAGCGGTGGTCGATTCGTGCTGGACTGCGCATGTCTAAGTCTGGGTCTTTGTCGATCGATTCTGCCCAGCAGTCAGTGAGCGAAGATTTTGGATAGCAAGCAAGACGTCTTGGTGAGTTCTATGCTTTTCCTTGTTTCTTTCAGGAATATGAAGTCCTCTTATGGATATTTCGTTTATTCGAGAGTGATACCTCCTAGTGTATTTCACACACGCCGGGAGGGGTATTATTTCTGTGGTTATTATTTCCTGAAGGCAAGGTAAATTACATTTACATTTAACATTATAGATTTCTGTTCGTGAGTGACATTTGATTCTGTAGCCCTGTCTTTGAAAATCGTCATCACGAGATGTTTTCTCAGCGCTCACATATTGCTAACATTGTGAATCGCATCGGTTGATGCATGTCCAAGGGACTATTATTTGCTACTTCGCTACATGAACTAGGTTTGAAACCTTTTTGTTATCTAGAGGATTTTTTTTGAGGGAACAATAATTTATACTTCAGAAGACGATGTCTGTCTTGCTGAAGTCAGTTTAAGAGAGAGTGAACTGATCTCATACATCTTGTTATCTCCTGGCTAAGACAGGAAAGGGATGGAGAGAAATTTTCCCGACTACATTACAGCCTTCATAAAGTTTATTGCACATCCTGTGTAATCATCTTTATTATGAAGCTGTCTTCCTTCCATTACTGTACTGACAATGTTGCCTGTGATAATGAACTGTCTGATGTAGCTACATATTCGCGTATATATTTTGTCACTGTGGCGTCCACAATAAAATGATACAGAAAAACGTCACTAAGCTGTTACAAGCATCATTGACTTTTATACGTCGTGATTAACTGACGTCCTTGTGTGGATTGCCCTGTTTTTTGCATGATCTTTTTGTTTGACTGTACCTCATCTACACACTACACAAAAACCAGAACACGGGGCACCATCATCCTATCCCATGGTGCACGCATCAGTCATCAGTTCTACATTAGTGATCTTGTCATAAACACTTCTATCCTTCTATTCTGGAATGTCTCTCTAGTCATCAGTTCTCACATTAGTGATCTGTCCATACCATCTTCTATTCTAGTATGTGGCTCTAGTCATTAGTTCTACATTAGTGATCTTGTCATATCACTTCTATCCCTTCTATTCTGGTATGGTGGCTCTTGTAGTCCCTTCAGTTTCTACATTAGGTAATCTTGTCATACCACTTCAATTCCTTCTACTCGTATTCTGGTATGTGGCTCTAGTCATCACATTTCTATTCTACATTAGTGATTTCTTGTCATACCACATCTATCCTTCTAGTCTACACACGCAGCCATTTATAAAAGTCTATTAGCTTTTTTGTCCGTTTCTACATGCTTCACAGCCATACAACAGCAATCACACATACTGTACTATTAAATCTAGCATATACTTTGCAACATATCACTTAAGCATAATTTTTTTGGTGCTGTGTTTTGTTGAAAAGCATTGTACCAAACACAAACATTTTAATGACAGTGAAGAAGACCTACTGGGACTGATTATGGTAGACCTGCCCTAGACACAAACAGACCAAGAGACAAAACTGGGGGCATCAAGATGTGCTTCTCGTGGAGGAAGAACAGAAATCTTGGACAACTAGAAAATTAAAGAAATCAGTCCTCGGCAGAATGGAAGGGACAACTTGTTTAATAAACTCACATCAAATACACAAATGTTTCAAGGTTTTTTGTTATAAGAAGAACAAATTGACAGCTAAGGTGGTAGCAAGTGGTCAAATTTTAAAAAAACAAACTTCAACAAAGAGAAGAAGGAGAAAGATGAAGAGTGAAAGACTCAAATATCTCAACAAACTGACCACACAGAACAGGCAAGTGACTGGACAAACAGCAAGTGACTGACACAGCAAGTGACTGACACAGCAAGTGACTGACACCCGCATAGTGACTGACACCGCAAGTGACTGACACAAGCAAGTGACTGACTGACGACAGCAAGGGACTGACCCACTGCAAGTGAATGACACAACAAGGTGACTAAAAGAAACCATAGACTGTAAAATTTAAGGGATGGCACTCTAATTCAAACTGTTTTGCAAGAGTTAATAAAATGAAATTGTATAGGTTCATCTTCAGAACCCTGACAAGACAGAAGCTTGTCATGACACACAGGTGGGGAATCGTTGGTCTAAACAGTACAATCATTCATCACTTTTATCTCCTACAATCTATATATGTTTAGGAGATTATTTCTTTGACCATCGGCACACTATGGTGATGTGGTCAGCTTCACGACGGCTGTCTTAACCTCCCCCCAATTTGTTCTGGCACTTAATTCATTGCAGCTGGGTCGACCCACAGAAAAGCATTTGCAGTCTAAAAAGTCCTCACCTCAACTGGGTGATCAAAACCAGGGACCACCGAGCTAAGAAAGCCAGTTGCAATAACCACTGCCGTTTACCATGGCTACATAATACCAATCAATATGTCAAAGAAAAATGTCAAGATCTGCAACTGTGACTTGACTGAGGAGGGAGTGGTTGGATAAAAGGAAGACAAATTGTCATAACTTGTTGAGTGAAATAATGGACTATGTTGAGATGAAGAATGGGCTATGTTTAGTGAAAGCATGGACTATGGTTGAGTGAAAGCATGGGCTATTTTTGTTGAGTGAAAGAATGGGCTATGCTGAGTGAAAGAATGGGCAAATGTTGAGTGAAAGCATGGGCTATGATTGAGTATGAAAAGTATGGACTATGTTGAGTGAAAGAATGGGCTATGTTGAGTGAAAGAATGGACTATGTTGAGTGGAAGAATGGGCAATGTTTAGGTGAAAGCATGGACTTTTTGTTGAGTGAAAGTATGGACTATGTGTTGAGTGAAAGAATGGGCCTATGTTGATGGAAAGCCATGGGACTAAATAGTTGAGTGAAACAAATGGGCTATGTTGAGTGGAAAGCATGGACTATGTGGAGTGAAAGAATGGGGACTATGTTGAGTGAAGAATGGACTATGTTGAGTGAAGAATGGCTATGTTTAGTGAAAGCATTGGACTATGTTGAGTGAAGACATGGGCTATGTTGCGTGAAAGAATGGGCTATGCTGAGTGAAAGAATGGGCAAATGTTGAGTGAAAGCATGGGCTATGTTGATGAAAGAAATGTGGCTATGCTGAGTTGAAAGGAATGGGGCTATGTTGTAGTGAAAGCATGGACTATTTGAGTGGAACAGAATGGGACCTTTGTTGGAGTGAAAGAAATGGGCAATGTTTGATGGGGGATATGCATGGACTTTGTTGAGTGAAAGTAAATGGGACTATGTTGCCAGTGAATGAATGGGGCTATGTTGTGAGTTAAAGCATGGACTATTGTTGAGTGAAAACAATGGGCTTATTTTGAGTGGAAAGCATGGACTAATGTTTGAGTGAAAGAATGGTACTATATTGAGTGAAAGAAATGCTATGGTATGTTGAGCTGAAAGCAAGGACTATGTTTTGAGTGAGAAAGAATGGACTAAGGTTGAGTGAATAAAAAAAAATTGGGCAAATGTTGAGATGAAAGCATGGGACCTATGTTTTGAGTGAAAGCATGGACTATGTTGAGTGAAAAGAATGGACTATGTTGAGTGAAACAATGGGCCTATGTTTGAGTGAAAGCATGGGACCTAATGTTGAGTGAAAAGAATGGCCTATATTTGGAGTGAAAAGCATGGGCCAATGTTGAGTGTAAAGCATGGGGACTATGTAGAGTGAAAAGGAATGGACTATTTTAGAGTGCAAAAGATGGGCAAAAATTTGAGTGTAATGGCAAGACAATATGTTGATTAAAGACTTATGGACTTATGTGTAGAGTGAAAGCATGGACTATACTATGTTGAATGAAAGCATAGACTATGATGAGAGATGGAAAGCAAAGGTCCTATGATATGAGTGAAAGTATGTGGCTATGTTAGAGTGAAAGAATGGGACTATGTTGAGAGTAAAATAATGGTGCCTATGTATTAGATTGAAACGAATGGGCAATGTTGAGTGAAAGCAAGGACAATTGTGTTAAGTGAAATGCATGGACTATGTTGAGTAGAAAAGCATGGACTATGTTTGAAGTGATAAGAATGGGACTTATGTATTGAGGTGAAAAGCATGGACATATGGTAAGAGTGAAACAATGAGACTATGTTGAGTGAAAGAAATGGTTATGGTGAATGAAATGAAAGAGTTATGTTGAGTGAAAGAAATGGGTTATGTTTGAGTGAAAGAATGGGACTACGTTGAGTATGAAAGAAATGGGCTATGATTGAGTGAATTAATGGGGGAACTATGTTTGAGTGAAAGAAATGTACTATTGTTTGAGTTAAAAGAATGGACTAGAATTTTGAGTGAAGAGAAATGGGATATGTATGAGTGAAAAGAATGGACTAAAATGCTGTGTGACATAGAATGGACTATGTTGGAGTGAAGACAACGGACTTATGTATGAGAGATAAGAATGTGGGCTAAGTGTAGAGTGATAGTGAATGTGTTATTGTATGAGCTGAACGCATAGAGATATGTTTGAGTGAAAGAATGGGTTATGTTTGAGTGAAAGAAGGGGTTTATGTATGAAGTGAAAGAAAGGACTATGTTGAGTTGATCCTTCTTCTTCTTTTGAATCCTTAGCATGGGCGACCGTCAATAGCAGATCAGTTGCCATTTAACACCATGGGTGGCGTTCTTGTCAGGGGGCAACAACAAAATTGATTTCCACTTTGTCTCGGTCCCGGGACGGCCCATCCCATCGTGAGTGCCCCAAACTCTGGTTTCAATTCTTTGCATCCTCAGCCTCCGACAGTCCTCCGCCAAGTTGTTTTTTTTTTGTGACCTCTCTTTCGTTTCCCTTCAGGGGTCCATTAACATAGCTGTTCTTGTCGATGGCATCTCGGCATCCACTTCTAGAGGACAATGGCCAACCCAGCTCCTGCGTATGCCAGCTTTGATGTGTGTGACAAGTCCTCTTTGCTTGCATCCGAGTAAGCACAAATCTTGGTTGGTGATGGTAATGTCGCCCAAAAAAATTCAGAGAATTTATTACTTATAGGCAGTTGTGTAAAAAGAGGACAATTTCGACATTTCCTTCTCTGTTAACTCTCCAGTTTCTCCGCCGCCATAGGAGATGCGACTCATGAAAAGCACACAGCTCTGATATAATCCTAATTTTGTGGCTTTGTGCTGTATTGAGAGGAACTTCCTCAGATGTTTTTTTAGGACTAAAAAAAGGCTGTTCTTGCTTAGTTCATTCTGTTGTTGATGTCTTTGCTTGCTCCGCCGTCTGGTGTTTACTATTGCCATCGCTCTAGGTAATGTGAAGGCATCTGTCCCTGTTTCCAGTTGGCTGATTCCTTACTGATTTTGGGCTCAGGGTTGCTTCACATTGAGCTGTCCCATTGACCTCCTGTTTTCATTTTAGGTTTGATGTTCAGCCCAACCTGCCTGGCTATACTTATTAAGGTTCCTACTCCGTTTTTATTCCAGGATTGTGTTGATGTGCCCCCCCCCCCCCCCCCCCCCCCCCCCCCCCCCCCCCCCCCCCCCCCCCCCCCCCCCCCCCCCCCCCCCCCATGCTCGAATATCATGCCTAGCAGTGCACTGTCATCTGCATTTTCTAAGACTCTTCCAATGTAAGAACATTGTAGTCCATTCCGTTTTTCCTCTTGGATTTGTCCCTCTGTTTGATGTAGAGTGAAAGAAATGGGTTATTGTTTTTGAAGTGAAAGTATGGGTTTTATGGTTTGCGTAAAAGCATGGACTATGTTGAGTGAAAGAATGAGTTATGTTTGAGTGAAAGGAATGGGTTACTGTTGATTGATAAGAATGGGCTATGGTTGAGCTGAAACAATGGGCATATGTTGAGTGAAAGAATGAGTTATGTTGAGTGAAAGAATGGGCTATGTTGAGTGAAAGAATGAGTTATGTTGAGTGAAAAACATATGGAGTTATGGTTGGAAGTGATAAGAATGGGCTGATATGTTGAGTGACAAAAACCTGATCTGCGGGTGTTAAGTGAAATAAAGGGGAGGCGTGAGAGGTGAGTGTGAAAGGAATCAACAGTGAAGTGTTGGAGTTGATATTAATGGACAGTGAGAGATGAGTGAAATAATTGACAGTGAATGTTGAGTGAAATAATAGACAGTGAGTGGTGAGTGAAAGAATGAACAGTGAATGATGAGTGAAAGAATGGACAGCAGGTGTTGAGTGAAAGAATAGACAGTGAGCATTGAGTGAAAGAGTTGACAGTGAGTGTTGAGTGAAAGAGTGGACAGCAAGTGTGGAGTGAAAGAGTGGACAGTGTGCATTGAGTGAAAGAGGTGTGTACAGTGAGTGGTTGATCAACCACTCGCTGTCCACTCAACACTCCCTGTCCATTCTTTCACTCAACACTTGCTGTCCATTCTTTCACTCAGCACTCACTGTCCATTCTTTCACTCAACACTCACTGTCCATTCTTTCACTCAACACTCGCTGTCCATTCTTTCACTCAGCACTCACTGTCCATTCTTTCACTCACCACTCACTGTCTATTATTTCACTCAACATTCACTGTCAATTATTTCACTCATCTCTCACTGTCCATTATTTCACTCAACACTCACTGTTGATTCTTTCACTCACCTCTCACTGCCCTTTATTTCACTTAACACCCGCTGTCTGGTTTTTCACTCAACATAGCCCATTCTTTCACTCAACATAACTCATTGTTTCACTCAACATAACTCATTCTTTCACTCAACATAGCCCATTCTTTCACTCAACATAACTCATTCTTTCACTCAACATAGCCCATTGTTTCACTCAACATAGCCCATTCTTTCACTCAACATAACCCATTCTTTCACTCAACATAACTCATTCTTTCACTCAACATAGTCCATGCTTTTACTCAACATAACCCATTCTTTCACTCAACATAACCCATTCTTTCACTCAACATCAACAGAGGGCAATCCAAGAGGAATAAGATGGACTACATTTTCTACATTGGAAGATCTAGAAAATGCAGATGACATTGCACTGCTAGCATATTTCACATCAACACATCCAGGAAAAAACGGATAGACTTAATAAGTATAGCCAGCAGGTGGGCTTGAACATCAACCTAAAGAAAACAGAGGTCATGACACTCAATGTGAGCAACCCTGAGCCCATATCAGTAAGGAATCAGCAACTGGAACAGACAGATGCCTTCACATACCTAGGATGCATAGTAACACCAGACGGCGGAGCAAGCAAAGACATCAACAACAGAATGAACAAAGCAAGAACAGCCTTTTTTAGTCTAAACAACATCTGGAAGTCCTCTCAATACAGCACAAGCACAAAATTAGGATTATATCAGAGCTGTGTGCTTTCTGTGCTTCTCTATGGCGCGGAGAACTGGAGAGTAACAGAGAAGGAAATGTCGAAATTGTCCTCTTTTTACACAACATGCCTAAGAAAAATTCTCTGAATTTTTTGGCCGAATACCATCACCAACCAAGATCTGCTTACTCGGAGCAAGCAAGAGGACATGCACACCATCATAGCTGGCAGACGCTGGAGCTGGGTTGGCCATGTCCTCAGAAGAGACGCCGATGCCATCACAAGAACAGCTATGTTATGGACCCCTGAAGGAAAACGAAAGAGAGGCCGACCAAAAACAACTTGGCGGAGGACTGCGGAGGCTGAGATGCAAAGAATGAACCAGAGTTGGGGCACTGCACGAAGGATGGCCGCCGACCGAGCAAAGTGGAATCAATTTGTTGTTGCCCTACAAGACGCCACCAGGTGTAATGGCCACTGACTGCTTTGACGGTCGGCAGCTAAGGATCAAAGAAGAAGAAGATCACTCAACATAGTCCATTCTTTCACTCAACATAACCCCTTCTTTCACTCAACATAACCCATTCTTTCACTCAACATATCTCATTCTTTCACTCAACATAACTCATTCTTTCACTCAACATAGCCCATTCTTTCACTCAACATAGTCCATTGTTTCACTCAACATAGTCCATTCTTTCACTCAGCATAGTCCATTCTTTCACTCAACATAACCCATTCTTTCACTCAAAATAGTCCATTCTTTTACTCAACATAGTCCATTCTTTCACTCAACATAGTCCATTATTTCACTCAACATAGCCCATTCTTTCACTCAACATAGTCCATTCTTTCACTCAACATAACCCATTCTTTCACTCAACATAACTCATTCTTTCACTCACCATAACCAATTCTTTCACTCAACATAGTCCATTGTTTCACTCAACATAGTCCATGCTTTCACTCAACATAGCCCATTCTTTCACTCAACATAGTCCATGCTTTCACTCAACATAGTCCATGCTTTCACTTAACATAGTCCATGCTTTCACTCAACATTGCCCATTCTTTCACTCAACATAGTCCATTATTTTACTCAACATAGTCCATTCTTTCACTCAACATAGCCCATTCTTTCACTCAACATAGTCTATGCTTTCACTCAACATAGTCTATGCTTTCATTCAACATAGTCCATGCTTTCACTCAACATAGTCCATGCTTTCACTCAACATAGTCCATGCTTTCACTCAACATTGCCCATTCTTTCACTCAACATAGTCCATTCTTTCACTCAACATAGTCCATGCTTTCACTCAACATTGCCCATGCTTTCACTCAATATAGTCCATTCTTTCACTCAACATAGTCCATGCTTTCACTCAACATAGCCCATTGTTTCACTCAACATAGTCCATTCTTTCACTCAACATAGTCCATGCTTTCACTCAACATAGTCCATGCTTTCACTCAACATTGCCCATTATTTCACTCAACATAGTCCATTCTTTCACTCAACATAGTCCATGCTTTCACTCAACATAGCCCATTCTTTCACTCAATATAGTCCATTCTTTCACTCAACATAGTCCATGCTTTCACTCAACATAGCCCATTGTTTCACTCAACATAGTCCATGCTTTCACTCAACATAGCCCATTCTTTCACTCAACATAGTCCATACTTTCACTCAACATAGTCCATGCTTTCACTCAACATTGCCCATTCTTTCACTCAACATAGTCCATTCTTCCACTCAACATAGTCCATGCTTTCACTCAACATAGCCCATTCTTTCACTCAGCATAGCCCATTCTTTCACTCAACATAGCCCATGCTTTCACTCAACATTGCCCATTCTTTCACTCAGCATAGCCCATTCTTTCACTCAACATAGCCCATGCTTTCACTCAACATAGTCCATGCTTTCACTAAACATAGCCCATTCTTCACTCAACATAGTCCATTCTTCACTCAACATAGTCCATTCTTTCACTCAACATAGTCCATGCTTTCACTCAACATAGCCCATTGTTTCACTCAACATAGTCCATGCTTTCACTCAACATAGCCCATTCTTTCACTCAACATAGTCCATACTTTCACTCAACATAGTCCATGCTTTCACTCAACATTGCCCATTCTTCCACTCAACATAGTCCATTCTTTCACTCAACATAGCCCATTCTTTCACTCAACATAGTCCATACTTTCACTCAACATAGCCCATGCTTTCACTCAACATTGCCCATTCTTTCACTCAGCATAGCCCATTCTTTCACTCAACATAGCCCATGCTTTCACTCAACATAGTCCATGCTTTCACTAAACATAGCCCATTCTTCACTCAACATAGTCCATTATTTCACTCAACAAGTTATGACAATTTGTCTTCCTTTTATCCAACCACTCCTCCTCAGTCAAGTCACAGTTGCAGATCTTGACATTTTCTTTGACTTATTGGATTATGTAGCCATGGTAACGCAGTGGTTATTGCACTGGCTTCTTAGCTCGGTGGTCCCTGGTTTGATCCCCAGTTGAGGTGGGACTTTTTAGACTGCAAATGGCTTTCTGTGGTCGACCCAGCTGCATGAATTAAGTGCCAGAACAAATCTGGGAAGGTTAAGACAGCCGTCGTGAAGCTGACCACATCACCCATAGTGTGCCGATGGTCAAGAAAATAATCTCCTAACATATATAATTGTAGAGATAAAAGTGATGATGATTGTACTGTTTAGACCAAAGATTCCCCACCTGTGTGTCATGACAAGCTTCTGTCTTGTCAGGGTTCTGAAGATGAACTATACAATTTCATTTTATAACTCTTGCAAAACAGTTTGATTAGAGTGCCATCCTTAAATTTCCTACAGTCTATGGTGTCTTTAGTCACTTGTTGTGTCATTCACTTGCTGTGTCAGTCCCTTGCTGTGTCAGTCAGTCACTTGCTGTGTCAGTCACTTGCGGTGTCAGTCACTTGCGGTGTCAGTCACTTGCTGTGTCAGTCACTTGCTGTGTCAGTCACTTGCTGTGTCAGTCACTTGCTGTTCTGTGTGGTCAGTTTGTTGAGA
Source organism: Oreohelix idahoensis (assembly GCA_024509875.1). Lineage (NCBI taxonomy): Eukaryota > Metazoa > Mollusca > Gastropoda > Stylommatophora > Oreohelicidae > Oreohelix > Oreohelix idahoensis. Next base: position 22,264 of record JAMPIV010022077.1, read on the forward strand.
TATTTGTGTCTTTCACTCTTCATCTTTCTCTTCTTCTCTTTGAGTTTGAATTTTTAAAATTGACCACTTGCTACCACCTTCTGTCAATTTGTTCTTCTTATAACAAAAAACTTGAAACATTTGTGTATTTTGATGTGAGTTATTAACAGTTGTCTTCCATTCTGCCGAGGACTGATTTAATTTTCTAGTTGTCCAAGATTTCTGTTCTTCCTCCACGAGAAGCACATCTTTGATGCACCCAGTTTTGTCTCTTGTCTGTTTGTGTCTAGGGCAGGTCTCACATAACGTCCCAGTAGTCTTCTTCACTGTCATTAAAATGTTTGTGTTGGTACAAATGCTTTTCAACAAAACACAGCACCAAAAAAATTATGCTTAAGTGATATGTTGCAAAGTAATGCAGATTTATTGTACAGTATGTGTGTTGCTGTTGTATGGCTGTGAAGCATGTAGAAACGACAAAAAAGCTATAGACTTTTATAAATGGCTGCGTGTGTAGACTAGAAGGATAGATGTGGTATGACAAGATCACTAATGTAGAACTGATGACTAGAGCCACATACCAGAATACGAGTAGAAGGATAGAAGTGGTATGACAAGATTACTAATGTAGAACTGATGACTAGAGCCACATACCAGAATAGAAGGATAGAAGTGATATGACAAGATCACTAATGTAGAACTAATGACTAGAGCCACATACTAGAATAGAAGTGGTATGACAAGATCACTAATGTAGAACTGATGACTAGAGAGACATTCCAGAATAGAAGGATAGAAGTGGTATGACAAGATCACTAATGTAGAACTGATGACTGATGCGTGCACCATGGGATAGATGATGGTGCCCGTGTTCTGGTTTTGTGTAGTGTGTAGATGAGGTACAGTCAAACAACGATCATGCAAAAACAGGGCAATCCACACAAGGACGTCAGTTAACTCACGACGTATAAAGTCAATGATGCTTGTAACAGCTAGTGACGTTTTTCTGTATCATTTATTGTGGACGCCACAGTGACAAAATATATACGCGAATATGTAGCTACATCAGACAGTCATTATCACAGCAACATTGTCAGTACAGTAATGGACGGAAGACAGCATCATAATAAAGATGATTCACAGGCATGTCAATACATTATAAGGCTGTAATGTAGTCGGGAAAATTCTCCATCCCTTTCTGTCTTAGCCAGGAGATAACCAGATGTATGAGATCAGTTCACTCTCCTTAATCTGACTTCAGCAAGACAGACACGTCTTCTGAAGTATAAATAATGTCCTCAAAAAAATCCTCTAGATAACAAAAGGTTTCAAACCTAGTTCATGTAGCGAAGTAGCAAATAATAGTCCTTGGGACATGCATCAACCCGATGCGATACAATGTAGCAATATGTGAGCTGAGAAAACATCTCGTGATGACGACTTTCAAAGACAGGCTACGAATCAAATGTCACTCACGAACAGAAATCTATAAAGTTAATGTAAATGTAATTTACCTTGCCTTCAGGAAATAACCACAGAAATAATACCCCTCCCGGCGTGTGGAAATACACTAGAGGTATCATCTCGAATAAACGAAATATCCATAAGAGGACTTCATATTCCTGAAGAACAAGAAAAGCATAGACGCTCACAAAGACGTCTTGCTTGCTATCCAAAATCTTCGCTCACTGACTGCTGGGCAGAAATCGATCGACAAAGACCCAAGACTTAGACATGCGCAGTCCAGCACGAATCGACCACCGCTCAGATAACTTAAGACACAAGGACCTTTACTAAGAACCAGCTTAAGAATGATTACCTTATAAGGATAACCCAACAGGTTGCCAACCGCTTTCTGAGAAAAGCGGCCTAGCAAGTCCATACATGGACACGATTCGAGAACGCTTAACAAATTTAACAACCATCGACACCAACGCGAGAAGACAACTGCTTACAATGAAAAGTGACTATAAATTCCACATGATTATTTCCCTTACATTACAAAATATATATGATGTTGCGAGAATTTCACACGCAACAATGACAAGAGCCACATACCAGAATAGAAGGATAGCTGTGGTATGACAAAATCACTGATGTAGAACTGATGACTAGAGCCACATACCAGAATAGAAGGATAGAAGTGATATGACAAGATCACTAATGTAGAACTGATGACTAAAGCCACATACCAGAATACGAGTAGAAGGATAGAAGTGGTATGACAAGATTACTAATGTAGAACTGATGACTAGAGCCACATACCAGAATAGAAGGATAGAAGTGATATGACAAGATCACTAATGTAGAACTAATGACTAGAGCCACATACTAGAATAGAAGGATAGAAGTGGTATGACAAGATTACTAATGTAGAACTGATGACTAGAGCCACATACTAGAATAGAAGGATAGAAGTGGTATGACAAGATCACTAATGTATAACTGATGACTAGAGCCACATACCAGAATAGAAGGATAGAAGTGATATGACAAGATTACTAATGTAGAACTGATGACTAGAGAGACATTCCAGAATAGAAGGATAAAAGTGGTATGACAAGATCACTAATGTAGAACTGAGGACTAGAGCCACATACTAGAATAGAAGGATAGAAGTGGTATGACAAGATCACTAATGTAGAACTGATGACTAGAGCCACATACCAGAATAGAAGGATAGCTGTGGTATGACAAAATCACTAATGTAGAACTGATGACTAGAGCCACATACTAGAATAGAAGGATAGAAGTGGTATGACAAGATCACTAATGTAGAACTAATGACTAGAGCCACATACTAGAATGCGAGTAGAAGGATAGAAGTGGTATGACAAGATTACTAATGTAGAACTGATGACTAGAGCCACATACCAGAATAGAAGGATAGAAGTGATATGACAAGATTACTAATGTAGTACTGATGACTAGAGCCACATACTAGAATAGAAGGATAGAAGTGGTATGACAAGATCACTAATGTAGAACTAATGACTAGAGCCACATACTAGAATAGAAGGATAGAAGTGGTATGACAAGATTACTAATGTAGAACTGATGACTAGAGCCACATACTAGAATACGAGTAGAAGGATAGAAGTGATATGACAAGATTACTAATGTAGTACTGATGACTAGAGCCACATACCAGAATAGAAGGATAGAAGTGATATGACAAGGTCACTAATGTAGAACTAATGACTAGAACCACATACTAGAATAGAAGGATAGAAGTGGTATGACAAGATTACTAATGTAGAACTAATGACTAGAGCCACATACTAGAATAAAAGGATAGAAGTGGTATGACAAGATCACTAATGTAGAACTGATGACTAGAGCCACATACCAGAATAGAAGGATAGAAGTGATATGACAAGATCACTAATGTAGAACTGATGACTAGAGCCACATACCAGAATAGAAGGATAGCTGTGGTATGACAAAATCACTAATGTAGAACTGATGACTAGAGCCACATACTAGAATAGAAGGATAGAAGTGGTATGACAAGATCACTAATGTAGAACTAATGACTAGAGCCACATACTAGAATACGAGTAGAAGGATAGAAGTGGTATGACAAGATTACTAATGTAGAACTGATGACTAGAGCCACATACCAGAATAGAAGGATAGAAGTGATATGACAAGATTACTAATGTAGTACTGATGACTAGAGCCACATACTAGAATAGAAGGATAGAAGTGGTATGACAAGATCACTAATGTAGAACTAATGACTAGAGCCACATACTAGAATAGAAGGATAGAAGTGGTATGACAAGATTACTAATGTAGAACTGATGACTAGAGCCACATACTAGAATAGAAGGATAGCTGTGGTATGACAAGATCACTAATGTAGAACTAATGACTAGAGAGACATTCCAGAATAGAAGGATAGCAGAAGTATGACAAGATCACTAATGTAGAACTAATGACTAGAGCCACATACTAGAATAGAAGGATAGAAGTGGTATGACAAGATTACTAATGTAGAACTGATGACTAGAGAGACATACCAGAATAGAAGGATAGAAGTGATATGACAAGATGATCACTAATGTAGAACTGATGACTAGAGAGACATTCCAGAATAGAAGGATAGAAGTGATATGACAAGATGATCACTAATGTAGAACTGATGACTAGAGAGTCATTCCAGAATAGAAGGATAGAAGTGGTATGACAAGATCACTAATGTAGAACTGATGACTAGAGCCACATACCAGAATGGAAGGATAGAAGTGATATGACAAGATCACTAATGTAGAACTGATGACTAGAGCCACATACTAGAATAGAAGGATAGAAGTGATATGACAAGATCACTAATGTAGAACTGATGACTAGAGAGACATACCAGAATATGAGTAGAAGGATAGAAGTGATATGACAAGATTACTAATGTAGAACTGATGACTAGAGCCACATACCAGAATAGAAGGATAGAAGTGATATGACAAGATTACAAATGTAGTACTGATGACTAGAGAGTCATTCCAGAATAGAAGGATAGAAGTGGTATGACAAGATCACTAATGTAGAGCTGAAGACTAGAGCCACATACTAGAATAGAAGGATAGAAGTGATATGACAAGATTACTAATGTAGAACTGATGACTAGAGAGTCATTCCAAAATAGAAGGATAGAAGTGGTATGACAAGATTACTAATGTAGAACTGATGACTAGAGAGTCATTCCAGAATAGAAGGATAGAAGTGGTATGACAAGATTACTAATGTAGAACTGATGACTAGAGAGTCATTCCAGAATAGAAGGATAGAAGTGGTATGACAAGATTACTAATGTAGAACTGATGACTAGAGCCACATACTAGAATAAAAGGATAGAAGTGGTATGACAAGATTACTAATGTAGAACTGATGACTAGAGCCACATACCAGAATAGAAGGATAGAAGTGGTATGACAAAATCACTAATGTAGAACTGATGACTAGAGCCACATACTAGAATAGAAGGATAGAAGTGGTATGACAAGATTACTAATGTAGAACTAATGACTAGAGCCACATACCAGAATACGAGTAGAAGGATAGAAGTGGTATGACAAGATCACTAATGTAGTACTGATGACTAGAGCCACATACCAGAATAGAAGGATAGAAGTGGTATGACAAAATCACTAATGTGGAACTGATGACAAGAACCAGATGACCACCAGTGGAACAAGAGATGAAAAGAAGATGACACACTGGAGATGGATATGATACACATTGTGAAAGCGTGTTGATAGCATTACAAGGCAGTCTTTATTCTGGGATCTCCTTATTCTGATACAAGAGTTAGAGGAGACTTTTTCAGGCCATAAATCGTGGATTCCTCAGCAAGAAAGAGGTTGGTAAGAAAACGAAGATGGCTGTATACCGCTCCACCTATGTCCCAGTCTTGACATATGGATGCGAGTCGTGGGCAATGACTACAACCCACAAAAGCCAGATCCAAACCTCAGAAATGAGGTATCTGAGGAAAGTGGTTGAAGTAACAAGAAGAGACATGGTCCGCAACCAGACGATCCGTCAAGGCCTAAAATCCCATCCGCTGCAGACCCAAATAGAACAGTCCCAACTAAGATGGTTTGGCCATGTCTGCAGAATGGGAGAAGATCGGCTACCACGACAAGCATGGGAAACAAAGAGCCAGGGATCCAGACCTCCAGGACGACCCAGAGTCCACTGGGAGGACAACATTAGACAATCTTTGAAGGACCGAGGACTAGAATAGAACCAGGCCAGGAAGAAGACAGCTGATAGAATAGTCTGGCGCTCTCTCTTCTAAACCTCTACACCTCACGGTAGAAGGGGAACGACTAAGTAAGTAAGAGTTAGAGGAAGACCAGAGAACACATGAGAAGAGAACTGGTGACATACGTGAAGGTGATGAAGAAAACATAGAAAGACCTTGAGCTGATGGCACAGGACAAGAAGACTTGGCATAAGTTTATTGAAGGACTATGCTCCTTGGGGAGGTGAAAGGTGAAAGAAGAAGACAGTGTTGCCATTCAGTAAAGTTTGGGAACTTTTGGAAATAGACTACATTCATTATCTTCAGTTGTCCATGGAGCATAGGCCTTCAACATAAACACTCCCAGCTTTATTAGCCTGTGCTATACACTCAAGATCTTTCCATATCTTCTTTTTATCCTTAATATCTATGTCTGATTCCTGTCTCCTGATGTATTTTGATCTCTCTGTATCTTTCTTACCCTGGAGGTTCTTGAACAAGAACTGCCCTGTAATGCTATCAACAAGTTTTTCTCAGTAGATGTGGTATCCATCTCCAGCACCGTCTTCTCATTTCATGTTCCACAGGGATTTGTCTGGTTCTTGTCATCAGTTCCACATTGGTGACTTTGTCCTATTCTGCACAACCAATTTCTGGTTGTCATTTTTAATGCTCTCCATGTTTGAGAGCTGTACAATAGGACAGCCTTGACTGTACATCATTGCTCACAAACGATGTGTACTCTTTGATATCTCCCATGCATTTTGTTGTAATTTTAAAAAATAAATTTATAAAATTTCTGTATTTTCATTCAGTCAAGTTCAAGACCTACATAGTTCAGATAACTTTTGACTACCCCTATGAGCAGACGGATCCACTTATATTTAATAATGCCTCATTCAAGTTTCAAGAATTAGCAAAACAACTTGAGAAAGCTGTGAGTATTTGTTTTAATTATCAAATAATCACATACATGAGAACCATTTTAGTACGTTAATGCTTAGTACATTTTCTCACATAGTGTCAGGAACCACTTATCATGGAGAACACTCCAAGGGTTACACCGCTGCTGTGTGGGTTTATAATTAATATTTTTTATAATATATTTCTGACTATAGGCTCGCCCGCTACTACTTTGCGTACCCATTTAATTAGCATAACATTACTGGTGGAGTGGATAAGACTCTACAGTTTGGTTCGCATTAACCGAAACACCTTAACTGAACGTGAAACCTGATACCTCTCCCTTGCTATTGCTGAACTATCAGCAGGTAGTTATGAAGCAACGACATGTGCTTCCACTGACTACATCACGCGCACCCCATTTATTTGCAAATGTAACTTGCAACTTTGCCCCCAAATGTGGTACATTTTACAGTGTTGCCTGTGAGGCAGGATTCGTTGATGCATGAACGACGCATCCCGACTGTGGTACACCCTGTGTCTCTCATCACCGAGACTTGTTTCTTCTCCACAACACCTTTGAGGAGTACCACCTTGCCAGTCTCTTGGACCGCCGACAGACATGGTACCACATGTCCGCAGTGTAACACTATATTCTCGTCCGAATGAAATAGAGGTCGACGCGCCAAACAGTCTTCGCTGTTGACTGTGTCCAACACAAACGCAGAATTCGCGTGTTTGATTGGGGTTGTACACACGTCAGCATAATGACCCTTGCCATTGCATGTGGAACATTATCGTTCCCTTTTTGATTCGCAATGTGGACTCCTACTAGGACTGCTAACCGGTGACGATCGGGCATCGGAAGATCGACTCTCTGATGGGGATCCATTCCTCTGCTTGACCGGTTTCTCTTTGTAGTGCCTATCTTCCTCTTGAGACTCATCAAAGCGAGCGCACTTGCTTACGCGTTTTGTGCTCATCCCCATCACTATCAGTTCTTCACTGCTGGTTGTGCCAGCTCAACCAGCCACTCTGTTGAGATCAGAAGTTACCACAATTCCCTCTGCATGGCTGATAGGGATGGGAGGGCCTGTCGTCCTTCTGCTCTTGGAACCTATCTGCACCGCCTGACTGATTTTGCCACGGTTGTCTTTGGACTTTGCCGACGCCTGCAACTACGGCATCTGACAGACCAGACCGATGGATGGGTTTGCCCGGTAGGGCCAGGACATAATGGTCCCTCAATTGGGCCATAGAGACTAATATCCTTAGGTTGACGTTCCTGGAAAAATGCTATTAGCTCTGATGAGCAAGACGACAACACCTTGTCCCATAGCACCAGGTCTAACAAGCCATTATAGTCCTTGGTAATCCCCTCCATCTCAATCCATCTATTAAGCAGAAGTTTAATCTTTGAAATAAAATCCTCGAAGTCCTGGTCTGCACTTGGCATTGTGTTTCTAAACTGTGCCGGTACCCGTCAGCCATCAAGCGGAATTTCCGGAGTAATGGTTCCTTCACCTTGTTGTAATCCGCCTGCTCTTCCCGCGGGAGGCTATAAAAGGTCTCCATCGCAGGCCCAACTAACAATGTGGATAACAGAGATGGCTACTCATCACTGTTAGCCTTCCAGGCCACGCATTCTGCCTCAAATCTCTCAAGGAAGAAGTCCAAACTATAGCTTAATAATTTTCAGAAATTCGAATCCCATCCCTTTTGTCTGTTAGTATATGGATCAGTCTAAACAACATCTGGAACAACGTGGTAGAGAACTTGAGGCCGAGATGCAAAGAATGAAGCAGACCTGAGGCACTGCACAAAGCATGGTTGCCAACTGAGCAAGGCGGAAGGAGTTTGTTGCTGCCCTACAAATGCCACCAGGTGTGACAACCACTGACTGCTTTGACAGCCAGCGGCCAGTAGTTGAGCTGGTGCAGAATATGAAGGATTAAGATCTGTGTAGAGATATGATTATCTACACCTCACTTTTCATGGCACTTGATGTTGATTAGCTTATTTAACTCATCCACATAAAACTCTGGCCAGTGGTAACCCACACGCAGGCAGCTATCGCTAAACCACTTATATTTGGCATTCCTCAAGAGCAGAGCCAAGTATCCATTTACAGCTGAGTCTGGAATGTGAAACCACTGGGTTCCAAACCAAGTACCTTGTAACTCTGCTACGACAGGCAAGCGCTCTAACCCATGGACAAACTGGACAAGTAGATACATTTCAAGATCAGCTTTACTGGAAACAAATGTCAGAAGCACATTCCCATAGTCAGGGCTGTCATGTCAGAAGCACATTCCCATAGTCAGGGCTGTCATGTCAGAAACACATTCCCATAGTCAGTTATGAATGAAAGGGGCTACTAACAAAAATAGTTATGAGTTTAAAGTTTAAGATATAAAGATTCTACAATTTCTGGATAGATATCAAAGACATTCCAAACTGTGGAGTATAAGATTTGAATGAGACGTCTGCCAGAGCAAAACATTTGTTTCCAGTAAAGCTGATCTTGAAATGTATCTACTTGTCCAGTTTGTCCATGGGTTAGAGCGCTTGCCTGTCGTAGCAGAGTTACAAGGTACTTGGTTTGGAACCCAGTGGTTTCACATTCCAGACTCAGCTGTAAATGGATACTTGGCTCTGCTCTTGAGTTAGGGAAGGCATAGGCAGCAAGGAATTTAACTGCTTCCCCCACCTCATAAAGCTGGACCCAGTATAGTGAAGTCTCTAACAATTCACTCCACTATGATATTACCTGCTGGGGGATTACCTGATAACCTTACTTATGCAGTCACACTGCTCTTATGACATCATCTGCAAGAAACTGTTTGCTATTACTTGTATCATCATCATCATCCTGTTTGCCCCATATATTGCACGGAGCTGCCACTGCAGCTAATCCCCTTACAGGAAGCCTGTAGCAAACATTGATGTGTTCGTACAACAGTGCTTTCTGTAGCTATTTGTTTTACGTGATGAGGATGCCAGCGTCATATTGGTTGTCTAGTATGACATGCCTGAGTGTGCTCTAGTATTATTCTTTCTTTGTCTTATCAGAGGCCCCCGGGCCCCACACAGGGGCTGCTTGTGTACTGTACCATATAGAGGGGGGCATAACATCTTGTTAAAAATGATAAAAGTTTAAGGCAAACGAAAAAGTGAAAGAGAGCACTATGAATGGGAAGATAACATCAAGGGTATACTGATGGGTCTGTGATCCATATAGGTTGGGGGCTTCTCTGCTAGGGTAACGTGCAGAATCGTTGCCGAACTTAGCGGGGCTTACATGATAACAACTTCCAGTATGAGAATGGAGGTAGAGGTAGCTTACTGCAGCCTTAAGGTGGCTAACTGAAACTTCAAAAGGTTCAAAATAGTTTACTTAGGCATGAATGGAAAACCTCCATAAAGCTTTGAATCTGCAGGAGCTGGTGTGGATCAACTGTCCTGGTCATGCAGGGGTACACGGTAATGAGAGAGCTGACAGACTAGCATCAAGAGCTCCCACAGTGGGGACACTGGATATGGATAAGGGAGAGATAATGAGAACAATTAATGATCGCCTGTTAGAGAATGACACTGTAATGGATGAATCATCAAGGTTAAGACTGTTGGAATTTGGCATCAAACATAAGGCTAGCAGAGATGGACGTATGAGAGGATGCATCTGTCGTGTATAATAACAGTTCACATGAGACAAGGGACGTTTCGGGTTTTACCCTTCGTCAGCCACAAACAGGTGACAAAGACAAAAATTACATATAGGTACTACAAAACTATACGATGATGAGAAACAAACAACAAATGGGCGATCGTAAAATCTAAAAGAAAAGAAATACTGAAACAAGAAAGTAAATAATCCAACGAAACGAAAAAAAAGAAGAATAAACAAAACTGTGGAACTAGTTAAAGTTAGCTTAGCTCGATGCAAATAATCCGTGGAAGAAAGCGGTAGTCTCTTGTCACAGGATACGTAAGGAAGTGACGTGCGATAGCGACAAAACAAGAGATATAAAAAGATACGAAACGAACCAAAGCAAAAACACAAAAAGATAGATCATAAAGACAACGAATAAAGAATGAAAAAGAGAAAAGCTACCAGAATTTATGCAAAATGATGTTGTATAATTTGTTTTTTCCACCTTCTTTGGTCCGTGGTCACTGACTGGCAAAGCAATCAGCGACCATCACGTTTGATGGCATCTTGTAGGGCAGCAACAAACTGTCTCCATTTTGCTAGGTCGACAGTCATCCATTGTATAGTGCCCCAGCTCTGATTCTTGCTGTGCACGTCTGCTTCCACAGTTGTCCATCAGGTTCCTCTTGGCGAGTCTCTCTTTCACTTTTCTTCTAGTTCTGGTGATGGTGTTATAGTCTCTTCTGGTGATGGTGTTATAGTCTCTTCTGGTGATGGTGTTATAGTCTCTTCTGGTGATGGTGTTATAGTCTCTTCTGGTGATGGTGTTATAGTCTCTTCTGGTGATGGTGTTATAGTCTCTTCTGGTGATGGTGTTATAGTCTCTTCTGGTGATGGTGTTATAGTCTCTTCTGGTGATGGTGTTATAGTCTCTTCTGGTGATGGTGTTATAGTCTCTTCTGGGGATGTGGGCAACCCAGTTGCAGTGTCTACCCAGGGCCCATTAGGCTAAGTAAGCTGAAGCATAGGGGCCCAGAGCTCTTATGGGCCCCCGTGCATAAGATAACATTTTTTTAAAATGCATAGATTTATGTACAAAAAGAAAATGTTTGCCTTTACAATCCAATTCATAACGTTCTAAAAAGACAATAACAACAAAAATAACTTAAAAGACATAATGCAAAATCACAACACCAAAAAGCATAGAGGCCCTTCTTGGCTTAATCCGGCCCAGCACCTACCCACTATGACGTGCACATGTCTTCTTGGAGGCTCTTCATGTTTTTTCTGTACACTTGTATATTTCACGTTTTCTAGTGATATCGTATGTTTTAGTGATATCGTATGTTCATTAAAAAGCCGTTATGCATCATGTATGTTTTAATTTGTTAGTGAGTTATCTTGTTACTTTCAGCTGTTTGACTTTGGCAGAGAAATTATTGGCCAAGCTCTCTTGTTGGTGAAGATAACAAACTTCATGTAAGTAATAAATTAACTCTCTAACAAGGATGTGCTAGTTTTCTCATGTTTGATGCATAAAATATTCTCACTTTTTGTTTTCACAAAGTGTTTTAGAGTTTGAGGTTGGTTTTTCAAAGTTTATTTTTTACAAGTATGTTTATGTTATTCATAGTTGTAAAGGAAATTGCAGGCTGCAGTCACAGTTTGCAACAGCCCTTGATGCTGTCAAATGTCTGTCAACTATGGAGGAGCTGGATGCTGAACCAACATTAGAGGAACTCAGCAAAGCCATTGATAGCTTGGCCTATGGCAAAGCACCAGGCAGTGATGGGATTCCTCCCGATTTAATCAAATGCTGTAAGAGCACGCTATTACATCCTCATGTATAGGGTGCTGTGCCAGTGCTGGGAAGAGACAACTATTCCTCAAGACATGCGAGATGCCATGATTGTAACACTGTATAAAAAAAAAAGGAGGAGACAAGTGATTGCAATAACTACAGAGGCATCTCTCTTCTTAGTATTGTTGGTAAGGTTTTTGCCAGAGTCATCTTAATGCGACTACACAAGTTAGCTGAGCGCATATATCCAGAGTCACAGTGTGGATTCCGAGCTGGTAGATCAACAACAGACATGATCTTTTCTCTCCGCCAGCTTCAGGAAAAATCAAGAGAGCAGAAAAGGCCTTTATGTCGCCTTTATAGACCTCACAAAGGCATTTGACCTGGTTAGTAGGGATGGACTCTTCAAAATCCTCCTGAAAATAGGCTGCCCTGCTAAATTGCTAGAAATAATCAAGTCATTTAAGGACGACATGAAGGGAACAGTCCAATATGCTGGAAGCACATCACAGCCCTTTGACATACAAAGTAGCGTTTAACAAGGCTGCTTTCTCGCTCCGACCCTCTTTGGGATCTTCTTTGTCTTACTCTTGAAACTGATGCAACTGAAGGAATATGCCTTCACACTAGGTCAGATGACTGTGTGTTTAATCTTTCAAGGCTGAGGGCAAAAACAAAAATCGGAAGGGTCACTATAAGAGACTTGTTGTTTGCTGATGACGCTGCAATCATCAGTCAAAACCAACAGGAGCTTCAGAGCTTGATGAATCGCTTGACCCAAGCATGCAAGGACTTTGGCCTCACTATTAGTCTAAAGAAAACAAATGTGCTGCACCAGTTATCACTATCAATAACTATGAATTGGCAGTGGTGCACCACTTCACATACCTGGGGTCTACCATCAATGACAAACTCTCATTGGATACAGAAATTGACAGTTGCATTGGCAAAGCTGCAGCTACCTTTGCCCGCCTCAAATCCTGTGTTTGAGGAAACTCCAAACTCACAACAAAGACCAAAGCCACAGTATATAACACCTGTGTCACCAGCACACTTCTATATGGCAGCGAGACACGGACAACCTATGCTAAGCAAGAAAGAAGGCTCAATACCTTCCATCTGAAGTGTCTACGCCACATCCTTGGCATTTTGTGGAAAGATAAAGTGACAAATGTCAAGGTGTTGTCACGTGCTGGCCTTCAAAGCATGTATACACTGCTTAGACAACGCAGACTTTGCAGGCTTGGCCATGTCCGCCGCATGGAAGATGGTCACATCCCAAAAGATATCTTCTACAGACAACAGGCAGATGGCAAAAGAACAGTTGGGCGACTGCAGCTGAGATTCAAAGATGCGTGCAAGAGAGATATGAGGGCACTGGACATAAATTCAACAATGTGGGAGGATGAAGCTGCCAATCGTACCAAGTGGCGATGCTATTTATGGTGCCACCTCAGATTGGGCGAAAAGAAGCTCACACAACTAACAGAAGAGAGGAGAAAATGTCGAAAGGAGCACCAGGAAAATAAGCAGCTGAAGGCTATCACCTCAGGAGAGCATTCCCATAGTCAGTTATGACTGAAGGGACTATTATTAAATGAAGTTGAATGAACATTAATAAAATTGGGACAAAATAAAACAGAAAATTAAATCAAATATATTGGCTTAAAAAACTAGCTGGGAAGATAGGCCATTATTACCGGCCTCTTGCTCATTAGTTAAAGCGCTCAGAAGCTTATATATTGTTTTGATGCAGACTTCCTGCAAGCAGACCAACTGTAGTAGTTAACAGCAGTACAAATTGAGAGTATTCGATTAGCTTAGTTACATTAATGTTTTCCATTGCTTTGAAAACAATTTTATACTGCCTTGTTCAGCTGTTTGCTTTCATTTCAATTTGCTGAAAAAAAAATGCTGTAAATTCACACTTGTGTACAAAACAGTTTCAAAGCTAGATGTCAAAACTGTATTGGCATTCATTTTTATATAACACTGGTGGAAAATTCAAGTCAGTTTATTCAGGTGGTTCCAGCCCAGTACAGAAGCTAACGTTAGGTACCTTTATTGACGTACTAGAGGGTTGTCCTATTCTTGATCTCTTTAGAGATTACTACAAGCCAAATTTGGTTCTATCATAATCATTGCATCCTTTGAGCCATCTGGAGCATAGGCCTTCAACAAATTAATGCCCAGCTTTTCCATCATGTGCCATCCATTAAGGGTTTTTCCATGTCTTATTTCTGCCTTTTAAGGCTGTGTCTTCCTATTTACATGTGCTTTTGGGCCTCTCTTTATTTCTCTTGCCCTGGCAATTTCAGAGCCGTCTGTACTGTCCTTAACTTCTCGTTTCACTGGTATATGTCTGGTCTGTCCATTAGTTATACACAGGTCATCTTCCTTGTAGCATTTCAATTCTTCTGTTCTGCACTACTCATTTATGCATGTAAGTTCTTGCTTGTTGTTTTAACCTTGTCTTTAGTTTCTAGAAAACAGAGCAGATGAATGCCAGATTTTCTGTCAATCTGGCACATACAAGTACATATAAATGGACAAATAAGCTAACAGTAAAATCTTGATTTAGTTTGGGTGAAAATAATTTGCCTGAACAATGAGCAGATTAAATGTATTAACACTTTGAACCCTGGCTACCCAGCCCGTAAAACACCATTTCCATGGGCTCCTGAGCACAAAACGCACACATAAGCAAAACTAGTCATTGTGACAAAATAATGTGCTCAGTTTTAATTATTCTATCTCAAATTGACTGACCTGATGATCTCCAGTATTCACCTGTATCAAATTTGCTTGATACATTACATAGGATATATTCCCCCCACCCCCCAATATTGCCCCTGTACCGTAGCCTGATTCCAGAGAGGGAACAGAACTAGATCTAGCTTGATCATAATCCGATTCACACATTTTGTCACTCAAAAGATCATCAGATTCCATTTCCATGTCACTTTCAGAATAATCACCATCTAAGTCTAATTCATCAGCCTCCTCATCATTGAGCACAAGTTTAACAGCTTGTTCCATTGTTAGCCCTTTAACAGTGGCTATTTCCCTGATTTTCAGCATGCCTTTTCATCACGAAAGCAATTCCAAAATATTATCAGTTTGTGGGTGTCACCATTTTAATGTAACTTTCCACAAGACGTGTACATCCTGATGTCATTATTTCTCACACATTTCCAGGTGTGTGAGACTGAAATAGTGGTCACTCGGGGAATGGATTATTTACACATGGATCCAAATTTTAGGATCTCGGGTTCAAAAGGTTAAGCATATTTGGTGTGCAATGACTTTCATCTTGTGTAACCCTGTATGCAGTGTTTTTTTTTTTTTTTAAATTTTCAGAAATGGATCTGTGATAGCTGTTACAGTCATTGACATTGATGAGAGGTATACGAATAACCCTGATGGGGACGTGACCAAACTTCTGATATCATATCTGCAATCTGGGAAGTTACACATAGGAAATAACACTTTTAATGTGACCCGCATTACTGTTGGAAATGTGCACGGTGAATAATGGGCATTATTTTATGTTACATACCTTCTGTCTTGTTATTTTCTCTGTTATATTTGGACTTTGTAATGTCTTCCTTTAAGAACTTAGTCCAGTACCTTCAGCTCTCAGTAATGATGAGAATTTCTGTATTCCTTCTTCTGTTATGAAATATTCATTGTCATTTTTTTGGCAGTTTTTTCAAGAGTAGTGTCTTGTCATATCACCATTTTCAGATTGGCTGAGCGGTTAGACAGCTTTCCTTTCACGGCTTAGTTCTGGGATTGAATTCAGGCAACGCCATGCTCCAGTTTACCCAGCTGTAAAAGGAGTACCTGACAATGCTCTTGGGTTAGGGAAGGCAAAGGCAGCAAGAAAGGGAACTGGTCACCCCCACTTAAAAAAAAGGGCTGGACGTTTATAGTGTGGGGAAGTCTGTAACACTTTACTCCTCTCTGGCAGGTTTCTGCTATAGCACTACAACTTCTTGCACTTCAGGACAACATTGGACAATCTCTGAAGGTCTGAGGACTACATTGGACAATCTCTGAAGGACTGAGGACTACATTGGACAATCTCTGAAGGACTGAGGACAACATTGGACAATCTCTGAAGGTCTGAGGACTACATTGGACAATCTCTGAAGGACTGAGGACTACATTGGACAATCTCTGAAGGACTGAGGACAACATTGGACAATCTCTGAAACTGAGGACTACATTGGACAATCTCTGAAGGGACTGAGGACTACATTGGACAAATCTCTCTGAAGGACTGAGGACTACATTGGACAATCTCTGAAGGACTGAGGACTACATTGGACAATCTCTGAAGGACTGAGGACTACATTGGACAATCTCTGAAGGACTGAGGACTACATTGGACAATCTCTGAAGGACTGAGGACTACATTGGACAATCTCTGAAGGACTGAGGACTACATTGGACAATCTCTGAAGGACTGAGGACTACATTGGACAATCTCTGAAGGACTGAGGACTACATTGGACAATCTCTGAAGGACTGAGGACTACATTGGACAATCTCTGAAGGACTGAGGACTACATTGGACAATCTCTGAAGGACTGAGGACTACATTGGACAATCTCTGAAGGACTGAGGACTGAGGACTACATTGGACAATCTCTGAAGGACTGAGGACTCTCAGGACAAACTCTCTGAAGGACTGAGGACAACATTGGACAATCTCTGAAGGACTGAGGACTAAGTAACATTGGACAATCTAACATTGAAATGGATACATAGGCTACCAATGTGGAACTCAGGACAAGAACCAGACAAATGCCATTGGAACAAGAGATGAGAAAACATGCTGGTAGTGGATTGAACACACATTGGGCAAACCTGTTGACAGCATTACCATGTAGGACTTATTCTGGAATTTACAGGGTAAGCGGAGTAACTGTGCTGCTAGAGGAAAGCGTAATAACCGATTAGCCAATCAGATATGGAAACATTAATATACATACATGTAAACACGCAGTGCACAAATATAGATACAGATACAGACATATACAAATGTGCAGACATTTAAACAGATGCATAGATATATGTAGGCACACATACAATTATAGATAGATATCTGTAAACACAGGTAATAAAATGCTGCGAGGAAACACACCTGCAATGTAAATGACTCATGTTTGTTTATTTGAATCTCAGTGACCTCAAGTACACCTGCCTGTGATGTTTTCAAATTGTTCGCTTCTTGTAGTGCCAGTCAGATGTGCCAGGTAGTTAATGGGAGACCTGAATGCAGCCCAGGTAAGTAGTAGTTTTACAGATGTGGTAATTGATCACCTGGCAAAGGTGATACAAGGTGACTAAAATAAGGTTATGTGTGGGGGTCATACAAGGTGACTAAAATAAGGTTATGTGTGGGGGTCATACAAGGTGACTAATGTAAGGTTATGTGTGGGGGTCATACAAGGTGACTAATGTAAGGTTATGTATGGGGGTGGGAACGTCCTCATATAAAACAGGTTACTAGAGAAACCACTGCTACCAGAGACGTGTGAATGTTTTATGCAGGCTGTCTGCCAGGGGACCAGTTACAGCTTGTTGCTCTATGTTCCATAAGGAGGGCAAAGACAAAAATGATGATGATTAATCAGTCAACCACTCAATACTGTTATCTCCTGTTGGGCGGGGAGGGTGTAGGTCGGTGACCCAATGTGACCATTCTCACTGTGGAAACTGTTGACTCATTTTGTCATACATCCTGAATGAGGTTTTTTAAACCTTTTTCTAGCTTGACAAGTTGTGTGGTGTGTCAGGATGTCATACATTATTCTCCTAAGGGCTGCCCCACCACAATCAGTTTGAATCTTGTGTCTGTGAGAAAGGAAACTGTTCACCCCCATCTCTCAAAGCTGGACCTAGGATAATGAAGTCTCTAGCACATCACTCCTACGGGACTTCCTCTACCTTTTACCCAGGCCCACATGACACGTGTCAACAACATCAGACTTAAGCAGGTTCCAGAGTTCAAATACCTAGGAAGTATTTTCACTGAACATGGAAGACTTGACACAGATATAGAAACAAGATGATAGAAGGACACATGCAGCGACTTACCAACTGTCACCACTACTTAGACGTGATGGAATAATCAAATATGACAAGCTTTGTCTGTCAGGGGACTGACTATGGGATGCGCCCTGATGTGACAAAAGTAACATCAGTTTTCCTGTGAAGATCAAAATTGATGATGATTAATCACTTGTCATCAATCTATTCTCTTGTATGGGTGATAGGGTGTTACGGACCTCATTCTCACTTGGTGCATAAAATGTTATAGAAGAAAAACTGTTTTTTGCGACATTTGCTTAAAGAGCACAAAACTCCTGTCTATGCTAGAGAGACAAGATAAACACCTATTCTTCTTGCCATCAAGAACCACTTTTGTCAATAGTGAAATACATCGATAGCTTGCCTGGTTTGGGCATGCCCCCCACCGTCAATCCTTTGAATCTGCATCTCCAGTGAGAAAGTCGAAGTGCCCTCCATCTCTGAAGCTGGCTAGGAAATGATCCTTTGATGTCTCTTAACATCACTCCAGTTTTCTCCACAGTACGAATTTTGAGAATAGGAGCAGTGGAGGACCATCTGTCCTGTTGTGCTTCCAACATGGCAGCCTTACGACCCAGGTTATGTGTTGATCTAGGAGATGAAGCATGAACATGGAAGACTTGACACAGATATAGAAACAAGATGATAGAAGGACACATGCAGCGACTTACCAACTGTCACCACTACTTATAATAATAATAATAATATCCCCTTTAGTCATAACTGACTATGGGAATGCGCCCCTGAGGTGACAGCCCTCAGCTGCTTATTTTCCTGGTGCTCCTTTCGACGTTTTCTCCTGTCTTCTGCTTACTGTGTGAGCTTCTTCTTGCCCAAACTGAGGTAGCGCCGTAGATAGCATCGCCACTTGGTGCGATCAGCACCTTCATCCTCCCAGGTTGCTGCATTTATGTCTAGTGCCCTCCTGTCTCGCTTGCACATATCTTTGATGTTCTTTTGCCATCTGCCAGTTGTCCGAAGTAGAAATCTTTCGGGATGCGACCATCTTCCATGTGGCGGACATGGCCAAGCCAGCATAGTCTGTGCTGTCTAAGCAGTGTATACATGCTTTGAAGGCCACCACGTGACAACACCTACCTCGAAATTTGTCACTTTATCTTTCCACGAAATGCTGAGGATGTGGCGTAGATGCCGAGGATGGAAGGTATTAAGCCTTCTTTCTTGCTTAGCATAGGTTGTCTGTGTCTCGCTACCATATAGAAGTGTGCTGGTGACACAGGCACAGCTTTGGCGTGAGTTTATCCCCAAACAATGACTGCAGCTTTGCCAATTGGTCTTTTTTGTCTTTAGACCCCAGGAGTTGCACCCCCAACAAAGCGTTGTGAGGCCAAAGTCCTTGCATGCTTGGGTCAAGCGATTCATCAAGCTCTGAAACTCCTGTTGGCTTTGAGTGATGACTGCAGTGTCATCAGCGAATAATAAGTCTCTTATAGTGACCCTTCTGATTTTTGTTTTTGCCTTCAGCCTTGAAAGATTAAACAGACGGCCATCTGACCTAGTGTGAAGGCATATTCCTTCAGTTGCATCAGTTTCAAGAGTAAGGCAAAGAAGAACCCGAAGAGGGTCGGAGCGAGAAAGCAGCCTTGTTAAACGCCACTTTGTATGTCAAAGGGCTGTGATGTGCTTCCAGCATATTGGATTGTTCCCTTCATGGAATGACTTTATCATTACTAGCAATTTAGCAGGGCAGCCTATTTTCAGGAGGATTTTGAAGAGTCCATCCCTACTAACCAGGTCAAATGCCTTTGTGAGGTCTTTAAAGGCGATATATAAAGGCCTTTTCTGCTCTCTTGATTTTTCCTGAAGCTGGCAGAGAGAGAAGATCATGTCTGTTGTTGATCTACCAGCTCGGAATCCACACTGTGACTGGATGTATGCACTTATTTAACTTGTGTAGTCACATTAAGATGACTCTGGCAAAAACCTTACCAACAATATTAAGAAGAGAGATGCCTCTGTAGTTATTGCAATCACTTCTGTCTCGTTTATTTTTATACAGTGTTACAATCTTGGCATCTCGCATGTCTGGAGGAATAGTTGTCTCTTCCCAGCACTGGCACAGCACCCTATGCAGTGGATGTAATAGTGTGCTCTTATAGCATTTGATTAAATAGGGAGGAATCCCATCACTGCCTGGTGCTTTCCAGAGGCCAAGCTATAAATGGCCTTGCTGAGTTCCTCTAATGTTGGTTCGGCATCCAGCTCCTCCATAGTTGGCAAACATTTGACAGCGTCAAGGGCTGCATGCGTGACAGTATTTTCTCTAGCGTAAAGCTCAGAGTAGTGCTCGACCCACCTCTCCATCTGCTTACCCTTATCGGTTTGCTTCTTTCCGCTGATGGTTTTTAGTGGTACCATCTTACTTTTCAGGGGAGCGAGGGCTTTCTTTATACCGTCATACATTTGTCTAATGTTGCCTGTTTGTGCTGCGATCTGGATGCTCTCACTGAGCTGGAGCCAATAGTCATTTGCACAGCGTCGAGCAGTTTGTTGAACTTTGCTTCTTGTAGCCTTCAGGATCTGAAGGGTTCTAGCACTCGGTGAATGTTTGTATTCAATCGCAGCACTGCGCTTAGCTTCAATGACAGGTGCCATCACATCTGATGAAGCATCGAACCAGTCATTTGACTTCGCTGTTTTCTTACCAAAGGTGACAAGTGCAGTACTTTGAATGGTGTTCCATAGATGCTCCCAGTTCTCTGTAACAGTATTACCATGCTGTGGGCTACTGAGCACTTTCTTGAAGGTCGCGGTAATTTGAGCGATCATGACAGGGTCTGACATCTTGCTGGTATCGATGTGTGGTTTTCCTTCATGTCTGACACGATAGAGTTTTCTTGGTAGTGCTCTGATTTTGCGGCAAACAAAAGAGTGATCTGTATCACAGTCTGCGCTATGGTACGAGCACGTGGAGAACACAGACCTGAGAAGTGGCCTTCTGACGAGAATCAGATCCAGTTGGTGCCAGTGATTGGATCGTGGGTGTCTCCATGACACCTTATGCTGGAGTTTTGTCTGAAAATAGGTGTTGGTCATGCAGAGGTCATGATGGACACACAGCTCTAAGAGCAGTTGTCCATTTTCATTCATCTTGCCAATACCAAACCTGCCCAGACATGAAGGCCATGAAACATTATCGGCACCCACTCTAGTGTTAAAGTCACCAAGGAGAACAAGCTGTTCTTGCCTAGGTGTGCTTTTGATGACTGCTGCTAGATTCTCGTAGAACTCATCTTTAGCTTCTGAGGCAGAGTACAGAGTAGAAGCATACACCACCACTACTTAATTATCAGAATATCACTATTGAAACTATGGTACCTATATCTTGTAGCGGTATGGCAGCTTGCGTACCCTGACAATCCCCAGAGCTATGCCAGTGGGAGTTTTACTCCTGGTAGGTTCAACCAAGCTGGACTGGTCTGTGTGGGTAGGGGTCAGACAAAAGCTGGTACCCTGGTCCTCCAGGTTGGGGGTTTTAGCATAGGGCTGACACCCCTGTCTATGTAAAAAAAATAATGAAGTTACGGAAACAACATCAAATGAACAAACTTTGCTGCGGGATGGACATTCGGAGTCTGTGACTCGTATGACTGTCAGTGGTGAAAGCCGAAAGGAAGCCACTGACATGAAAACGGATGTCCTGACCGCAAAACAGGATACAAGAATAGGATTTTGGAATGTCAGGACAATGTACGAGACAGGTAAACTAAGACAGGTCACGGCAGAAATGAGAAACTATAGGTTACACATCCTGGGGATAAGCGAGAGCAGATGGACAGGGGCAGGAAAAGTTAAAACAGCAACAGGAGAAACAGTACTTTACTATGGAAGAGAGGATGGACAGCACAGTGAAGGCGTAGCCATTATTCTACAGAAAGGGATAGAAAGGACATTACTGGAATGGAAACCCATCAACAACAGACTGATACGATTGAGATTGAGAGGGAGATTCACCAACACTACAATAATACAATGCTACGCACCAACGAATGATAGCGATGAGGAGGTCAAGGATGAATTCTATCAACAACTGCAGAAAGAAATGGAGGACACACCTAGATATGATCTTGTTATAGTAATGGGAGACCTCAATGCGAAAGTTGGTACACACAATACATATAATGAAAGAACAATGGGGAAATGCGGCAGCGGAATAGCAAACGAAAAAATGGGGATAAGCTAATAAGTTTCTGTAGCATTAACAACCTGGTCATTGGAGGAACACTTTTCCCACATAAGGAAATTCACAAGTTAACATGGGAATCACCAAATGGTCGGGACAGAAACCAGATAGACCACATCATGGTTAACGGTAGATGGAGACATGCATTACAAGATGTGAAGGTAAGAAGAGGTGCAGATGTGGGAAGCGATCACCACTTAGTAGTAGCAAAACTGAAAGTGAAACTAAGAAGGGCTGGACCAACTGTAACTACACAGAAAAGGTTTGACATCAGCAAATTGAAGGACCCCCTTACCAGAAAAGCTTTTGCGGCCGACATTAAGAAACGATATCAATTTGCCAAAAGCCAGGAAAAGACATTGACTGATGATATAGACCAGAATTTCAACACCATTTCAACAATATATAAGGAAAGTAGCAAATCATGCTTGGGATTCCAGGAAAGGAAGAAGCAAGACTGGATAACACCAGAAACACTAAACACCATAAAGATGAGAAAGGAAATGAAAAGAAAGAAAACAGAAGCGAAGTCCCCCAGGTTAAAGCAACTATATAGTGAACAGTACAGTCAACTGGACAGGGAAGTTAAACGCCAAACCCGAGCCAACAAAAGGAATTTCCTAGACGATCTTGCAAAACAGGCAGAAGAGGTAGCACTGAGAAATGAACAAAGCACAGTATACAAAATAACTAAATTCATCAGCGGAAAACAAGGTGCAAACAATATTACATTAGTAAGAGATAAGCAAGGAAATCTCATCAAGACAGTAGAGGGACAGGAAACAAGATGGGCAGAGCACTTCAGAGAAACTCTGAACAAGGAAATACCAGAGACACAAATGAATGTTCCTGAGGCTGAAAACGATCTAGATGTAAATACAGACATTCCACGAAAAGAAGAAATCATCACAGCAATCAAAGGGTTAAAGAACGGTAAAGCTCCGGGCCATGATAACTTAAATGCAGAGCTATTTAAGACAGACCCTGAGCTAGCAGCAGAACTATTAGAACCACTATTTGCACAAGTGTGGAAAACGAGGACAACACCATCAGAGTGGAACAAAGGAATAATTGTCAAATTGCCCAAGAAGGGAGATCTTTCAGACTGCAACAATTGGAGAGGAATCACTCTTCTCTCAGTTCCCAGCAAAATACTAGGCAGGATAATTATACAGAGAATTTCAAAGGCAGTAGACTACAAACTGAGGAAAGAACAAGCAGGATTTAGAAAGAACAGAAGATGTGTAGACCAAATATTCACTCTCAGGAACATTATAGAGCAGTGCTCAGAATGGCAAAGACAGCTTTACATAAATTTTGTTGATTTTGAAAAGGCTTTTGACAGCATACATAGGGACAGTTTATAGAAAATACTGAGGGCTTATGGAATTCCAAGCTGCATAGTGTCAATCATAAAAAGCCTCTATGCCAACTTTACGTGTAGTGTTGGGCAGAGCAACCTAACCTTCGAGGTGAAGACAGGAGTACGACAGGGATGCCCCTTATCAACCACTCTATTTTTAACAGTCATAGACTGGGTGATGCGCCAGACAACAGAGGGCAGTCCAAGAGGAATAAGATGGACTACATTTTCAACATTGGAAGATCTGGAATATGCAGATGACATTGCACTGCTGGCACATTCACATCAACACATCCAGGAAAAAACGGATAGACTTAATAAATTTAGCCAGCAGGTGGGCTTGAACATCAATTTAAAGAAGTCTGAGGTCATGACGCTCAATGTGAGCAACCCTGAGCCCATATCAGTAAGGAATCAGCAACTGGTACAGACAGATACCTTCACATACCTAGGAAGCATAGTAACACGAGACGGTGGGGCAGGCAAAGACATCAACATCAGAATGAATAAGGCAAGAACAGCCTTCTTTAGCCTAAATAACATCTGGAAGTCCTCCCAATACAGCACAAAATTAAGATTATACCAGAGTTGCGTGCTTTCTGTGCTTCTCTATGGTGCGGAATGCTGGAGAGTCACAGAGAAGGAAATGTCAAAATTGTCCTCTTTTCACACAACATGCCTAAGAAAAATTCACCGAATCTTTTGGCCGAATACCATCACCAACCAAGATCTGCTTACTCGTAGCAAGCAAGAGGACATGCATACCATCATAGCTGGCAGACGCTGGAGCTGGGTTGGTCATGTCCTCAGAAGAGACCCCGATGCCATCACAAGAACAGCTATGCTTTGGACCCCTGAAGGAAAGCGAAAGAGAGGCCGACCAAAAATAACTTGGCGGAGGACTGTGGAGGCTGAGATGCAAAGAATGAACCAGAGTTGGGGCACTGTACGAAGGATGGCCACCGACCGTGCAAAGTGGAATCAATTTGTTGTTGCCCTACAAGACGCCACTAGGCGTGATGGCCACTGACTGCTTTGACGGTCGGTGGTTAAGGATCGAAGAAGAAGAAGACTATTGAAACTAAATGACAGCTGATAAATAGTATATTCTTACCAACTTTTTGCTGTCAGCGTCAAACATGGTCACTGACCAAAGTACAGGAAAGAAAAATCACATCCTATGAGATGAGATCATTAAGAAGTGTGATTAATGTTACTGGGAGAGACATAATGAGAGATGATGACATCAAAAGAATTGTAGGAAATACATCCTGCATCTATCATATAGGTAAAAAAAAAAAATTATAATGGCAATACATCCGAATGATAAAGCTCTCCCCCTACTTCTTATTTACACACTTTTAGACAATTAAAAAACAAAATAATAAAGTTTTATTATACAGTAACTCAAAAATAGTCATTTTTATTTTTTTTTAAACTATTTGTAACATAACTACATAAAAGTAAGGTGCAACTACAAAGAGACAAAATTTGATAAAAATTTATGCATATTTTATATTACAAATAACATTTTTTATTATTTGGGATTGGCTGCATGATACATAAATTATCTGCCTCTTGTCACAAAGTCCTATGTTTTTGCGGCTCGAGTGAAGTCCCCTTGTGTCACCTACCTGGTGCCGTCTTTTGTCTCATTGTTGTATGGCGGTTCCCTTTATTGTCTTTCATTGTCCCACCACGTAGAGTTACTTGCAAACTAGGTTCATAACCTTTAGGGTACTTACCATTATCCAGTACCAGATATGTTTTACTTTGTCTGTCGTCCGACCTAATGATTGGTTTAGTTTTAAGGACTATCTTCATTGCACATGGACTACTCCATCAGTGCTCTGATCTCCTCCCTTAGATCACACAAGGAGGTTCTCAGCACCGTGCATGAACACCATAGCATTGACGAGAATCCCAGTGTGTGTATATAGGAAGCACACATTCTATAAATATTTTTTTTGGTAGGTAGGTTTCTAATTTTTTAATTTTGCCAGGGCAGCAGCCTGAAAGGCCTACTCTTTACGATTTCCAGCTGCCCTGGGATTTTTAATGTGCGCAACTTGCACATGGGACCTTCTATATTTTTCACCATTATTCGAGAAGGCTAGGCAACCGATCTCACCACCCAGGAGACCAGGGGGGAGTATGACATTATTAGGACCACTGCTTCTGAAAAACATTTTCCACAAAATATATTCCCCTCAACTGGGAATCACACCTGGTACCTCTAGAATTCGAGGCGGACGCCTTACCTCTTAGCCACTCCGATCCCCTACCACTCGTTATGATTACTTACATTTAAGTCCCTAATAGGGGGAAAAAATACTGGAGCTATTGATGTGAAATAAAGGTTTTCAAAGTCCCTAGGAGGCAAACAGTTTTATTAGAATGAGATACAGAAACAAATGGAATGTAGAGCATCCAGGGCACACACAAAATGATGCATACTACCAGCTCAACAGAAGAGAACAAGTGGTAATCTTCAGACTCCGCACTGGCCACAATAGATTGAGATACCATCTATTCAACAAGCTAAAGATAGGAACTACCGATCAGTGTAACTGTGGCACTGATAAAATGACTGCTGAACATCTGCGGAACAGAGAAAGCATATTTGGGCGACACCAGTACCATTCGTGGAAAAGCTCTATGGAGATTCAAATAGCCTCAAACTGACTACTACATACATGCCACACCTCAGAGATGAAAAACCTGTACAAAAAAATTAAAAAAACCTGTACAAAGACCCGCAAAACCTGTACAAAGACCCGCAAAACCTGTACAAAGACTGAAAAACGTAACAAAAGAGTTTATTCATGTAAAAGTATATTCAATTAGATGGTTCTGCACCATCATAGTGACATGCGGCCTTTGCCTTTTTAAGCATGTCTTCACTTGCTTTAAAACCTAAACAACAAGAGTTAGAATTTATTTTGCATAGTAAATACAAATATTAATAATCAATTTGAAAAATATAATTATTTGTAATTTTAATATTATATAATGAAATAGAATCTTGGAAAAAAATTAATACAATTTATGGTTGAAATGAAGAACAGTTGCTGTGTTTTCTATAGTGCCTTATAAAAGTACAGGCCTAAAGAGACCAGTAATAAGCATTATGGGTTAGGAATCTTAAATTTAAAATCTAATAAATTTTTTGCTAAAGCTGGTAATGAAAATATAAACTAGCGCTGGCGTAATATTAGCCTGTATATTTTTTCTACCGAACTTCAAAAATTGGTATAGCCGTTAAAGCCCAACTGGTAGTTTTAAATAGACCTTCCCATACAAATTTTAGTGTCAATCAAACATTGATAGTAGGCTAATTAATTATTTAATAATTATAAATCATTGAATGACCGTAATGATGACCACCAAAGGCAAAATAACATTGTTTTTTAAAGAAACGAAATTAAAACTAAGAAGAGAAGTAGGCTAACTCCAAATAAACTTTTCTCTGATCGAGTTAAGATGTAAATTTTCCACGCTATTGTGGTTTTTTTTTTTTTTCTTTTCAGTTTCATAATTTGGTAATATCGGAATGACGTTTGCCGAATGCTCCGCGTGTATTTTCGTACCATTTAGATTAGGGTTAACCCTAGCTGTAACCCTAATTATAACTCTAAATGGTACGAAAATACATGCGGAGCATTCGGCGACCGTCATTACGATATTAGGCTACCCATAATTTGTAGGCTATTGTATTATTTTTCAAATTTACATTTCTTACGCACTTTCTACAAGTTTTAGTGAAATCAAATAATATGTAGTGGTATCAGCCTTTTTTTTTTTTACCAGCCGTAAATAATAAATTATGCTAAACCTTAGGGGAAAAGAAAGCATAGGCCTAAGTTATCTGACAGTTAAATCTAACTTCATCTAAACAATGTTATTGTAATATTTTTAAAAAAAATGAATTACTTACCAATACTAAACTGGAAATTAATCCTAAACAATAGGCTCGACTCAAAAAAGATTTCAGTGCTGCGTAATCGTTCAAATAATCAGTAACCTCGCGCTAGCTTTAGCGAAAAAATTGTGAATGAACACGCCACGCACATCCCGCGGCAATTGAAAAATAGGCAGCTTGATTTTCATTGGTTATTTTTTTTTTTTATCCACTTGGCTTAAAATCTCGCCGAATCTCATGACGCAAATTGTGTAGTGGCACAAGATTTATATGTATATTTAATAATTAGGCGAAAAAACCCGTACAGACCCGTGTACGGCCCGTACACATCTGAAAACGCAAACACCCCGTACAGATTATGGGTAAACCTTTAAGTCTGGCATGTATGCTACTGCAGTACTTTCAAGTGGACGTCTGAGAGTGTACGAGGAAGAAGAAGAAGAAAAGTCCCCTGGGTTAAGGGTCACCCCCTTGGATCCACCAATGACATTAGTGCTAACATCTGTTCATCATCATCATTATCTTTGGCACTCATTACGGAGCATGGACCCACCATTGTAGGACAGGAAGCCAGCACTAAACATTTGACATGCTATTGCTGTAGTGGGTTCTGTAACAATTTGTGGCTCCATAAGGAGTAGAAAGGAACATGATGGTGCATGAGATACTCAGTTCAGCCACATGTGGGTGTTACGGTATATGATATTAACGCCATCTGCTAAAGGTTACCAGACGTGCAATTGTAAAAGGTTAAGGCATTTAATATATTGCGATAGAGGTTTCAATTTTGAACGCTTTAGACACGATCGATTATGACGTGTATAGAGTTGTGGCTCAAAAGCCAAAAACTTGCCAGATATTCAATCATCCTACAGCCATTCGAGTTCTCCATTGAACACATACCTGGCACTGAAAATTGTGTGGCAGATGCGTTGTCACGTAATCCTATTGACGACGAATAATCAACATTGACACTCTTAAACTACATCAATCAGAACTACATTGGATTGAACGAAGTATCAACTATAAAGGAACTAACCTTGCCTTCAATTCAAACTTTATAAACACTATATGCATCACAGAATTGAACGACAAGACAATCAAGGTATATATACTTACATTCGAACTTCGTATAATATCCATACACGATATACGAATATCATTGAACAATCATGGAATAATATCTGACGACAAGTCGAACTTATTATCCTATGGACTCTTAATTCTTCGATGCAGTTATAAATGACATTTCTTTCCGACGTGGACATTTGAACACTTTTGCCTAAAAGAATTCATCAGGATCAAGACTACGGATGGATCATCATATCCTATACTAATTAATTAGTTAACTTAACTTCTTAATTGAATTATTATCAATAAAATGAAAGGTGAGAAAAAAATTAAACAAGTAGTGGTTTGGTTAGCTCTGAACAATGTTCCATATAATGTCAATAAAGTAGTTATAAATTCTGGCCATTGTTTTATCTTCTTGATATTCTTGAGTGATCGTGTATCGTGCCTTCTATGTAAGATTACGCGAATGCAGGGGTGGAAGATTCTGAACAATAATTGAACCTTGGAATACGATTGATGTGACAAGTCGGTTCCATTGAGTCCACAATTATTTAATACAGATTACACGTCAAGACGATTCATGCATGTTGATCACAAAGGTACATATTATAACTTGAAAATATATGGCATAGATATGTAGATATCCTATCAGTCCTTGTCCAATAATCAAATTACTGTATGCAGATTGTCATAGCTGTATGCACGCGCGGTTGGGGTTTCCAACGGCCGACAGTGAGTCTATGAGTCTGGCAAAATCAAATACTATGGACTGTAATTCATCCTTCCTTAATTTTCACTTCGTACTGACCTTTAATCATTTCAAATCTTCGTAATAGCAATGGACTGACCCATGTCCGTACTTGCATAAAATATATATCTGTATGGCAATACCATGCCCAACATTGGAAGGAAAGTCATACGCGTCTTAACCGCTTGACGGTCAATGTGAAAAGGGTAGCGTTTCTTAGTTACCGACTGTGTCCTAAACAACTCTATACACGTCATAATCGATCGTGTCTAAAGCGTTCAAAATTGAAACCTCTATCGCAATATATTAAATGCCTTAACCTTTTACAATTGCACGTCTGGTAACCTTTAGCAGACGGCGTTAATATCATATACCGTAACAGTGGGTTATAATGTAGGTATAAAGTGTTCTTTATTTTCTCTTGTCATCTCAACAGTTGGTGGGAAGAGCAAAGATCTCATCATTGGTCTGGCGGTAGGAATCCCATTGTTTGTGGTCGTCATCATAACTGTGGCCATAATTGTCTATTGCTGCCTCAGAAAAAAGCAGCCTGAGACGACACCAAGTCATCCATCTCTGGATGGGTATGACATTTACTGTAACCATCTCATGATCCCACTTAGTTTTGAGTTCAGACAAAAGTGTACATACACACAAACACTCACAGAGCAAGAGAGAAAGGGTGTGAGTGAGAAAAAGCATGAAAGTGAGTATGAGGCAGAGTGAGGGAGAGCAAGTGAGAGCATGAGTGTGTGAGAGATAGCGTGAGTGTGTGAGAGATAGCGTGAGTGTGTGAGAGATAGTGTGAGTATGTGAGAGAACCTAAAAAAAAAGCAAGTGAGAGCAGGAGAGTGAAAGAGCAAACAAAATAGGAAGAGAACACATGAGAGAAACAACAAGTAAAAGAGAGAGCAATAGAGAGAGTGTGAGAGTTGTAAAGAGAGAGAGAGACTGTACAAATGTGAGAGTTATCACGTATACATCACTTACTAACAGAACATATCAAACTGAGTGACTGAATTTGTTTATGATGTTTTAATTAAAGGTCCCATGTCAACTTTCCTGAGTTATCTTGATCATCATCAGTGGAGCATAGGCCTTGGGGTAACTTTCTTCATCCTCGTTTCTTGTTTCAGTCCTGATGGAGACACTATCACAGTTGTCCCCCTTGTAGGAAGTCTACATAAAAGTACTAGTAAACTCTTACAGTAGTGGTTCCTGTAACATTTTACATGATGAGATTGTAAGTCCTTGTACACAACCTCATATTAGTCATCTCTTACAGAACACCTGAGAAGCCATGAGTTAACTTGGGTGCAGTGATTTGTTTGTTTGTTTGTTCTTTTCTTAACCAGCGGCACTTGGGGTTTCAGCCCTTCGGCCCAATGACATGTCATTGCGAGGCTGGGGAGCCTGTGGACTTTCCTTCCAACCCAGTCAGGAGCTTTGCTTCTTCCCACCCACAGAGGGTTTATCTCAGTAGCCGTTCAAGTTATTCAGTCAAAATCCCGGTCGATGACACACTTTCAAAGGCCCACACCCAGGCTTGAACCTTGAACACCTGATTGCCAGCGCAATGTGGTAACCATTACACCAGCACGGCTCCTGTGTGTAGTGATCAGAATTTAAGTCTATGAGAGGGACTACGGTAGAACTGTGGTATACGGTGGTGTTAACGTATGTTGTTTATGTGTTACTGGGACACAGGTCAGAGAAATGGACGTCTTCATTAGGTCATCATCATCATCACGTGCCATCTTCACAATGAAGATTGGCTGTAATGGATCTCCGTCTTCTGCCTCTTGTCTTGGTGGTACACTCTGATAGACTCTTTCCCGTCCATCTCTTGATGTTATCTTCCCACTTATAGCACTGTCTTCCTCTTGCACGTTTGCCTTCAACTCTGCCTTCTATTATGGTCTTCTACAAGGTGTTGTTTTTTTTATATGACCTAAATATTTTAACTGTCTAATTTTGATCTCCTTCATTAATTCTCTTTTCATTCCTAGCTTTTCAAGGACCTCTTGATTTGTTGTCTTGTCTTTCCCTGAGACATGCCTCATTTATCTGTGTACCCGAGGCCCCATTTCTTTCAACTGATTGCTTGTTCATTGTCTATGTTTCAACATCATACAATAATGAAGAATATATATAACATTTAGTAATTTCTATTTGACTTTGTGAGTTAATCTTCACACTGTCACACTAAAACCAGTGGAAATAAGAAAAGCAGACCTAATTTAAATATGAAAATAATATAAAAATAATGTTAGAAGATGTGAAGGAAATCACCTCGGTCACAGGTAGATGCCAGTCAGATGTTCTGCGAAGGCATGAAGGAAAACTGGGAAGAATATTTTAACTACATGTTTAAGAAGGATTTTTATTTTAAATCTGATTATATTTTATTTCAGAGTAAACTCATTTGTAAGACTGGCTCCTGTACCGTTTTTCATAAATTGTATTTAGACATCTTGAGAGACTGAAACCTGGCCAATCAGTAACAGTCTGGCCAATCAGAAGCATTAGTGCAGTTTTGAATCATAAGATACTAGAAATAGAAGATAGTCTAAGAGAATTTAAATGAAGTGGGTGAAAAACATGTCAGAGAAAAATGACAAGGCACCAGGCCAATGAATGTAGACTGGATCAGAAACATTTATCAATACTAGCTACAAAATTTCACAGCAGAAACAATAGATTAAAGAAATAGACATTTTAGACATGCCAGTATGTTCATATTTGTCATGTGGGTATCTTCAGATGTCTACCACTTCTTGTCTGTCCCTGTCATTATCTCTGTAACAATCATGTCACTCCACCCACATATCTAAGAATAAATCATCTTCAGTTTTGCTGTCTATAGAACCAGTCCTGCACTAAACATTTACTTGTTCTTGCAGCAGTGGTCTCTGTAACAATTTATTTTGTAAGGTGAGGCAGCTTGCCTCATGCACAATCTCATATTAGTTACCACATACAACATGCCAGAGGCTGCAATAGTCCTGAGAGCCCCTGTGGGATCTACATGGGCACTATCTAATGTGATGTTTTCTAATGTCAAGAGTGAGTTTGTTGACACCATCTAATGTGATGTTTTCTAATGTCAGGAGTGAGTTTGCTGGCAGTATACCCCTAAGAAGTTCCTGGACTGTTGGAAACCCACAATTTTTTCCCCCTGATTATTCAGACACGGAGAGTAAAGTAGGGCAAGAGTACAGTACATTGCTACCTCCAATTCAAGGGGAACAATCTGATGGGTCATACAGGGAAGCAACTCAACAAGAAGACAATGAAAGTAAGTGATATCAAAAATAAATCTTCAACGGTTTTTAGTTTGACATTCCTTCTTCTTTCTTCACTCTCATATAACCTCCTCGATTTCTCTCATTACGTTAGCAGCCAATCTGCCCTTCTCATACAGCCAACAGTCATGGAGCACATTTTACTGTTTGATCATCTTCACCACATGGAGGACATGTTTTACTGTTTGATCATCTTCACCACATGGAGGATATGTTTTACTGTTTGACCATCTTCCACACATGTAGGACATGATTTACTATGTGCCCATTTTCACCACATGGAGGACATATTTTACTGTTTGATCATCTTCCCCACATGGAGGACATATTTTATGGTTTGACCATCTTCACCACATGGAGGACATGTTTTACTGTTTGATCATCTTTCACACATTGAGGACATGTTTTACTGTTTGTCTTCCCCACAAGGACACATGAGCCGATATCCTGTCGCGTTGCAAGACAAAATGGAAAGCTTTAGACAGGAAGAGGCTAATCACAGGAGAAATGGTGAGGAAGACATGCCCACAGTAGTGAAGTGGCAGCTCTAATCCCATCTATGGAAGCTTAGAAAGAACTTGTAGAATGGGAAGCAGTGGGGCACTCAATTATAACAGCAACATTCAAAACAGCCACACACAAAAATACATATAAACATCATCAAATGTTATGCACCAACCAAAGACAAAGAAGAATCTGTGAAAGAAGAATTTTACACCAGACTACAAAATATCACAGATAACAAGAAAAGAAAGGAATCACAGTTTTGATGGGTGACCTGAATGCTATGATAGGTACAGACAATAGCGGCTTTGAAGAAATCATAGAAAAACATGGGTTTGGAACAATGAATGACAATGAGGAACTGTTCACAAACTTCTGTGTGAAAAACTGGCTATAGAAGGAAGTTTCCACATAAAATAATACATAAAGCAGCATGGATATCACCAGAGAACATAATAGAACATCATATTGATCATATATGCATTAACAAGAAGTTTAGATCATCAATACACGATGTAAAGGTATGTAGAGGAGCAGATTTGGTTTCAGATCACCGTCTTCTGTTAGCCAAAGCAAAGTTAAAACTCAAGTTAAATACAACAGTACAACAGGATATAGATAACAGTTTAATATAGGATATCTAAGAAATCAGGAAATAAGAAACAAATGCCAAATGCTGTAACAGTTGAATGGGTGTAACAAATATGGAAGAACACTGGCATCAAGTCAAATGTATATAGAATGAGACATGTAGATAGGTACTGGGAAAAGAGAATGCCAGCACAAAGCATGGAGGATAACAAGAGAAAACATCAACAAGATAAGAGACATGATAAACAAGAAAACAGTTTTAAACATGAGCAAAACCAGAAGCTCCAAAGTCAAGGCTCAAGAAGTGCGCACAGAAGCAAAGAAAGAAGTAACAAAAAACATCAGAAGAGATAAGAGAAAATATACTGAGGAGTCAAGAGAGGCAGAGGAAGCTGCAGCCAAAGGAAATATGAGAGACCTGTACAACAACATAGAGAAAATAACAGGGAAATGCAGTGAAGCAAATGGCAAACAGAGTAGAATAAAAAATTGCTTAGCAATATGCTAGAGCTAATGAAAAGGACAACATCTTGAGGACCTTCTCAATACATCAGCTCCAACAAATCCCCCAGACATCCAACTACCCGAAGGGGAGCTACAAATCAGCTGTGAAAGATCAACTAAGGAAAAAATAATGAAAGCCATAAAGTGTCTAAAAGATGGAATGTATTTGCCTGAATTTTTTTAGGTGATATACGGCAAAATATGACACAAACATGTAACTGCTCACACAAACACTTCCAGATGTAAAATTGAGTCACAGCAGGCATTTTTGTTTGTTATGTGATTGTCAATCCCAAAATTTAATCGACCCTCTGGGACTTATTGACCCCCTGGATGTCGATATTGACCAGTTGGGGACCCCTGATCTAGACTTTGCTGACTACTTGGTTCTTCTGTCCCATAACTGTAATCAGATACAGACAGAATACAAATATCTGAATAGTCATAACAAGTGAGCCTGAAATTTCACAGGGAAAAGCAAAAAAAAAAGTAAGAATAAGTGCAGGAAATGATAACAAGAATGAGCATGAACTTGGAGAAACACCCCTACAAGATATGGAATCATACACATATCTTGGCAGCAATATAGACAAAGTTGGAGGGACAGACAAGGATATCAGAATAAGAATACAAAAGGCTAGAGGAACTTTGATTGTATTGGGAAACACACGGAGATCAAGAGACATCAAGTCCAACATAAAAATACGAATCTTCAACTCAAATGTCAAGTCAGTCCTATTGTATGGCTGTGAAACATGGATAACAACACAAACAACAACAACCAGAAAGTTACATAAATGTATGCTTCCATATAATAAAATGGCATGACATGGTCACCAATATGGAACTGATGATGAGAACCAGACAAGTGCCAGTGGAATAAGTGATCAGAAGAAGACAGCAGCGATGAATAGGACACACATTGAGGAAACCTGTTGATAGCATTACAAGGCAGTCCTTGTTCTGGAATCCTCAGGGTAAGCAAGGCAGAAGTAAACCAAAAACACTTGGAGAAGAGAGCTGGAGATAGAATGAAAATAATGATGAATGGAAAGAGCTGAAGCTGATGGCACATGGTAGGAACATTTGGCATATGTTGGTTGAAGGCCTATGCTCCTTGGGGAGCTAAAAGATATTGACTGAATGATTTATCTTCCTCACACACAACAACATCTTCTTTAGCATTTTC
This sequence comes from Oreohelix idahoensis, assembly GCA_024509875.1. Classification (NCBI taxonomy): domain Eukaryota; kingdom Metazoa; phylum Mollusca; class Gastropoda; order Stylommatophora; family Oreohelicidae; genus Oreohelix; species Oreohelix idahoensis. Next base: position 57,854 of record JAMPIV010022077.1, read on the forward strand.
ATTTGACTGCGTTTTTTATCTGATGATAATCTCGTGAATGTTTTTTTTTAAAATCATAGCGAGTTTTTTTTTTTTTTTTTTTTTAAAACTCCAAAACTTAAGGGGAAGGACTACAGTGAAAACTAACTTTTGTTCTAATAACATTTTCAAACTTTTTATGTGCTCAATAGACACAGTGTATGTCCATGAACCAAATTCCACAGTTTATTTTGTTAAAAAAATGTGGTTACCATGGTAACCAAAAAAAAACATCCGCCATATTGGATTTTCACCACTTTTCGAGAGCTAAAAACTTATGTTTCCCATTGACCAAACTTTATCAAATTTCACACACATGTTGTGACTGACAATTAAAACAATTTATCACATGCTTTTTGTTATAAGTTTAAAATTCTATTTTTAATGATTTTTTAAAAAAATTACACTTTATTTGTATGAAAAAAATGAAAAAAAAATATTTTAAAAAATATATCAAAGCAAATTACCAAAATATCAAAAAAATCATGTGACAATTTAAAGGTATATATGTGTACTACATGCATGCCAAATTTCAGACTGATCTATTAGATAGTTTGTAAAAAATAACATTTTTTGTTAATAAAATGTTAGTTTTGAGAAAAATGCATTTTAGTCACCGAGTGACTTGTCTTGTCCAATATGCTCCATTCTGGGGGGCTGAATGTGTTTAAAATCCTCCAGGACTATATGCTACACATCCTTCAGCTTCTTGCAGCTCCTTCTCTCGCCTTTATCTTGCCTAATTTTTCTTCTTTCCTTCTACATGGTAACCCAAAAAAAAAAAAAAACAACCGCCATATTGGGTTTTTCACCAATTTTCAAGAGCAAAAATCTTATGTTTACCATTGACCAAACTTTATCAAATTGCACACACATATTGTGACTGACAATTAAAACAATTTGTCACATGCTGTTTTTGATAAGTTTAAAATTCTATTTTTAATGATTTAAAAAAAAAAAACTATATTTGTATGAAAAAATATTTTTTAAAATATTTTTTAAAAATTTATAAAAGAAAATTACCAAAATATCAAAAATGCAGATGTGTTACTTTAAAGATATAGATGTGTACTACTCATGATTATTTTGATGTTTAAAATTCTATTTTTAATGATTTAAAAAAAAAAAAAAACTATATTTGTATGAAAAAATATTTTTTAAAATATTTTTTAAAAATTTATAAAAGAAAATTACCAAAATATCAAAAATGCAGATGTGTTACTTTAAAGATATAGATGTGTACTACTCATGATTATTTTGATGATAAGTTTAAAATTCTATTTTTAATGATTTAAAAAAAAAAAAACTATATTTGAATGAAAAAATATTTTTTAAAAATGTATAAAAGAAAATTACCAAAATATCAAAAATGCAGATGTGTTACGTTAAAGATATAGATGTGTACTACTCATGATTATTTTGATAAGTTTAAAATTCTATTTTTAATGATTTAAAAAAAAAAAAACTATATTTGTATGAAAAAATATTTTTAAAAATATTTTTTAAAAATTTATAAAAGAAAATTACCAAAATATCAAAAATGCAGATGTGTTACTTTAAAGATATAGATGTGTACTACTCATGATTATTTTGATGATAAGTTTAAAATTCTATTTTTAATGATTAAAAAAAAAAAAAAACTATATTTGTGTGAAAAAATATTTTTTAAAAATTTTTTTAAAAATTTATAAGAAAGAAAATTACCAAAATATCAAAAATGCAGATGTGTTACTTTAAAGATATAGATGTGTACTACATGCATGCCAAATTTGAGACTCCTCTGTTAGATAGTTTTAGAGAGAAATCGTGCATTTTCGGCACAAATTTGAAAATCATAGCATGGGGGTAGTGCCGACAATATGCTTTTTGATACATCAAATGCATTTTTTATGTTATAAAACCTTGCTCAATCGATTCCTCGATGATTATTTAATAAAATAAGCTCAAAAGTAAAAAAAAAAAAAAAAGGTAAAGGAACCCGTTACACGCCCATTGAGGCATATTGGGAATATGGTGTTAGGCCCATATTATCTTGACCGTCGGCACACGAGGGGTGATGTGGTCGGCATCACGCCGGCCGCCTTAACCTTCCCAGAGTTGCTCTGGTACCCATTTGGGGCTGGGTCGACCCAGGAGCCGTTTGTGGCCTAAAAACTTCCCGCCTCATCTGGGGATCGAACCATAGACCACTGCGCTAGGAAGCCAGTGTCAAAAGTAAAAAATCGATATTTTGTACGTAAAATCCAGTTTTCATTGTAGTGGAGCCCCTTAAACATGGCTTAGTTATCATCATCAAGTTACTCATGGTCACACATGATGGTACATATACATTCTCACATGTGCTCATGGTCACACATGAAGGTACATATACATTCTCACATGTGCTCATGGTCACACATGAAGGTACATATACATTCTCACATGTGCTCATGGTCACACATGAAGGTACATATACATTCTCACATGTGCTCATGCTTATTACAAAATATCTTATTATTTAGATTTGTCATTATATGGCTATCAACTTGAGCATCTAAGTGGCAGAGTGACTGGACCACATGCTTCACAAGGCAAAGGGACCGGGTTTAGAACCTGGCCATTTCATGCTCTGATCTATCCAGCTGTAAAAATGGGTACCTGACTGTGCTGTTTATGGAAGTCAAAGGTTAAGAGGAATGGAACTAGTCTCCCCCACACCTCATAAAGCTGAGACCTAGTAAAGTTAGTCTCTAACACTTCACTCTCCTATGGCATATCTGCTGTGTGACTGTATTTACATTGTATCTATTTTTATCTCCTATACAGAAGCTGAAAAGCCAGATTCTATTTACTTCTGGCATATCTTGGGCAAGAAACTGGAACCTTACAAAAATGTAAGATTACATTCAATTCCTGTGATATTGCCAGTTTGTAATGGCAGCATTCAGTACTGAAATGTGTGCATCATTTTTACAGATTCCAGAGAAGCCAGTTATAAGTCTGTAGCTTTTTTGTTTGTTGTTTTTGTTCTCCCTATTTCAGAGACATAAAAAGGTAAAAAAGATCCCGTTACCCGCCCATTGAGGGATATTGGGAATATGGTGTTAGGCCCATATTTTCTTGACCATCAGCACACTAGGGTTGATGTGGTTGACATTATGATGGCTGCATTAACCTTCCCAGAGTTGCTCTGGTACCCAATTCATGAGGCTGGGTCTACTCCGGTGCCGCTTATGGTCTAAAAAATCACACCTCAACTGGTGATCAAACCCTGGACTACTGAGATAAGAAGCCAGTGTACTAACCACTGCACTACCCAGGATTTCAGAGCCATACAATCAATAAATACTTCCATTTCAACAAAGAAATTGAAGGTATATATATATATATATATATATAATGTTATTGATGATCAGAATTGACGTCATTGCACTCCGGGCAAATCCATAAGTACTCGTCACCCTCAGCAAATGTCGAAGAATATAAATGCTAAATGTTCCTGTTGCGTGTTGGTTGTATACACACCAGATGCATCCTCTCATACGTCCATCCCTACCAGTCTTATGCTAAAAGCTATATTCCAGCAATCTTGACCTTGATGATTCATCGATTGCAGCGTCATTCGATCATTAATTGCTCTCAGTATCTTTCCCTTGTCCATATCAAGTGCACTCACTATGGGTGCTCTTGACATTAGTCTATCAGCTCTTTCATTGCCGCATACCTCTGCATGACCAGGACAGTAAATCCACACCAGTTCTTGAAGATTTGAGGCTTCTATGGAGAAATTTCCATTCATGTTGTAGCCATCCATTTTGGACCTTCTGAAGCTTGGACTGAGAGTCTGACACAATAACTGCCCTTGTTAATGAAGTTTCAGACAACCACCTTAAGGCTGCAATAGCTGCCTCTACTTCTATTCTCATACTGGAGGTTGTTGTGATGTTCTTATGATGTGAGATGGCCTTTTAACTACGATTGACTGTATGTTCATTTAAAGCTTCAGATATAAATTCAAATGAAAGTGATTTCAGTTAGTGCTAAATGAGAGCCATTTAGACATATGTGAGAGCAGAGGTCAGCAGTCTGTCATTCACATTCTACCAGCATTTCCCAGGGAATGATTTTGTAAATCATTAGCTGATGGAGAGGGACAAAAGAAAATATTTTAGCAATGGAGATTTAAGACTAGGCCTCCCCCCACCAGCGTTAAATGTAGTTTTTATCCCTTCCCAGAAACCCTTGGACTAGCTGACTAAAATTCACTTTATTTGTTAACAGGATAAGATAGGAAAGTAAAGTGACATTTTCTTTTAAATGAAGTTAACATTTGGTTAAATATAACTTTTGTGTAAATAGTGGCCCGTTGTATCGAGGGAATTGTAAGAAGTAGATCATAATGTAGAAATAAAGGTTACATAAAAGATGTACTTATTCCAAATAATCTGAAAACATGCATGATTTTATCAAGGTAGATCATTAGAGACATTTCAGTATTTCCTAAATAGACCCCCATAGTGCCTACCTCTGTGTTAGAGGGTTTCAAACAAAACAGTATTTATAACGACCTAGGGATTGTTATATCAGATATTTTATACAAATAAATGTTGACAAAATCATTATCATCTTTCTTATAGCTGCACATCCAGAGGCCACAGTTTAGTCCATCTCCGAGTCCAGCTGAAAGTGTAAGTTGAGATGTATGTGTATGTATGTACATGTGAAGGTATGTGTAGCAAGAATATCTCTTAAGGCCACAGGAATGTTCAGATCACCATGTTATTTAAGGTAAAGGATCCCGTTACACACCCATTGAGGCATATTGGGAATATGGTGTTAGGCCCATATTTTCTTGACCATCGGCACACTAGGGGTGACGTGGTGAACATCACGCCGGCCGCCTTAACCTTCCCAGAGTTGGTCTGGTACCCAGTTGGGGCTGGGTCGACCCAGGAGCCGTTTGCGGCCTAAAAAAATCCCACCTCATCTGGGGATTGAACCATAGACCACTGAGCTAGGAAGCCAATGCACTAACCACTATGCTACCACGGCTCCCCATGTTATTTAAGGCCACAAGAATGTTAAGTTCACCATGTTATTTACAGACGAATGTTAACAAAATGTTCAGATCACCATGTTATTTACAGACGAATGTTAACAAAATGTTCAGATCACCATGTTATTTACAGATGAATGTTAACAAAATGTTCAGATCACCATGTTATTTACAGACAAATGTTAACAAAAATACTACTATCAACATTTTCCTTATTGCTCCCTATGGAGTATGTGTCGTGAGAAATTCTAAATCCACATATCTAAATTAGAAAGTAAATGTAAAGTCTAACGCATTAATTCAATAAAAGGAAAGAAGAATGGTAAAAGAACAGTGCGGTCACAATAGCGTACGCCTGTGTTATAGAACGTCATACTAGCTAAACAAGAAAACCCCTTTTTATGCTCCGTCTGCATAATTGTAACGCTTTCACGTTTACTAGTAAAGCCTACTGCATCAAATACACGCGTTTCTAAAAAGAAAACTGGTACTGTGTTTCTTAGAAAACCTTGAGATAGACACACTGCGTAATGACCTAGATTAATATTACATTAATGTCATTTTATGCACTACGTAAACGAAAAGACAGACGGGCTTAGAAGAGAGAGAGAGATGTACGGAGGAACGCATGCAATACTACCACGTCGTCTCGTGGTTGAAAATGAATGCCACCCCACGCGAAAGGCATGCAGGCTTGCTTTTTTCAAATAAACAGTAATAAAAAACACTACCAATACGAGGTAAGGTTTTAAAAAACATGGTTAACTCTTTCAGTCCCAAGCAAAAAAGTGGGTTTGGCCCAAGCAAAAATGGCCACCCCAGTGCGTTTTTATTGTTGTTGTTTGGAAATAATTTTTTTAAATGTTCATTTGCATAAATAACTTTGTTGTTGTATATGAAACTGAAGGTAATTGGATGTACTTTACTATTGTGCTACAAGTATAAAAGCTTTCATTGAAAAATGATTAGTTATTCAAGGTAAAATGGAGGATATGCGCTTAAAAAAATGATTAGTTATTCAAGGTAAAATGGAGGATATGCGTTAAAAAAATTGCTTTAAAAATCTAAAATAAATATCTCAAAACAGAAACACGTTCACTCTTAAACACGTGCGGTATTTAAAAGAATGTACTTGCAGTCGGAAATGACGTTTTGGGTGGTTTGTGGTTAGTTATAATTAGAAACAGTCTCAAACAGAGGCACATATACTAAAGGCATTTTAAAGTCGATTGGGCCAAGCGCGTCTAACCTCTGAGCCTTTATAAAGTCGATTGGGACTTAAAGAGTTAATGCTTATTAGGAAACATGACACAATACTGTTTTACGTCAGAAATCCTGACATTAGCCTGACAGTACAGAAGACACCCCATTGTATAGAAGTGAACGGGTGGTAGAAGAAAATACATATTTTGAACGAAGCCCCTTGGCTCCATTAAACTTATATATTTGGGTGCCTTAGGTCTTGCTGACAAAGAATATGTTAGGTGTTAAGCAAATAGTCTAATAATTAACAAATTATAGCCAAAATACTATAGTGGTGTTGTCTGACAACACAGGATCATATTTGCTCATAATGGCATGTTTGGACACTGCTTTAGGGGAAATGAGGCCACCACGTTAGATCCGATTTGATTGGCTAGAATAATATGTAAGGCGAAACATGATTAGTCGACTGCAAATACTATTTTTGGTTGTTAATGGAAACGATAGGAAGGGTACATTTTTTCAAATGCTTTTGTAAACATGGTCTCATTGGCTAGACCATTTAATATAGTCAATTAGGAGCGTCTGTTCAGTGCCACTTTTTGAAAATAAACTTTATAGAAGCAAGTGCGTTGAGAACCAGCTCATATTTTTTAAATAAAAGCCTGGGACAGAGGCAGATCGGAATTGTGCCATAACTCATCGCCAGTCAACGTACATGTTTAATATTTCCTTGAATTGTGGTAAGCTAGACATATTTGATATCTTTTAGATGAAAATTGAATGTGAATTGATAATTTATGTCTGTATGGTGTGGTTCAGTAACAAACAAGAGGCAAAGCCTAGATATTGCTCCACCATGAACAAAACTTGTCGGAGAGGAGTATAACTGTATAGGCATATATGGGATTGCCAAATAGTACTATGACACCTATCTTATTGAATAGAAGGAAATAATGCTGGAATTGCAGAGGCGTTGTAACCATTAGGGAGAGGAATACTGGTGTATATTGTTACATGAGAAGCTAGCAGTTGGCCTACAGTGCTGAACTCAGTGTTTGTTATGTATTGTGCTTCAGTGTGGAAATAGATTATAAATTAGTTCTGAAGTAGGAGGTACAACCTTCTTATTTCAGGGACCGTGGTACTAAAGTATTAAAGCAGCACCTGGTCTGAGTTTTGCTGAATCCAGAGGCTGGTATCATACTCCTTGGTCAAGATATCGACCAGTGTTGTTTCTCAAGAAAACGGTGAAGCAAGCGAGCAGAGGAGTCAGTTTGCCTGCCGCCCACACAGAAGTTAAGATTTCGTTGGCCAGAGCAGCTCAATCTTGTGTATACCCCCCCTCTAAAATTGACTGTACATTAAATCAAGAGGGACAGTTATTTGTTTCAAATAAAAGAAACTGTGAACCTTTCCAATATTATTTCCACCAGAAACAAACACATGAAGTCATGATGACAAACAACAACCTAGCTTGAAAAGCCAGTATTGCCTCATAGTACTACACCATAACTTACACACATATTGCAATAATAATATATGTCAATACAAAGATCCTATCTATAAATTGTGTACATACAACTTGTGATTACATTTGATTGTGATTCCTGATTCATTTTGTAGTTGAATCAGGATATCTATTGTTGAAAGGAATTAATACATATTTTAAAAGTTATCACTTGACTTATTAAGATAGTCTTATAGAGTGTTCTATGTATGTGAGTGTCACAGTGTTGTAAAGTATTGTGGATTAAATTAAATTGTTTATCTGTCTGTTGGTTGTTGTGAACATACACTTCATCACTATCATAACCCTAGACATTCAACGTAGTCATCACAATATTCCAGAATAAGTCTGACTGAGGTCTAAATGTGGTAGCAAAGTAAGGTCATCTGTAACACACCACACTTATTAGATACAGATACCTTCACAGCTGATCTCAGTCAGTACACTAAGTCCCCTATAAATATTTATATCATCCCACTTTACCACATATATTGGGGTCCTGTCCGGGATTTGGAATCTTCTCCTATTACATATATTGGGGATAATTTACTTCTGGGAAAATAAGTAAGGTTGAGCTCTCAGTGCCTGTGGTTGTCCTTAGTATAATTAGTCATAGATTGAATTGTTTAGTTAGATATTGTATAAATTTACCTGTTAGAAAATGGCGGACCTGGCAAAGTTTTGATCTGCTGCTATGCAGGCTGCTAAAGAGTTAGGAATGGACGGGCAAGTTATGATTGCTTATGTCACTACTGAATGTGACAAATATATTGAACGTGAAGAAAGAAAATTTGAAGCAGAAAGAAAATTAGAATCGGAAAGATTAGAAAAAGAGGCTGAAAGAAAGTTAGAGGCTGAAAAAGAAATTAAGAGGCTGCAGATTGAGGCTGACAAAGAGGCTAAGGCATTGGAGGCGGATCGGGAGGTAGAGATTAAAAGGCTCCAATTAGAAGAGAAAAAAGCTGAAAGGGAGGCAGAAGAAAAAAGATTGACTGCCGAAAGGGAAGCAGAGGAAAGAAGACAGGCTGCTGAAAGGGAAGACAAGCGATTGGCTGCAGAAAGGGAAGCAGAAAAGGAGGAGAAGAGATTACAAAGGGAACATGAGTTACGACTAAGGGAGTTGGAACTTCAGGGCCATGCTCCTGAAAATGGTGCCAGTCCCTTTACCTCGGATGCCACTGCTAGTCAGGGAGCCTCAACCTCAGCTATGAACTTTCATTTAGATCATTTTGTTGAGAAAGAAGATGATATCGAGAGCTATCTAAATAGATATGAACTATTAGCTACCACGTATGGGTTAGAGAGAGAAAGGTGGAGCTTAAAGTTATCTCAAGGGCTTCGTGGTACAGCTTATGAAGTTTTTGCCAAAATGAGCAGAGATGATCAAGAAAATTATGACATGCTAAAGCAGGCTCTTTTGTTAAGATATGAAAAGAATGGAGAATTTTATAGAAAAAAATTTAGGAATGCTAAACTACTGTCAGGTGAAACCTATCATCAGTTCTCTGCACGGTTAGAGACATACTTGGAGCAATGGACTTCTCTGGGGAAAACCCAAGATCTTAAGGAAATGATCCTTATAGAACAACTAATTCCATTATAAAAAGCCTCTATTCTAACTTTACGTGCAGTGTTGGATCGAGTAATGTAACTTTCGAAGTGAAAACAGGAGTATGACAGGGATGCCCCTTATCAACAACATTATTTTTGACAGTCATAGATTGGGTGATGCGCCAGACAACAGAGGGCAGTCCAAGAGGAATTAGATGGACAATGTTTTCTACACTGGAAGATTTGGAATATGCAGATGACATTGCACTGCTCGCGCATTCACACCAACACATTCAAGACAAAACTGATAGACTGAATAAGTATGGCCAGCAGGTTGGCCTGAACATCAATCTGAAGAAGACGGAGGTCATGACACTAAATGTGGGCAACCTGAGCCAATAACAGTAAGGAACCAGAAGTTAGAACAGACAGACACATTTACTTACCTAGGAAGCATAGTAACACCTGACGGCGGAACAAGCAAGGACATTAACAACAGAATGAATAAAGCGAGAACAGCCTTTGCTATTCTCAACAACATTTGGAAGTCTTCCCAGTACAGCACAAACACCAAATTAAGACTGTATGAGAGCTGCATACTTTCTGTGCTTCTCTATGGTGCGGAATGTTGAAGAGTAACAGAGAAGGAAATGTCGAAACTGTCCTAATTCCACACAATCTGCCTAAGGAAAATTCTCTGAATCTTTTGGCCAAACACCATCAGCAACCAAGAACTACTTATTCGGAGTAACCAGGAGGACATGCACACCATCATAGCTGGCAGACGCTGGAGTTGGGTTGGCCATGTCCTCAGAAGGGACCCTGATACCATCGCAAGAACAGCTATGCTATGGACCCCCGAGGGAAAGCGAAAGAGAGGCCGACCAAAAACAACTTGGCGGAGAACTGTGGAAGCTGAGATGCAAAGAATGAACCACAGTTGGGGCACTGTACGAAGGATGGCCGCCGACCGAGCAAAGTGGAATCAATTTGTTGCTGCCCTACAAGACGCCACCAGGCGTGATGGCCGCTGACTGCTTTGACGGTTGGCGGTTATGGATCAAAGAAGAAGAAGAAGAACAACTAAGAGAGTCCATGGCTCCAGACCTGAGAAAGTTTCTCATGGAACAAGGTGCAGAGAGGCTGGGTGAGTTGCTAAATGTTGCTGAAAGATATCAGGCAGCTCAAGCAGAGGTAACAAGTAATAAAAAGAAACAGGTAGATAATTTTAAGGCACCACAGAACTTTAATAAATTTGATCCTAGAGATCAGAACAAAGGTAAGCACCAGTTTGATAGGCCACGGTATGAAAATAAAAATAAAACCCCACAATTCGATGAAAGGAAATATGATGAAAGAAAATCTTTCAACCAAGGAAGGAGGTGGTGTAAAAATTGTCGGATGGACAATCATGACACTGACCGTTGTAGAAGGAATCCTATAGTAATGGCCACCCTTCAGGTCAGGTCGACCTCAAGAAAGGAGGAGGATATTATGATAAATACCACTCCAGAAGAGATGAGGAAGGCACAGGCTGGGGATAAGACCCTCAAGCCTTGTTTTAGGAAATTGTCCACTTGTCATACACCTCCAGGAAAAGGAGACTTCTATATGAAGAACAAACTGATATACCGGAAGACCGGAACTAGATCCAAAGGTCAGGGACAGCTGGTACTTCCTAAAAGGTATAGGGCAGACTTAATAAGGAGCTTACATGTGAAACAAGATGGGGACCATGAGAAAATAGGTACCATCATTCAAAAGGTAGCTCAAAATTATTATTGGCCCAAGGCAAGGTGGGACATTGAGAATTTTGTTGAGAGATGTGGCATAGCACATGAGGGAACACCCACAAGTGGGAACATTGATCAGGACCTGGACACGCCTCTGGGCAAACGTAGGCCTGACAATAGAAAGAATAAGAAAGTGGACCGAGTGGATTGGGAAGCCCCTTTTCCTGGACAATCTTCAATTGACTGTTTTACAATGGCCACGATGCAGAGAGTGCAAAAAGATGTCTTACCCCAGGATAAGCCGAAAATCCCTCAATCGGACTTATGTAAACTGGAGGAAGAAGATGTAGAGAGGAAATCTCTCATCAAGAATTCTAAGTAGGGAGAGAGCCCCAAGAAAAAAATTGGTAGCGGTCGTTTTGTGAATGATAATTCTGGGAAGAAAAATCATCACTACAGTGCTTCTAGTGGAAGAGACCCTACTAGTGCATGGAAAAATAGGCAAGAAAGCAAAAGACAGAGATTTGGCTGTGGGAGAGAAGGTACTGCTTCTTCTACCCGGTAGTCAGAATAAGTTACAAATTGGATGGCAAGGTCCATATACAGTTCTAGAGAAGGTGTCTAGAACAAATTATAAGATAGATAAGAAGGGGAAAGAAAAAATCTATCATGTGAATCTCCTGAAGAAATATTTGGAAAGAGAAAATCAGGAAGAGACACACTTGTTGACCTTGTCCATTGCAATGGAGATGAAAAAGGAACCACTTTCATCATTTGAATATCCATTACATCCCTGTGAGACAGCGGCACAGGTGAAAATCAGTACACATTTAACAAAAAAATCAGAAGGAGAGAGTGCAACAGGTTCTAGATGATCATACAGAGGTGTTAACGGACCGACCGGAGCATACAAACTTATTGGAATATGATATGAAACTGATAGACCCCACACCTGTCTGTATGAAAGCCTATTCGATTCCTTTTGCTAAGGAGAAAGCATTGAAGGAAGAGATAGACTATTTGTTGAAGGAGGGAATAATTTCACACAGTGAATCTTCGTATAGTTCCAGTGTGGTGCTCTTAAGGAAACCCTCTGGAGAACATAGACTCTGTATAGATTACAGGAGACTGAATGCTATCACAGAAGGTCAGGTGGATCCATTGCCGGATACAAATCAGTTGTTTGCCAGGCTAAATAAAACTAAATATTTCTCAAAAGTGGATCTGAGCAAAGGATACTATCAGATTTCAGTAAAACCTGAGGTTAGACCGTACCTAGCTTTTAGTACCTCAGAGGGACACTATGAATTTAACAGATTGCCATTTGGATTGAAGAATGCGCCTAGTGTCTTCTCTAGAATGATGAGAAAATTGTTGGATCCTCTGAATAATCCATGCATCACAAATTTCATGGATGATATCCTTATAGCGACAGAAACCTTTGAAGAACACATTGACTCTCTGAACATGCTGTTTAATCGACTTAGAGAAGCGAATTTAACAGCCCGACCAACCAAATGTTGCGTTGGATGTAAAGAATTAGAATTCTTGGGACACACAGTCCATCAGGGAAACATGACCCCTGACCCCAAGAATTTAGAGAAACTAAAGAAAGCCCCGAGGCCACAAACCAAGAAAGACGTGAGATCCTTTGTCTCATTATGTGGTTTCTACCAAAAGTATATCAAAAACTTTAATTCCATATGTGCACCGTTAACTGATTTGACACGTAAAGGAAATCCAGATCGAATTACATGGACAGCACAGTGTGAATTGGCATACCAGGAATTGAAGGAAAAGCTCACAAGCAAACCTATTTTGAAATTACCTGACTTAAGTCAAGAATTCATTGTGAGAACGGATGCAAGTAATATCGGGTTGGGCGCGACCCTGTTACAGAAGTCAGATTCACTGGATGGGGAATTAACCCCAGTGGCATATGCTAGCAGAAAGTTGAATAAAGCTGAAACAAATTATTCAACTAGCGAAAAAGAATGTCTTGCAGTAATATGGGCGATAAAGAAATTCAATATTTATCTGTATGGGAAGGCATTCAAGTTGCAAACGGATCACAAACCCTTGTCGTTTCTAGCGCAGGCTAGGCATGAAAATTCGAGGTTACTCAGATGGTCCTTACTTTTGCAGCCATTCCAGTTCAGCATAGAGTATATTTCTGGAAAAACTAACTTGGGTGCGGATTTTCTAAGCCGCCATCCGTGTGATGAGAATCACCGTAAGCACGAGGAATAATATTAAATTTCTCTATGTGTATATAGAATTATAGACTGACATATATTGTCTGTTTTAAGTGGGGAGAATCTGTCGTGAGAAATTCTAAATCCACATATCTAAATTAGAAAGTAAATGTAAAGCCTAACGCATTAATTCAATAAAAGGAAAGAAGAATGGTAAAAGAACAGTGCGGTCACAATAGCGTACGCCTGTGTTATAGAACGTCATACTAGCTAAACAAGAAAACCCCTTTTTATGCTCCGTCTGCATAATTGTAACGCTTTCACGTTTACTAGTAAAGCCTACTGCATCAAATACACACGTTTCTAAAAAGAAAACTGGTACTGTGTTTCTTAGAAAACCTTGAGATAGACACACTGCGTAATGACCTAGATTAATATTACATTAATGTCATTTTATGCACTACGTAAACGAAAAGACAGACGGGCTTAGAAGAGAGAGAGAGATGTACGGACGAACGCATGCAATGCTACCACGTCGTCTCGTGATTGAAAATGAATGCCACCCCACGCGAAAGGCATGCAGGCTTGCTTTTTTCAAATAAACAGTAATAAAAAACACTACCAATACGAGGTAAGGTTTTAAAAAACATGGTTAATGCTTATTAGGAAACATGACACAATACTGTTTTACGTCAGAAATCCTGACATTAGCCTGACAGTACAGAAGACACCCCATCGTATAGAAGTGAACGGGTGGTAGAAGAAAATACATATTTTGAACGAAGCCCCTTGGCTCCATTAAACTTATATATTTGGGTGCCTTAGGTCTTGCTGACAAAGAATATGTTAGGTGTTAAGCAAATAGTCTAATAATTAACAAATTATAGCCAAAATACTATAGTGGTGTTGTCTGACAACACAGGATCATATTTGCTCATAATGGCATGTTTGGACACTGCTTTAGGGGAAATGAGGCCACCACGTTAGATCCGATTTGATTGGCTAGAATAATATGTAAGGCGAAACATGATTAGTCGACTGCAAATACTATTTTTGGTTGTTAATGGAAACGATAGGAAGGGTACATTTTTTCAAATGCTTTTGTAAACATGGTCTCATTGGCTAGACCATTTAATATAGTCAATTAGGAGCGTCTGTTCAGTGCCACTTTTTGAAAATAAACTTTATAGAAGCAAGTGCGTTGAGAACTAGCTCATATTTTTTTAATAAAAGCCTGGGACAGAGGCAGATCGGAATTGTGCCATAACTCATCGCCAGTCAACGTACATGTTTAATATTTCCTTGAATTGTGGTAAGCTAGACATATTTGATATCTTTTAGATGAAAATTGAATGTGAATTGATAATTTATGTCTGTATGGTGTGGTTCAGTAACAAACAAGAGGCAAAGCCTAGATATTGCTCCACCATGAACAAAACTTGTCGGAGAGGAGTATAACTGTATAGGCATATATGGGATTGCCAAATAGTACTATGACACCTATCTTATTGAATAGAAGGAAATAATGCTGGAATTGCAGAGGCGTTGTAACCATTAGGGAGAGGAATACTGGTGTATATTGTTACATGAGAAGCTAGCAGTTGGCCTACAGTGCTGAACTCAGTGTTTGTTATGTATTGTGCTTCAGTGTGGAAATAGATTATAAATTAGTTCTGAAGTAGGAGGTACAACCTTCTTATTTCAGGGACCGTGGTACTAAAGTATTAAAGCAGCACCTGGTCTGAGTTTTGCTGAATCCAGAGGCTGGTATCATACTCCTTGGTCAAGATATCGACCAGTGTTGTTTCTCAAGAAAACGGTGAAGCAAGCGAGCAGAGGAGTCAGTTTGCCTGCCGCCCACACAGAAGTTAAGATTTCGTTGGCCAGAGCAGCTCAATCTTGTGTATACCCCCCCTCTAAAATTGACTGTACATTAAATCAAGAGGGACAGTTATTTGTTTCAAATAAAAGAAACTGTGAACCTTTCCAATATTATTTCCACCAGAAACAAACACATGAAGTCATGATGACAAACAACAACCTAGCTTGAAAAGCCAGTATTGCCTCATAGTACTACACCATAACTTACACACATATTGCAATAATAATATATGTCAATACAAAGATCCTATCTATAAATTGTGTACATACAACTTGTGATTACATTTGATTGTGATTCCTGATTCATTTTGTAGTTGAATCAGGATATCTATTGTTGAAAGGAATTAATACATATTTTAAAAGTTATCACTTGACTTATTAAGATAGTCTTATAGAGTGTTCTATGTATGTGAGTGTCACAGTGTTGTAAAGTATTGTGGATTAAATTAAATTGTTTATCTGTCTGTTGGTTGTTGTGAACATACACTTCATCACTATCATAACCCTAGACATTCAACGTAGTCATCACAATATTCCAGAATAAGTCTGACTGAGGTCTAAATGTGGTAGCAAAGTAAGGTCATCTGTAACACACCAC
The DNA here is from genome assembly GCA_024509875.1 of Oreohelix idahoensis. Classification (NCBI taxonomy): domain Eukaryota; kingdom Metazoa; phylum Mollusca; class Gastropoda; order Stylommatophora; family Oreohelicidae; genus Oreohelix; species Oreohelix idahoensis. Next base: position 73,578 of record JAMPIV010022077.1, read on the forward strand.
ACTTATTAGATACAGATACCTTCACAGCTGATCTCAGTCAGTACACTAAGTCCCCTATAAATATTTATATCATCCCACTTTACCACATATATTGGGGTCCTGTCCGGGATTTGGAATCTTCTCCTATTACATATATTGGGGATAATTTACTTCTGGGAAAATAAGTAAGGTTGAGCTCTCAGTGCCTGTGGTTGTCCTTAGTATAATTAGTCATAGATTGAATTGTTTAGTTAGATATTGTATAAATTTACCTGTTAGAAAATGGCGGACCTGGCAAAGTTTTGATCTGCTGCTATGCAGGCTGCTAAAGAGTTAGGAATGGACGGGCAAGTTATGATTGCTTATGTCACTACTGAATGTGACAAATATATTGAACGTGAAGAAAGAAAATTTGAAGCAGAAAGAAAATTAGAATCGGAAAGATTAGAAAAAGAGGCTGAAAGAAAGTTAGAGGCTGAAAAAGAAATTAAGAGGCTGCAGATTGAGGCTGACAAAGAGGCTAAGGCATTGGAGGCGGATCGGGAGGTAGAGATTAAAAGGCTCCAATTAGAAGAGAAAAAAGCTGAAAGGGAGGCAGAAGAAAAAAGATTGACTGCCGAAAGGGAAGCAGAGGAAAGAAGACAGGCTGCTGAAAGGGAAGACAAGCGATTGGCTGCAGAAAGGGAAGCAGAAAAGGAGGAGAAGAGATTACAAAGGGAACATGAGTTACGACTAAGGGAGTTGGAACTTCAGGGCCATGCTCCTGAAAATGGTGCCAGTCCCTTTACCTCGGATGCCACTGCTAGTCAGGGAGCCTCAACCTCAGCTATGAACTTTCATTTAGATCATTTTGTTGAGAAAGAAGATGATATCGAGAGCTATCTAAATAGATATGAACTATTAGCTACCACGTATGGGTTAGAGAGAGAAAGGTGGAGCTTAAAGTTATCTCAAGGGCTTCGTGGTACAGCTTATGAAGTTTTTTGCCAAAATGAGCAGAGATGATCAAGAAAATTATGACATGCTAAAGCAGGCTCTTTTGTTAAGATATGAAAAGAATGGAGAATTTTATAGAAAAAAATTTAGGAATGCTAAACTACTGTCAGGTGAAACCTATCATCAGTTCTCTGCACGGTTAGAGACATACTTGGAGCAATGGACTTCTCTGGGGAAAACCCAAGATCTTAAGGAAATGATCCTTATAGAACAACTAATTCCATTATAAAAAGCCTCTATTCTAACTTTACGTGCAGTGTTGGATCGAGTAATGTAACTTTCGAAGTGAAAACAGGAGTATGACAGGGATGCCCCTTATCAACAACATTATTTTTGACAGTCATAGATTGGGTGATGCGCCAGACAACAGAGGGCAGTCCAAGAGGAATTAGATGGACAATGTTTTCTACACTGGAAGATTTGGAATATGCAGATGACATTGCACTGCTCGCGCATTCACACCAACACATTCAAGACAAAACTGATAGACTGAATAAGTATGGCCAGCAGGTTGGCCTGAACATCAATCTGAAGAAGACGGAGGTCATGACACTAAATGTGGGCAATCCTGAGCCAATAACAGTAAGGAACCAGAAGTTAGAACAGACAGACACATTTACTTACCTAGGAAGCATAGTAACACCTGACGGCGGAACAAGCAAGGACATTAACAACAGAATGAATAAAGCGAGAACAGCCTTTGCTATTCTCAACAACATTTGGAAGTCTTCCCAGTACAGCACAAACACCAAATTAAGACTGTATGAGAGCTGCATACTTTCTGTGCTTCTCTATGGTGCGGAATGTTGAAGAGTAACAGAGAAGGAAATGTCGAAACTGTCCTAATTCCACACAATCTGCCTAAGGAAAATTCTCTGAATCTTTTGGCCAAACACCATCAGCAACCAAGAACTACTTATTCGGAGTAACCAGGAGGACATGCACACCATCATAGCTGGCAGACGCTGGAGTTGGGTTGGCCATGTCCTCAGAAGGGACCCTGATACCATCGCAAGAACAGCTATGCTATGGACCCCCGAGGGAAAGCGAAAGAGAGGCCGACCAAAAACAACTTGGCGGAGAACTGTGGAAGCTGAGATGCAAAGAATGAACCACAGTTGGGGCACTGTACGAAGGATGGCCGCCGACCGAGCAAAGTGGAATCAATTTGTTGCTGCCCTCCAAGACGCCACCAGGCGTGATGGCCGCTGACTGCTTTGACGGTTGGCGGTTATGGATCAAAGAAGAAGAAGAAGAACAACTAAGAGAGTCCATGGCTCCAGACCTGAGAAAGTTTCTCATGGAACAAGGTGCAGAGAGGCTGGGTGAGTTGCTAAATGTTGCTGAAAGATATCAGGCAGCTCAAGCAGAGGTAACAAGTAATAAAAAGAAACAGGTAGATAATTTTAAGGCACCACAGAACTTTAATAAATTTGATCCTAGAGATCAGAACAAAGGTAAGCACCAGTTTGATAGGCCACGGTATGAAAATAAAAATAAAACCCCACAATTCGATGAAAGGAAATATGATGAAAGAAAATCTTTCAACCAAGGAAGGAGGTGGTGTAAAAATTGTCGGATGGACAATCATGACACTGACCGTTGTAGAAGGAATCCTATAGTAATGGCCACCCTTCAGGTCAGGTCGACCTCAAGAAAGGAGGAGGATATTATGATAAATACCACTCCAGAAGAGATGAGGAAGGCACAGGCTGGGGATAAGACCCTCAAGCCTTGTTTTAGGAAATTGTCCACTTGTCATACACCTCCAGGAAAAGGAGACTTCTATATGAAGAACAAACTGATATACCGGAAGACCGGAACTAGATCCAAAGGTCAGGGACAGCTGGTACTTCCTAAAAGGTATAGGGCAGACTTAATAAGGAGCTTACATGTGAAACAAGATGGGGACCATGAGAAAATAGGTACCATCATTCAAAAGGTAGCTCAAAATTATTATTGGCCCAAGGCAAGGTGGGACATTGAGAATTTTGTTGAGAGATGTGGCATAGCACATGAGGGAACACCCACAAGTGGGAACATTGATCAGGACCTGGACACGCCTCTGGGCAAACGTAGGCCTGACAATAGAAAGAATAAGAAAGTGGACCGAGTGGATTGGGAAGCCCCTTTTCCTGGACAATCTTCAATTGACTGTTTTACAATGGCCACGATGCAGAGAGTGCAAAAAGATGTCTTACCCCAGGATAAGCCGAAAATCCCTCAATCGGACTTATGTAAACTGGAGGAAGAAGATGTAGAGAGGAAATCTCTCATCAAGAATTCTAAGTAGGGAGAGAGCCCCAAGAAAAAAATTGGTAGCGGTCGTTTTGTGAATGATAATTCTGGGAAGAAAAATCATCACTACAGTGCTTCTAGTGGAAGAGACCCTACTAGTGCATGGAAAAATAGGCAAGAAAGCAAAAGACAGAGATTTGGCTGTGGGAGAGAAGGTACTGCTTCTTCTACCCGGTAGTCAGAATAAGTTACAAATTGGATGGCAAGGTCCATATACAGTTCTAGAGAAGGTGTCTAGAACAAATTATAAGATAGATAAAAAGGGGAAAGAAAAAATCTATCATGTGAATCTCCTGAAGAAATATTTGGAAAGAGAAAATCAGGAAGAGACACACTTGTTGACCTTGTCCATTGCAATGGAGATGAAAAAGGAACCACTTTCATCATTTGAATATCCATTACATCCCTGTGAGACAGCGGCACAGGTGAAAATCAGTACACATTTAACAAAAAATCAGAAGGAGAGAGTGCAACAGGTTCTAGATGATCATACAGAGGTGTTAACGGACCGACCGGAGCATACAAACTTATTGGAATATGATATGAAACTGATAGACCCCACACCTGTCTGTATGAAAGCCTATTCGATTCCTTTTGCTAAGGAGAAAGCATTGAAGGAAGAGATAGACTATTTGTTGAAGGAGGGAATAATTTCACACAGTGAATCTTCGTATAGTTCCAGTGTGGTGCTCTTAAGGAAACCCTCTGGAGAACATAGACTCTGTATAGATTACAGGAGACTGAATGCTATCACAGAAGGTCAGGTGGATCCATTGCCGGATACAAATCAGTTGTTTGCCAGGCTAAATAAAACTAAATATTTCTCAAAAGTGGATCTGAGCAAAGGATACTATCAGATTTCAGTAAAACCTGAGGTTAGACCGTACCTAGCTTTTAGTACCTCAGAGGGACACTATGAATTTAACAGATTGCCATTTGGATTGAAGAATGCGCCTAGTGTCTTCTCTAGAATGATGAGAAAATTGTTGGATCCTCTGAATAATCCATGCATCACAAATTTCATGGATGATATCCTTATAGCGACAGAAACCTTTGAAGAACACATTGACTCTCTGAACATGCTGTTTAATCGACTTAGAGAAGCGAATTTAACAGCCCGACCAACCAAATGTTGCGTTGGATGTAAAGAATTAGAATTCTTGGGACACACAGTCCATCAGGGAAACATGACCCCTGACCCCAAGAATTTAGAGAAACTAAAGAAAGCCCCGAGGCCACAAACCAAGAAAGACGTGAGATCCTTTGTCTCATTATGTGGTTTCTACCAAAAGTATATCAAAAACTTTAATTCCATATGTGCACCGTTAACTGATTTGACACGTAAAGGAAATCCAGATCGAATTACATGGACAGCACAGTGTGAATTGGCATACCAGGAATTGAAGGAAAAGCTCACAAGCAAACCTATTTTGAAATTACCTGACTTAAGTCAAGAATTCATTGTGAGAACGGATGCAAGTAATATCGGGTTGGGCGCGACCCTGTTACAGAAGTCAGATTCACTGGATGGGGAATTAACCCCAGTGGCATATGCTAGCAGAAAGTTGAATAAAGCTGAAACAAATTATTCAACTAGCGAAAAAGAATGTCTTGCAGTAATATGGGCGATAAAGAAATTCAATATTTATCTGTATGGGAAGGCATTCAAGTTGCAAACGGATCACAAACCCTTGTCGTTTCTAGCGCAGGCTAGGCATGAAAATTCGAGGTTACTCAGATGGTCCTTACTTTTGCAGCCATTCCAGTTCAGCATAGAGTATATTTCTGGAAAAACTAACTTGGGTGCGGATTTTCTAAGCCGCCATCCGTGTGATGAGAATCACCGTAAGCACGAGGAATAATATTAAATTTCTCTATGTGTATATAGAATTATAGACTGACATATATTGTCTGTTTTAAGTGGGGAGAATCTGTCGTGAGAAATTCTAAATCCACATATCTAAATTAGAAAGTAAATGTAAAGCCTAACGCATTAATTCAATAAAAGGAAAGAAGAATGGTAAAAGAACAGTGCGGTCACAATAGCGTACGCCTGTGTTATAGAACGTCATACTAGCTAAACAAGAAAACCCCTTTTTATGCTCCGTCTGCATAATTGTAACGCTTTCACGTTTACTAGTAAAGCCTACTGCATCAAATACACACGTTTCTAAAAAGAAAACTGGTACTGTGTTTCTTAGAAAACCTTGAGATAGACACACTGCGTAATGACCTAGATTAATATTACATTAATGTCATTTTATGCACTACGTAAACGAAAAGACAGACGGGCTTAGAAGAGAGAGAGAGATGTACGGAGGAAGGCATGCAATACTACCACGTCGTCTCGTGATTGAAAATGAATGCCACCCCACGCGAAAGGCATGCAGGCTTGCTTTTTTCAAATAAACAGTAATAAAAAACACTACCAATACGAGGTAAGGTTTTAAAAAACATGGTTAATGCTTATTAGGAAACATGACACAATACTGTTTTACGTCAGAAATCCTGACATTAGCCTGACAGTACAGAAGACACCCCATCGTATAGAAGTGAACGGGTGGTAGAAGAAAATACATATTTTGAACGAAGCCCCTTGGCTCCATTAAACTTATATATTTGGGTGCCTTAGGTCTTGCTGACAAAGAATATGTTAGGTGTTAAGCAAATAGTCTAATAATTAACAAATTATAGCCAAAATACTATAGTGGTGTTGTCTGACAACACAGGATCATATTTGCTCATAATGGCATGTTTGGACACTGCTTTAGGGGAAATGAGGCCACCACGTTAGATCCGATTTGATTGGCTAGAATAATATGTAAGGCGAAACATGATTAGTCGACTGCAAATACTATTTTTGGTTGTTAATGGAAACGATAGGAAGGGTACATTTTTTCAAATGCTTTTGTAAACATGGTCTCATTGGCTAGACCATTTAATATAGTCAATTAGGAGCGTCTGTTCAGTGCCACTTTTTGAAAATAAACTTTATAGAAGCAAGTGCGTTGAGAACTAGCTCATATTTTTTTAATAAAAGCCTGGGACAGAGGCAGATCGGAATTGTGCCATAACTCATCGCCAGTCAACGTACATGTTTAATATTTCCTTGAATTGTGGTAAGCTAGACATATTTGATATCTTTTAGATGAAAATTGAATGTGAATTGATAATTTATGTCTGTATGGTGTGGTTCAGTAACAAACAAGAGGCAAAGCCTAGATAATGCTCCACCATGAACAAAACTTGTCGGAGAGGAGTATAACTGTATAGGCATATATGGGATTGCCAAATAGTACTATGACACCTATCTTATTGAATAGAAGGAAATAATGCTAGAATTGCAGAGGCGTTGTAACCATTAGGGAGAGGAATACTGGTGTATATTGTTACATGAGAAGCTAGCAGTTGGCCTACAGCGCTGAACTCAGTGTTTGTTATGTATTGTGCTTCAGTGTGGAAATAGATTATAAATTAGTTCTGAAGTAGGAGGTACAACCTTATTTCAGGGACCGTGGTACTAAAGTATTAAAGCAGCACCTGGTCTGAGTTTTGCTGAATCCAGAGGCTGGTAGCATACTCCTTGGTCAAGATATCGACCAGTGTTGTTTCTCAAGAAAATGGTGAAGCAAGCGAGCAGAGAAGTCAGTTTGCCTGCCGCCCACACAGAAGTTAAGATTTCGTTGGCCAGAGCAGCTCAATCTTGTGTATACCCCCCTCTAAAATTGACTGTACATTAAATCAAGAGGGACAGTTATTTGTTTCAAATAAAAGAAACTGTGAACCTTTCCAATATTATTTCCACCAGAAACAAACACATGAAGTCATGATGACAAACAACAACCTAGCTTGAAAAGCCAGTATTGCCTCATAGTACTACACCACAACTTACACACATATTGCAATAATAATATATGTCAATACAAAGATCCTATCTATAAATTGTGTACATACAACTTGTGATTACATTTGATTGTGATTCCTGATTCATTTTGTAGTTGAATCAGGATATCTATTGTTGAAAGGAATTAATACATATTTTAAAAGTTATCACTTGACTTATTAAGATAGTCTTATAGAGTGTTCTATGTATGTGAGTGTCACAGTGTTGTAAAGTATTGTGGATTAAATTAAATTGTTTATCTGTCTGTTGGTTGTTGTGAACATACACTTCATCACTATCATAACCCTAGACATTCAACGTAGTCATCACAATATTCCAGAATAAGTCTGACTGAGGTCTAAATGTGGTAGCAAAGTAAGGTCATCTGTAACACACCACACTTATTAGATACAGATACCTTCACAGCTGATCTCAGTTAGTACACTAAGTCCCCTATAAATATTTATATCATCCCACTTTACCACAGTATGGAGCCACTACTGCAGCCTAACCTCCTTGTAGGAAGCCTGCTCTTGTAGCAGTGGTGTCTGTAGCCATTTGTTCAACATTATGAGGTTGCCAGCCTCAAGCACAACCTCATGCTAGTTACAATGTCACAATACCATAGACAGGCTAACAAGTGTAACGAGGATGTCCTGACAGAAACCCCAATGCACACATGAAGGTTATTACTAATGTTAACAGTCCACTTTGGGCATGTTATGAGAAGTGGACAGCTGGGATATATCGTGACAACAGGAAAGATTGAAGGAAAAAGCTGGGATATATCGTGACAACAGGAAAGATTGAAGGAAAAAGCTGGGATATATCGTGACAACAGGAAAGATTGAAGGAAAAAGCTGGGATATATCGTGACAACAGGAAAGATTGAAGGAAAAAGCTGGGATATATCGTGACAACAGGAAAGATTGAAGGAAAAAGCTGGGATATATCGTGACAACAGGAAAGATTGAAGGAAAAAGCTGGGATATATCGTGACAACAGGAAAGATTGAAGGAAAAAGAGACAGAGTATGACAAAGAGACAAAATATTGAAAACTTTAACATTATTGTACGGAATGAAGTCAGCACAAGAATCGATAAACAGGAAGTTGTGGAGAGACATGATCACCTACTGAAGCTAGCATGGTGGTACTTGAAGAGTAGGTATGTGTAGTAAACAATATTATTTTTAGGTATTTGCAGGAGCAGCTGTGTGCTTGAATGTGCATGACAAGATATTGACACACATCAGTTGATGTGAGCTGTGTACTTTCATTCAGGTGTAGCAATCCTCAACTTTTGGCTAGGTCTTGGGAATATAGATCAGCAGTGCATATATGAGTGTGTAAGTGTGTGCTGGAACCAACGTTCTTTCTGTCTTCCATCAAAAATTCAGGAATTAATATAACACTTAGTCCGAGGTTGATCTCCACATGCTATTTAATGCACAAATTTATTAACAATGATTGAGTAATCCTCTTGCATTGAGATATAGGCTTTGCATTCAGAGATCTCGTTACTGCTCACGCTGCGGCAACTTGCATAAACACTGACAGAGCAAGAGACAGCACTCTCAGGCGAATCATTCACTTAAATATTCCACAATAAATAATCACTTCAAACTCATGAGGTGTGAGACAAGGTTGCGTTCTGTCCCCCTGCCTTTTTAATTGAAAACACAGAAAAAAAAAACAATGTTCAGACAGATACAGAAAATGCCAGGACTGAACAACAGTGGAAGGTCAATAAACAACCTTAGATATACAGATGATACCGTGTTGTTAGCTGAAAGTGAACAGGATTTACAAGAACTAGTGAAGCAAGTAAACACCGTAGGTCATAGATATAGATTGAACATTAACACTGAGAAAATGAAAACTGTTATAATTAGCAAATCAGACGATAAGCTGACTTTAAAGATAAGAATAAATGGGAAACTCCTGGAACAAGTCAAGAGTTTCTCATATCTTGGTCATGTAATAAAAAATATATCAATTAAAAAATAAAATGGTATGAAATCAGTTTTACAAGTTAATGGTACACAGGAAACAAGGGACGTTTGGGGTTTTACCCTTTGTCAGCCAGTTACAAACAGGTGACAAGGACAAGAATTACATGTAGGTACTACAAAAATATATGATGATGAGGAACACACCAAGTGAGCGATACAAGCAGATGGAACAACGGTGCTGAGCGAAACGAGAACAATAATAATGCAAGAAAATCATAAAACCAGAAAGACATATCGAAACAAGAAAGTAAATAATCAACGAAACAAAGACAGGAATGAACAACACTATAAAAACAAGTAAAAAGTCACTTAGCTGGATCCAAGAATGAAACACTTAAGATGGCTGTGAAAACAAGCGTCATGAACAAGCTAGTGATACAAAAAAGATACAAACAAAAAAAAAAGAAACAAAAGGATACGAAACGAACCAAAGCAAAGACAAATATAGATCAGAAAAACAATGTCAGAAGAAATAAAAAAGTATGAAACAGAGAGAGAAGCCACCAGAATTTATGCAAAATGATGCTGGACATTAGGCCCACAGGAGATAAAACGCCCATTTGAAAAATGAGACAATTCTCCAACGAAAAGCATGTTCGGTCATCACAGAAGATGGCAGATGTGAAACGGAAATCAAGAAGAGAATAGGAATGGCCAAAGCTACATTCAACAACATGAGACAGACGCTAATATCTAAACGACTAACTCTCAAATTCAAACTGAGAATCATCTAATGCTTATATATATTCTTCATTATTGTATGGTTTAGAAACATGGACAATGAATATGCAAGTGGACGAAAGAATTGATGCCCTTGCGATGTGGATATATAGAAGAATGGGGCATATCTAATGGAAAGAGAAGAAAACAAATAAAGAAGTCATACAAAACCTAGGAATGAAAAGAGAATTAATGAAGGAGATCAAAGACAGCTAAAATATTTTGACCGTGTTAAAAAAGACATAACACCTTACAGAAGACCATAATAGAAGGCAGAGCTGAAAGCAAACGTGCAAGAGGAAGACAGTGCTATAAGTGGGAAGATATCATCAAGAGATGAACAGGAAAGAGTCTGTCATAGTGCACCATCAAAACAAGAGACAGAAAATGGATATCCATCACAGTCAAAATGAAGATGTCACGTGATGATGATACCCAAATTGTAACCCACATGGGGGTGAACAAGGTATTCTGTGCACGAGAAAAATTCCTCAAGATTTCTTTAATGTTGTCTTTCCAGTTTCCTCTTGGGCATCCCCTTGTTTAATATTCAGATGTTCCACTGTTGAACTCTTGTTGATGGTTGATGGCTAACCCTGACCATCCCCTTGTTTAATATTCAGATGTTCCATTGTTGAAGGCTTATTGATGGTTGATGGCTAACCCTGACCATCCCCTTGTTTAATATTCAGATATTCCACTGTTGAAGGCTTGTTGATGGTTGATGGCTAACCCTGACCATCCCCTTGTTTAATATTCAGATGTTCCACTATTGAAGGCGTATTGATGGTTGATGGCTAACCCTGACCATCCCCTTGTTTAATATTCAGATGTTCCACTGTTGAAGATGTGTTGATGGTTAACCCTGACCATCCCCTTGTTTAATATTCAGATGTTCCACTGTTGAAGGCTTGTTGATGGTTGATGGCTAACCCTGACCATCCCCTTGTTTTATATTCAGATGTTCCACTGTTGAAGGCTTGTTGATGGTTGATGGCTAACCCTGACCATCCCCTTGTTTAATATTCAGATGTTCCACTATTGAAGGCGTGTTGATGGTTGATGGCTAACCCTGACCATCCCCTTGTTTAATATTCAGATGTTCCACTGTTAAAGACGTGTTGATGGTTAACCCTGACCATCCCCTTGTTTAATATTCAGATGTTCCACTGTTGAAGGCTTGTTGATGGTTGATGGCTAACCCTGACCATCCCCTTGTTTTATATTCAGATGTTCCACTGTTGAAGGCTTGTTGATGGTTCATGGCTAACCCTGACCATCCCCTTGTTTAATATTCAGATGTTCCACTGTTGAAGACGTGTTGATGGATAACCCTGACCATCCCCTTGTTTAATATTCAGATGTTCCACTGTTGAAGGCTTGTTGATGGTTGATGGCTAACCCTGACCATCCCCTTGTTTAATATTCAGATGTTCCACTATTGAAGGCGTGTTGATGGTTGATGGCTAACCCTGACCATCCCCTTGTTTAATATTCAGATGTTCCACTGTTGAAGACGTGTTGATGGTTAACCCTGACCATCCCCTTGTTTAATATTCAGATGTTCCACTGTTGAAGGCTTGTTGATGGTTGATGGCTAACCCTGACCATCCCCTTGTTTTATATTCAGATGTTCCACTGTTGAACTCTTGTTGATGGTTGATGGCTAACCCTGACCATCCCCTTGTTTTATATTCAGATGTTCCACTCCACTATTGAAGGCTTGTTGCTGAGACATATATTGTGATCTTCCTGTCCTTCATATACCCACATGTCCTTAGTTTTGTGTGTGTCTGTCATTCTTTGTTCCACACGTCCTTAGTTTTGTGTGTCTGTCATTCTTTGTTCCACATGTCCTTAGTTTTGTGTGTATCCTTTGTCATTCTTTGTTCCACACATCCTTAGTTTTGTGTGTGTCTATGTCATTCTTTGTCCCACATGTCCTTAGTTTTGTGTGTGTCTGTCATTCTTTGTTCCACACGTCCTTAGTTTTGTGTGTCTGTCATTCTTTGTTCCACATGTCCTTAGTTTTGTGTGTATCTTTTGTCATTCTTTGTCCCACATGTCTTTAGTTTTGTGTGTGACTATGTCATTCTTTGTCCCACATGTCCTTAGTTTTGTGTGTGTCTATGTCATTCTTTGTTCCACACATCTTTAGTTTTGTGTGTCTGTCATTCTTTTTCCCACATGTCCTTAGTTTTGTGTGTATCTTTTGTCATTCTTTGTCCCACATGTCTTTAGTTTTGTGTGTGTCTGTGTCATTCTTTGTCCCATGTGTGTTTAGTCTTGTGTGTGTCTATGTCATTCTTTGTCCCACATGTCTTTAGTTTTGTGTGCGTCTATGTTATTCTTTGTCCAACATGTCTTTAGTTTTGCGTGTCGAAGCAGTGTGTTAAAACTTTTCTAATCTCCAGTCAAGTAGCCCACTACTTTCTGATTTGGGCATTCTTCTCCCCCCCCCCCCCCCCCCCCTTCATGGTTTCATCTGTTTGATGATATCTTAATTAGATTTTAGTTGTCATTGGCATGTTTCTTAACTCTTAGTATACGAGCGGCCTCTTAGAAAGGCCGATGATCGATCCCCGTCAATAGCGAAAATGTATAGGTGAATGCATGTTTAAAACCACTGAACAGTTTAGTTACTTGCATGATATAGGGGTTTCATATCTTCACATTTTGATATATAACACTTTATGTTATCTTTATAAATAAATTATTTAGTGCAGATCGATCATCGGCCATTCTAAAAGGCCGCTCGTATACTAAGAGTTAAGCTACTTTGATTTTATTAACATCATCTGACAATATTTTTTTTAAATGCCCATATTGTAAAATGATTATAAATTGTGTATTAAAAAAAAATTGTTTCCTTTCATTATATATATATATTTTTTTCATGCAGCATTTAACTGTGCACTCATATAAAGAGCCTGAAAATGGACGTTCTGAAAGCCAACCTGAAAAAGGAGACGTCATTAAATGGTCTGTACATACACCTTCTGAAAACCAACTTGAAAATGGAAGTTCTGAAAGCCAACCTGAAAAAGGAGACGTCATTAAACGGTCTGTACATACACCTTCTGAAAACCAACCTGAAAATGGACACCCTAAACGACGGCCAGATTCACAGGCATAACTGTGTTTGTAAGATTTTATTTATGACAGTACAACAGATGTGTCAGCTTGGATGTTTGTAGAATTTTTGACGGTTTAAGAAAATCAGTTAACTTGGATTTTGTGTTATTGCTAGCAGTAAAAAAGATCAGTCAAACCAGATGCAGTTTAGTAGAAATTAGCGGATTTACTGCTTAGGGTCATCATTTCGTTTTTGCTTCTTAAGGGGCCACAAGGCTCCATGTTTCCACAGCTTGGGTAACTGTGTTGAAACAGAGCTGGGAGCAGACGCTATTAGTACCTTTGTATTATTGGCGTTATACGCCCTGTGTTGAAGATAAACGGGGAAGAGAATGACAATATAAATGGAAACAAAACATTAAAAAAATGGGTGAGAACATTTATCAAGGTCAGACAATGTTGGAGCAGCCAGTTAATCACCATCTTCTAATGCTCATATTCAATTTGCCTGGGGATACATCAAAGATCAAGTTTACACTGATAAACTGCTAACATCAAAGATCAAGTTTAGACTGATAAAACTGCTAACTTTGAAAGAAATGTGGATTTTTGTATGGCAAGAAGCACACCAACATTTCACCTGCCTTGTGCTCATTGGTGTGCACAACTGTTGCAGACAGATGTCCTTCGTACGTCCATGTCAGAGGCAGACATTTTTAACATCTTGCCAAAGTTTAATTTACTGTAAAACAATTGTATGTTTCTGAGCTTTAAAATAACATAAGGTTTATTAAAACTATATACATTGTTGATAGAATATAAGTGTTTAGTGTGTGTTTCTGTTATGTCATCCATCATTTAGTTCCCCTTGTCTGCTACGGGGGCGTATATGTGTGTTTCAGTGCTGATTATTTCACATTAAAAAAACTATAGCGTATGATGACATAGGTAGTGCTCTCTAATGAAAGAAAGTACATAAAGTTACATTTGTCTTGTTCTTTCTAACACTTTATAATTAAAAAAAAGCAGTTTTGGTGAGGCGCCCATTCAACCTACACACAGGGTCTTTCAGTTATATTAGGTCACATGTCCAAGTATAAAAGACCTTATGGTCAGGATTAATATTCTTTTTTCTAACCCTTGATATCACACTGGCTTCTGGTAAGTGGGGTGACTGACTTCTGCTGAGTCAAATACTCATATTCTCATTACAGTATTAATTTGGAGAATTTGTTGTTTAATTTAAGCATGAAGATTGTTAGGAGTGATAGGAAACTCTATATAGAGTTACAGGAGGAGGAGGCCATCTGAGCATTAGGAAAAGTTTCCCCATTGGACAAGTGTTTCTACCCTATCTCCTTTATGCTCTACAGAGTGGTGGGAAGGGATGCCGGGCCTTCTTTGGTTCATGACTTCTAAGTGTCAGGCTCTTGTTGCCTTTGTTTTCTAAAGTGAGCGTGATACAAGATGACAAATAAGGATCAAGTCAGTAATAAAAATGTTGACTTTCTTCTGAAGGAGAGGGAGACACCAGGAGAAAATATTATTGGCTGAAGTGTTGAAACTAGATCTGCTGAGAATTTGGGGATGTTAGTAGGACATTGTTGCTTTATATGGTAAGGAGCATACTAGTTACTGTTGGCTCCTATTACCCTTGTTTTCACTTCAGCATTTACCGAGTGATGTGGAGAAAAACAAAGACAACCAAAAAGCTACAGACTTTCATAAATGGGTGCTTGCGTAGAATAGAGGGATTAAAATGGTATGACAAGGTTACCAACGTGGAACTGAGGACAAGAACCAGACAAGTGCCAGTGGAACAAGAGATGAGAAGAAGACGATGGCGATGGATAGGACACACACTGAAGAAACCTGTTGATAGCATTACAAGGCAGTCATTGTTCTGGAACCCCCAGGGGAAGAGAGGCAGAGGTAGACCAAGAAGCACATGGAGAAGAGAGCTGGAAACAGAGGTGAAAATGATGAGGAGAACGTGGAAAGAACTTGAGATGATGGCACGTGACAGGAGGACTTGGTATGTGTTTGTTGAAGGCCTATGCTCCTTTGGGAGTGGAGTGTTATGAATGAATTTACCGAGTGATGTGTTACAACAAACCCAATTTTTTTTTAATTTTTGGTAGTACTCCTTCTTTCATGTATTTGAGTTTCTTTGCCATATTTCTTTCTTGCTTATTTGCTAATTTGTTTTTCCCCCACTAGTTAACCCTTTGTCATTTTCTCATAATCTTTTTACATGTGTCATCTTTGTTGTGTGTTAATGGCTGTGACTGATAAATAGTAGTGCCCAAACGTCCCATGTTTCTATCGTATTCTTAATTAAGCCCAATAGAGTTTTCTGTTTTGTCCCAGTTTGAAAAGTTATTTTTATTATTATGGAATTAAGTTAATGTGGACAAACTTTGTGTAGTGTGTAGGTTCTTCTTTTTGTGCAGCCTTTTTTCCCCTCCCCTCCTGTCTTATGTGGCATCATGCTGACACCACTTTGGTGGACTGGATTTGGTTTTGTTGTAATTTGTTTCAATATCACTTTTGTTATTGACAGCCTCAAGTTTGCTAACATCCTTACACAACAAACAATCAGCATCTATGGACTGCAGGTTTTTAAATGTCTTTACATGTTTGATAATCAATAACAAGTCTGTTCTTGTGTGTCTAACATGAATGTATGTATAATGGACATTTACATTCAGATGTGATGAAGTATTTTGTTAGAATTTTTTTTAAGTTACTGATTGCATGAATGTGTAAGATAAAGAAATAGCAGTAATGAATGTATACTTCTTTTAAATGCTTATATGTACTTACATGTAAATCTACAAGAGATAACATTCATAAGTTTTCTTGATTAATATGGTAGTGGGAAAAAAAAACAACTTTGGTAACCGTATATCTCTTTCTCTCACCTACACCAGGCCCCCCCGCCCCCCCCCCCCCCCCCCCCCCCCACCCCGAGGTGGGCTATATGTGTGTGTGTTTATGTGGAAAGAACTTGAGTTGATGGCATGTGACTGTTGAAGGCTTTTGCTCTGTGGGCAGCTAAATGGTATTGATTAATTAATGAGGGACAATTTTCCCCGTTAGCACAAAACTGCTGACTGACAGCTGTCAGTAACTATGTCCAACAGGGCTGTCATGGAACATCCAGTATACCTAATGACTCAGCCAGTTAGAAATAGTTTTTTTTTAACTGTGTGGACAAGACATGTCTCAAGAGTTTTCTTGTTTTTAATTGTTTGAACACCCCCCCCTGTTCAGGTGGGCTATTGATAAACATATGTGTATGTATATGTTAGTTTAAAAAAAAAAAGAGGATGTATGAGTAAACTTTTCCAATTATCGTTCAGGCATGAGGCTGACAACCTCATTATATCAAACAAATAGCTACAGAACATTGATGAGGCTTTCTTCAAGGTGACTAGCTGTAGTGGTGGCACCATCAGAAGCAATGATGGTGAATTAAGCTGCACAATCAACAGCCATAACAACAATCAAAATAATGTCAAATATTTTGTTGTCATAATTTGTGTGTTATTGGTTCAACATTATGAGAATGATTATGTGAATAAAGTTTATGCTGCAATAAATGCAACGAGATATCATAAATATGTCAAGTGTATCCAGACTTATCCGACGTACTCTCTCCTCTCTTGTGTGTGCATTCATTCATTTGGTATATTAGTAGACTACAAGAATATGTCACTTGAAGTTTATGAATTTGACTTTTCAAGTGTATGCATGCGTAGACATACTTATTTGTATACTAGGCTATCAACTGTATATATTCTTCTTCTTCTTCGTACACTCTCAGACGTCCACTTGAATGTTCTCAAAGAAAGCAGTAGTTAGTTTGAGGCTATTTGAATCCCCTTTTATCTGTGCCACAGTTACACTGATCGGTAGTTCCTATCTTTAGCTTGTTGAATAGATGGTATCTCAATCTGTTGTGGCCAGTGCAGAGTCTGAAGATTACCACTTGTTCTCTTCTGTGGAGCTGGTAGTAAGCATCATTCTGTGTGTGCCCTGGATGTTCTACATTCAATTTGTTTCTGTAACTGATTCTGATAAAACTCTTTGCCTCCTCGAAAGTTATGCTTGCATCAGGCTGAGGTAGATGTGAACCTTCTTTTGCCATTCTGTCAGCCTCTTCATTGCCGGTGATGTTACAATGAGATGGGATCCATTGGATCAGAACACTTTTGAATCGTTGACAAAGTTTGTGGAGCACTACTCTAAGATCATCCAGGTCTGTATTATTTTGGCTTTTCAGCGATGCAATTATTGACTGTGCATCAGTAAAGAAAGCAACTTGTCTCTCTGCCCTTTCTTCTGTCAATATAACCTCTGCTGCAGTTTTCAAGGCCTCTGCCTCTGCTCTGAAGTTGCTGGAGAATCATCCTGTCGCCACTGACAGCCTTTTTTCTGCACCAGTGCTTAAGGTCAGAAAGACACCCCCACCTCCATTTTCTGTTGCATTTATTGCTGATCCATCTGTGTATGCATGGGTCCAGGTGTTGCGTGGATAATGTTTCTCTATGTATTTTGTCGCTATGGATTTTCTATCTGTTGCAGTTTGGCTCTTTTTACTTTCAATTCCAGGAATGTTTTCTATCATTTTAGAGAAACGATTTTGTTTCCAAACTGGAAGCTTGTGTGCAGTGTAGATGGGTTTAACAGTGAATATTTCATCTATGGATACTGCTCTCATTTGTGGTTTGGTTGATTCTACAAAATTACTTCGTTTGAGCCTTTGCCTTCTAAGAGCATTTATTCTATGGCACATTGGGTGGTCTGTTAGTCTTTTGAATTTTTCGGCCTGTTGCTGAGCCCTGCAGTCTCTTCTATCTGTCATTGGCAGGAGGCATGTAATCTTTTCGAGTTCTTTTATAGGTGTGGACTTCATGCCTCTCGTTATAATTCTCATTGCTTGATTTTGGAGTCTGCTAATTTTATCGAAGTTTGAACTGTATATATAAACTTTGTTGATTTTGAAAAGGTTTGCAGCATACACAGGGATAGTCTATGGAACATACTAAGGGCATATGGAATCTCTAAGTGCATCATTTCCATCATTAAAAGCCTCTAAGGATGGCTCTATCTACAACTACCGAGTCTATGAAAAATGTGACAGCACATTGTGTGCTGAGGGATAGAGCGGCAGTGCATTTCAAGTCAAAATAGAACCCAAAAAAAAAGTGAAAATTAGGATTAATCAATGTTCTGAAAATGTATATTCTCCTCAACCTAATTAGTCCAAATTTTCTTAAGAAAGCCATGAATTTCTTGAGCACAAATTAGACCTGTTTTAGTAAGTTTTTACAATTGTTTATGTGAACATTTTTCTGATGCTATTTCGTTGTAACTGTTTTAGTAATTAACCAAATACAATTTGACCTACTTGTGATGGGTACAATGTCTACCATTCACCTTCTTGCTACAGAAGTGATTAGAAAAAAACAACTATATTTATTGTCAGAGAAGATAGTTTTGATCACAGCGGTAAGAACATAAAAGTGTGAGCAATTGTGCGAGTTCACTATCTGTAATACAGTGTCTACACAACACAACATTTATATAAATAAATAAACAACTCAGTATAAACATCTGTTACACTGCCTTGCTGTATGTTCTTACATGGTCAAAATTAGACAGTCTTGAGCTTTGACATTTCAATAAAGTTGTAGCTGTCAAAGGTGCTTATATTTAGAATATAGATTGTTGTTGTTATGGATGCTCCACTGGGAGCTTGGTTATATTTGGTAATTATGAGTTGACTGAGAGGTCAGAGTAACAGATAGTTTAGTGTGGTACAAGACTAGTGTATGAGCTGTGTCATCAGTCAGTCTGTTGTGAGTTGACTGAGAGCTCAGAGTAACTGAGATAGTTTAGTGTGGTACAAGACTAGTGTATGAGCTGTGACATCAGTCAGTCTGTTGTGAGTTGACTGAGAGGTCAGAATAACTGAGAAAGTTGGTCAGTTTGTTGTGTGACTGAGAGCTCAGAGTAACTGAGATAGTTTAGTGTGGTACAAGACCAGTGTATGAGCTGTGTCATCAGTCAGTTTGTTGTGAGTTGAATGAGAGCTAAGAGTAACTGAGATAGCTTAGTGTGGTACATTACCAGTGTATGAGCTGTGTCATCAGTCAGTTTGTTGTGAGTTCGAGTTATTGGTTAGAAAATAGGTGTGAACTGAGATGTGGTCACTGGCCGAATGAAAAGTGTGTGAGTTGAAGGGGGCAGTCGAATGTTGGTTTTCAGACAGGCAGCTCATTTGTGAAAAGTGTTCCTGCTGTGTGGTTTTTGCTGATGTCTGAATGGAGAAGTCGTGGCTGTTCAACTGTATGAGATATCACGTGGAGTTTATCTTTGCTGTACGATACATCGATGTATATGTGATAAGGCGACGGTAATGGAGTTTGTTCAATCATTTCAATTACCTGTGATATATTCAGTCGGTGTGTCATTGAGTCTAAATAGTGTGTTTGTTACCTAGATAACGTAGCTAAAAGCATGTCTCATTCTAGTGCATGTCAGCAGAACTAGGGGCATAACCAGATAACATAACTTAATAAAACTCTAGAATGACCAATGTTTTCTTTGTGAAAGTAGGGTCAGTACAGTATCTCTTAACAATTATATCTATAAATAAATATACAGTGCAGTCTGGATAAGCGGAAGCCGCTTGAGTCATCTAAAATACTTCAATAACATGTGGCAATGAAAGGATATAGTATGCAAGATAAATGAGAGTGGAAGGGCAGAATGTTAGATAGGCCTGCGTGCCCAATTCTTAACCCTTCGAAAGTAAAGTTTCATACGTTCGTTCGTTCAACTTATCCAAAATTCTGCTTATCAGGAGTCTCTACCAAAGAAGATTTCTGGCCGGGACCTGCAAAATTGCTTTGTCTTAACCAAAATTCGGCTTAAGTGAGTTCCATTTATCCTGACGGCACGGTATTTACACAGACTGTCCTAGACTTACGACAGAGTTCTGATACGATGACTCTGTCGTAAGTTAGAAATCATATGAACCATAAAGATATATTAAAAAATAAATATGCCTGCATGCTAAAATATTTAAGTTTGTTGTTAACATCTTAAAATAATTTTACTCTTTGTGTATAATAAAATAATACAATGTACAAATTATAACATATAATAACATAACAGTATTAACCTTTTGAACCCGAGGTCCTGAAATTTCGGTCCGTGCGTAAATAATCCATTCCCCGAGCGACCGTAATCTCGGTCTGACACACCTAGCTTAGCAAAATGGGGTGGGAATGGAAATGTGTGAAAAATAATGACGTCAGGAAGTACACATGTCTTGTGGAATGTTACTCTAAAATGGCGGCACTCACGAAGTGATAATATTTTGCAATTTTTTTAATTGTTTTCACAATAAAAAGGTGTGTTGAAACTCCAGGAAATAGCCGTTCTAAAAGGCTAACAACGGAACAAGCTGTTGAACTTGTGCTAAATGATTCGGAGGACGATGAATTAGATTTAGAAGGTGATTATTCTGAAAGTGACATCGAAATAGAATCGAGTGATGGAACGTGTGAATCAGATTATGAGCAAGCTAGCTCTAACAGACCATTCAAAAAAGTGAAGACTAAATTATGGTGCAAATATTGTGAAAGCTATCTGTGCCAGTCAAGGACAGTCTGTATAAAATCATCATTTACGGGCTTGTGTCCACTCCAGGTGTCATAAGCATGGGGACACCAGTAAGTCAGCAGCTAATAGGTCATGCATGAGATGCAACCTCAAAATTAAATTTCTATGTGGGGGGGGGGGGGGGGGGGGGGGGGGGGGGGGGGGGGGGGGTACAGGGGCTAATGAGGTCATGCATGAGGTATGGGGGGGGGGGGGGTAAATTAAATTGTACAGGGGGCGGGGGGGGGGGGGGGTGTGGGGGGGGGGGGGGGGGGGGGGGGGGGGGGGGGCGGGGGGCGGGGGGGGGGGGGGGGGGGGGAGGGAGCAGGGTTCTTGCATGAAGGTCATTTTATCTCAGTCCGTGCATGATGTTTCTAAGTCTTCTGTACTCAGTCATTTTATCTCAGTCAGTGCATGATGTTTCTAAGTCTTCTGTACTCAGTCAACAGTCATTTTATCTCAGTCCGTGCATGATGTTTCTAAGTCTTCTGTACTCAGTCAACAGTCATTTTATCTCAGTCAGTGCATGATGTTTCTAAGTCTTCTGTACTCAGTCAACAGTCATTTTATCTCAGTCAGTGCATGATGTTTCTAAGTCTTCTGTACTCAGTCAACAGTCATTTTATCTCAGTCAGTGCATGATGTTTCTAAGTCTTCTGTACTCAGTCAACAGTCATTTTATCTCAGTCAGTGCATGATGTTTCTAAGTCTTCTGTACTCAGTCAACAGTCATTTTATCTCAGTCAGTGCATGATGTTTCTAAGTCTTTCTGTACTCAGTCAACAGTCATTTTTTATCTCAGTCAGTGCTTGATGTTTCTAAGTCTTCTGTACTCGGTCAACACAAGCTACATGTCAGTCAGTGCATGATGTTTCTAAGTCTTCTGTACTCAGTCAACAGTCATTTTATCTCAGTCAGTGCATGATGTTTCTAAGTCTTCTGTACTCAGTCATCAGTCATTTTATCTCAGTCAGTGCTTGATGTTTCTAAGTCTTCTGTACTCGGTCAACAAAAGCTGCCGTCCATTCTTCTATCATGATTCTATTAATTATTATTTTTATTTGCCACATGCCCAGGCTTACGTTCGTCTGACTTTAGGTGTCTCTACCTTTCTGGGCTTCCTCATGCCTTTTTGTGGTGTATGTGAACATAATGGAGAACATATATCTAATGGAGAACATATCTAACACAAAAATATGAATTATCTGAAATGTTAAGGCAGTCGTATGGCATGGTTTTCAAAGATGGGGCTGAACAAGACAAGCAAGACGATACTGACATAAATGGATGCCTACCCCAGATCACGTCAAATAGTCTATGATATGACCATACCAATGTGCAATTAATCAAATGAATTAAACAAATACTAGCGGAACAAAAGGTGAGGTCAAGACTCCAGAAGTTATGGGGTTGCTGCATTGACCTGGAATAGATTAGACTTGATCCTGGCTACAGGCTTACAGATTTAGCTTGACTAACAAAGAGAAAACAAAAGAAGAAGGTAGTGGACGTGTGATAGACGTTGAGGAAACCAGTTGATCACATGACTAGACAGATATTGTTTTTGAATCCTCCAGGTAAAAGAGACAGAGAGAGAGAGACAGGAAAAACAGAGAAGAAGACTGGTGGAGATGGCCCAAAAAACACGAGATGAGAAAAAGAACCAAATTACACAGCTGGATATAGATACAAGAATAAAGAAGACATAAAATAAAAAGCTTAAATGGCTGACACAGGAGAGGAGAACTTAGCATGAACTAACATGAGACCTGTGGCCGTGACACCCCCCCCCCCCCCCAAGCTAAAGAACAAACAAACAAAATCTTTATTTCATCAGGGACAAAAACAGGCATCATGGCTGTGTTCACATTTCTACCCTCCAATAATACAATTCTCAAATTAACACATTCTTTACTTCACCTATAAGTAGTTTATATTAGCATTCATTCATTCACTAACACAACACACATTCATACATGGGTGGGGATATTTGTTCTTGATTGACAGCTATGAGTTTCAATATGTTCCACACATACCAAACAAGAATTCATCCAATCTTCATGTACCATTTTCATCGACTGCTACACTTGCAGCAAATCTATTGTGTGCCATTTTCCATGACCAAAATTTGAGGTGATCGTTGTCAACAAATTAATCAAGGAAGATAAGGGGAACTGTGGTAAGATGTGAAGTACAATGGACGGGTATGAACAACGGAGATTCGTCTTACGAGGACAAAAGACAAAGAAAATAAAAACCTATATTGGCCAAACAGGCAAATGACTTGGGGACAGATTCAGCCAGCACCTGAATGACATCTCTCAGCAAAAATCCACACCAGTTGCCATACACTTTAATGGTCCTGACCACCATGGTCCCATCGACATCTAGGTCACGGCGATCAGATCCTGCTCCTCTGACACTGCTAGCTGAGTCCATCTTGAGCAACGTCTAATCCATCGTATGGGGTGTCTAAAACCAGCTGGTCTTAACACCCTATACACATTTGTCTGAGGTCACCCTTTCCACTCCTATTCTATTTTGACCCTTTCCACTCTTATTCAATTTTTCTATTTCTCCGTCGCTCTTAAATTAAAAGAATGTTTTTGATTTTTTATTAAATATTTATTTATCTCCCACTCATTCTGTCTTCTATTTCCATTCCTCATTATTATTACGTTTTGGTAGTTTCTTGTTCAGTTTTGTTCTTTAGCTTCTTAGTATGTACTGTTTACATCCAGAAGTGGCAGTCATTTCCTTTTCGGGTGACGCACTCTCTCTCTTCGGCAGACGTGCAAGGTCTTAGCTGTCTTTAGAGAAGTACCCATGTTTTATTCTTATATTTAATTAGATTCTTATGTGTCCTATCTAGCTCTCACTTTCTTTCTTTCCTTTCCCTGATGAAGGCCTTGTGGCCACAACGTTGGCTATTTTCTTTTTCTTTTGTCCTCGTAAGACAAATCACCTTTTTTTTCATACCTATCCAGACAAATTAATCCAACACTGACATCTGACTCAACATTTAGGGTCAATAGTAAACTAACCTCTCAAATTCGACACAATCACAAGAAAAAAAAAACAATAACAATTTGTTAAATGAACTAGCAGAACATGTTGTCCATAAATAAAACAGCCTGGAGGATGGTACGATGCTGACACAGCATGGCAGTGTTACGTTACGGAGTCAGTCTGTTCATAATTCAGCTGCAACAAACACATTCATATTTAGTCTATATAAATAAAATATTATTTTCTTTCCTTCATCTCTGTTTTAAATCAAGTATATATCTAAGTCATCGTTTTAATTCAAGTATATCTTAGTCAATGTTTTAAATCAAGTATATCTAAGTCAATGTTTTACGTTTTAATTCAAGTATATCTGTCATTGTTTTAAATCAAGTATATCTGTCATTGTTTTAATTCAAGTATATCTGTCATTGTTTTAAATCAAGTATATCTGTCATTGTTTTAATTCAAGTATATCTAAGTCAATGTTTTATATTTTAAATCAAGTATATCTAAGTCAATGTTTTATGTTTTAAATCAAGTATATCTAAGTTTATATTTTAATTCAAGCTTGTGGTATGGCATCTTTTTGGGTGATAGAAGCTCATCTTCTCTTACAAATTTTCCTAAAAATCATATCGACTACATCACAAAGTAAAAAAAACAGATTATAACTATTTCATACATCAACATACACAATTTTTGACACTCACGTAGGGATTAACAATTCGTACTGAAACTAAATGGAATGCCAGAAAATAAGAATTAAACACACCTAGGAATTAAACTGGACAGCAGACCAACATGGAAAACTCAAACTGGTAAGTGCCAACAAACAGCTAGACGAGCACATGACGACCCTGATGAAAAAAAAACTAACAGAATACTCCTTGGAGCACAGACCATCAAATACTGAAGCTGTTAGGTACAGGAAATGTTAGACCAGCACTGGAATATGGGATACCAGCTCGACCAACAGCTTCAAAATCAAACTTTGACAGAAACTGGGCTGACAGAATCATTACCGGAGCAATGACATCAAAAACAAAATGACAAAACTGCACTCCATGTATGACAAAAGTTACTACAGAGTGTTACAACAGGCCGACACATTTAGAAGGCTCACAAACCACCAGGTGAAAAGATATGATCGGAGTAGACCTTGCACAAAACATACATGCCACACGCTACGGTTTACCCGTAATCTGTACAAGATGTTTGCGTTTTCAGATGTGTACGCCCCGTACATAATTTCTGTACAGGTTTTTTGTCTAATTTAAAAAAAGCTATAAAAAACAAAAACCAATGAAAAGAAATATCAAACCATCCTTGAAACATGTGATTAGAGTGGCATATAATCACAACATGAAATATTCAAAAAGTCTGTGACTGAATGAGTAGAAACTGAGTGTGTTTTTAGAGGATGTGAAAGATTGTTCTAAAAATGAACAAGGTCCAGGACCTACCTGTTACATTTATGAAAACAAACTAGGTTGTTTTATTTATAAACAAGACAAAATGAGTCAAACGGCAGAACGTAATTCTAATCCTAGCTAATCTAATGGCTCAGCTGACAATGAATAATCTGTTTTCAGACTCCATAACAGTGCTGCACAAAGCCAATCCTAAAATATGGAAGTGAGTCATGAACAATTGCTAAACTAACTGGAAGATCTCTGGAGGCCACAGAGATGTAGTTTTACAGAAAAATGTTACAAATACCACAGACAGCTAAACAAAAGAAATGAGGATGTGCTGAAAGAAGTCCGTGCAAAAAGGAACCACATTAGAATGAAGCAATCCACTTACTTTGGGCTTGTAATGTGAAGAAGATAGCTGGAATATATTGTGACAACAGGAAACGTTGAAGAGAAACAAGAGATAATACTGGACAGTTTGACATCATGACACGGTAATAAGTCAACAAGAGAACTGATCAATAATACTGGAGACAGCAAGCTGTGGAAAGTCATCATCACCAATGCCTCCATGCATGGTACTTGAAGAAGACAAAATTAATCGCATTTAAAAATAAAATAACAAATTGAAGACAAGAAAAATAATAATTATTTAGATTGTGAAACCACCCATGATTATTGTTAGAAATCTCACAAATATAATTACTGCAGCTCTAAGAATGAAATGTTTTAAATTGAATTATTATGAATTTAATTTTGGCGACTAGAAATCTTAACTGGTCTAACAAAAACCTAGCACAAAAAGACACTTACTGTAAATGTAGGATTTGGTGAAATGTTGTAATCTGGCCTCTGTATTTCAAGCTGAAAGAAAATAAGGGCATTTATGACTATAAAACCTACTGGAGACAGACTTCAAAAGGCTTTTTAACAAACATAGAAAGAACTAGTGCATGACCTCATAGAAGGTCACTACTCTACAGGGATCTGTGGAGTAGTGAATGATTACATATAAAACATTTATTACATGTGAGCGAGCAAGCACACCCATCAAGAACACAAGAGGGGGAAAGAATTCTAGTCAATATCTGAACATTTGAGCGTTTGCTGCACACTTTCTTCAGACTGTGGTTTCACTTAGAAATTAATACTTTGTTGTTTTTGACTGAAGTAACTTTAATTCTCTGTGAAATTGTCAAACATTTATTTTTAATGTTTTGGCTACTGCTTATCAACAGATGTAATTTTTCCCTCTTCACTGTCCAAGGGAAGCAATTAAACAGCCAACATAAAAAAATTAAATATAAGTAACTATATTTTATCAATGCTTTTCCCACTGATTATTTTAAAATATAACAAGTATACATCTGGCTTTAAAAGTTATTTTAAAAAGCGTAAATCAAATTATTCTTACTTTCACACACCTATCAGTAACTTGTATTAACAAATATAAAGTGTACTGAAATCATCAATGCCGAATGCTGTGTCAGCTGTAGTGCCCTCTAACAGCAATACATTGTGACTATATGTTATTGACAGGTATTTATTACACTGCCACATCCATATAACTTGGCATATGGATTTCATTATTTTGCTGTATTTTTTCTTCTATCACCTGCTTATACCCAAAGCATTACAGGTAAGGTTAATTATAGGTTTCTGATCCAATTTATGTATACTACTCGTCAAAAGTCAAGGGCCACTTAGAAAAACCTTGGTTGAAACCATAAAACAAATCTGATATAAACGTAATTGGTATCAGTGAAAATGGCATTTATTGATTACCAAATTGACATGTCACGTAAAGAAGTGGAAACACACATTCAAAAGCAATGAAGCTGTGAAGTGTATCACCCACCTTTTCAAAAGTCACACAATAGATATTGGACAAATAGAAATTTAAAAATCGGGTATGACCACCTTTTGCAGCAAGGCATTCAAGACAGCGTAGACGCATCGAGTCCACAAGGGTCCGAAGAGTATCCAGAGAAACAGCTTGCCATTCCTGAAGCAGAAATGCAGTCAGCTGTGCAACATCCATTGGCAGGGGGTGATTTGTTGACAATCTTCGACCAAGGACATCCCAGAGGTGCTCAATCGGAGAAAGGTCAGGTGAATGAGCTGGCCACGCCATCCTGATGATCCCATGTTGCTGAATAAACATATTCACCACACGAGCTCGATGGGGTCGAGCGTTATCATCTTGGAGGATGGCATTACCACCTATGGCCTCCAGAGCAGGCTGAACAATTGGTCTCAAGATTTCGTTCTGGTATCTTGGGCCGGTCAAGTTGCCTTGGTCATCAGTAAATCGCTCTCCTGGTCGTCTCCAAACTCGAATCCTGCCATCGTTGAATGACACAGTGAAGCGAGATTCATCAGTGAAGAGAACTTGAC
This sequence comes from Oreohelix idahoensis, assembly GCA_024509875.1. NCBI lineage: Eukaryota > Metazoa > Mollusca > Gastropoda > Stylommatophora > Oreohelicidae > Oreohelix > Oreohelix idahoensis. The sequence goes on from JAMPIV010022077.1 coordinate 101,041, forward strand.
TCCATTGTTGCCTTGTCCATCGGATGTGCTCGCGACACCAAGCAACACGGGCTCTGCGATGAGCAGGAGTAAGAGGGATTCTGACTGCAGGACGTTGAGCAGCCAGTCCAAATTCATGTAAACGTCTGCGAATGGTGCTTTGACTGACATTAACGTTTACAGTTTGTCTCAGCTGACATCTTAGAGTGGAACAAGTCACTGTTCGATGGCTCAGGGCTGAAAACAAGAGGTACCGGTTGTAAAGACGTTATTTCTTACTACACCTGTAGTACACCACTGTAAAGTATCAGTCTGTCTGCTCTGTAAGGAAGAGTGGTGTGTTGTTGAGATCAGGCATGCTCCAGTCTACCCAGCTGTAAATGGGTAACTCACCCTAGTCCTGAGTTAGGGAAGGCAAAGGCTCCAGGGGAAGCAGGCCCTAAACTTGGTCACTTCAGCCGACGCAGGATGGTGTATGTATGAAGTAGTAGTGTAGAGTGTGATTACCGCGAATGGTGTACTGTTCGTGTGCTGACCAATATAATCACTCATACACATGTGTCTACAAGGCACCAATGCAGACTGCTGGAATCTTAGTTTACTCAATTTATTCAGACGTACACACTGGGACATACGAGTACATCAGGCTTTGTTGACATAACAATTTGTAGGTATACATAGCAGATCTGAAGTCATGACACATGCAGAAATAATGGGTAGTACATCAAAGTTCAATGTCATGATACATCATCTTATGAAACCATGAAAAGGGGGTTTCTAGCAGGATTGAGATCTCTCTGTCACTGTCCGATAATAAGATAAATAATCTGTTCTCTTGGCAGTGATCAAAACAGACGATGACCGAAATCCAACATGGCTACCTTCCTGAGTTGTCGTTCACTCATTCATAGTAAGAATATCAGCCAAAGTTAATTTACAATGGATATATAAAGGATTTCATGAATGGTTCCATGCAGCACTACGGTGATCAGGTTAGTTCACGTAGCCATAACCGCTGCAGGAAAATCTGTCATCTTCGTCGATACAAAACACGACACTAGCATATCGAAGCACCCAAAAGTCAAGCTAGGCCTAACCGACGAGAGATCATCAAAAATACGAGCTGGGTTTACCTGGAGTCCGAATCATCTATATACTGACATAAGGAGAGTCTCTAACACAAACTATCGTAGAGACACTATCTCCTCCAGAAAAAAAAAAACCACTTCGTAAAACATTTTTTCTTGACGAAAGGACCAGCTCTTGAAAAAAACGTACCCCGCCATTCTTAGCAGTACATCGGAACTCATCACGACTTGTTAAGACAACTCATACTTCCGCTAACAAGAATCTAGTCCCTCATACCCATCCAAAATATACAATATAGGACTGATTCTACTTGTACTAATAATATGTAATACATATGAATTCAGGCCATAAACACAATAAGCAAATTAATATATTTTCTGGCCCTAAAATTAAGTACAAACGCAAGCGTACTATTCTTGCGCTGGATCGATATCCAGACCGATTACTCCTATAATCAAAAGTGTGAATCAAACATGGATTATCTCGCTTTTACAATAAACAGCATTTTCATACACAGATGGATGCATGACTATATTTTTCCCATATTAAATAACCATATCGATTTTTTTGTAATATGTGCGTCAAAAATATGCACGCAACACCGGTCATCATGTCTATTGGTATATCTAGGGCGACCTGGCCGGTGGCGATCCTCCACACTTCCTGTGGCCTGAAATCTCTCCAAAATTCTTTGGATAGTAGAGTGTGACACTGCAAGCCGTCCTAGCAACCTCACGGACAGATAAACCACTTTCAACCCACGCTATAGACCTCATTCTTTGTAAGGTGTCAATACTTCTTCTCGGTGGCATGATTTTTGCAAGTGATGAAACCATCCTAAGTCTGCTGATTGTAAAACAAATTAAGAGTGAACTCTGTTCACGAAAAGTTGCCATTGCACGTGGAATGTCAATCAGCACGATTACTTCACCTGCTTGGTTGTACGGCAGTTTGAAAAAACAGATTAAAAATGTGAATTTATGGTCAGCAAACCAAATTGCACGTGATCACCATGGTTGTCGGTGAGTTGTTTTTATGCTTAACGTGCATAGAGGACTGTCAGAGGAAGATATTGCACCCATTTTTACTAAAAACTTCCTTCATTTAATCATTCTATGCGCTTATATAAAAGTGTATTGAAAATAATAGGGTGGCCCTTGACTTTTGACGAGTAGTATACTATGACTTTGTGCAAAGTTCTGTTGTGTTAAATTAACTTGTCTGTCACTCCCTAAAATGGGTCATTCTCTATCATGGACCCTACTGGGTCAAGGTTACATGACTACACTGCTCGTTGGTTAAGATTGATGTTCAGACCATTGTGTTATCACTGTCTAGCATACAGACTATATAACTAGAGGTGTTCAGATCAATAAGTGTTATTTGTTATCAATATCTAGTATAGAGCCTACACAGGTATTTATTAATATACAGTCTATATAAGTGTTATTTGTTATCAATAACCAATATACAATCTAATATACTCGTATGTGTTATTTGTTATCAATATATTGTACACAATCTATATGTGTTATATGTTATCAATATCTAATATACAGCCTATAAAAGTGTTATTTGTTATCAATATCTAATATAAAATTTATAAAAATGTTACTTTTTATCAATATCTAATATACAGCCTATAAAAATGTTATTTGTTATTAATATCTAATATAAAATTTATAAAAATGTTACCTTTTATCAATATCTAATATACAGCCTATAAAAGTGTTATTTGTTATCAATATCTAATACACAATTTATATAAGTGTTGTTATAAATATCTAGTATACAGTCTAATTTATTATCAGTGTCAACTGCACATCTATCAGAGTTGTCGTCAAATCCTTCCTCTCAAGTCAAGTGTTGACTCGCCAATAAAAACTCTTGAGTCGAGTCGCTGTGATGACTTAAGCCCAACTCGAGTTTCAGACGATCGGCTTAAGTCGACAAAACTACATAACTAAAGTCTATATAACTACATGTGTTCAGACTAATTTGTTATCTGCGTCTGATACATCCATTGATGGTGATGATGGTGAGGAAGATGGCTCGTACAAAGATAACGATAACAGCAATCATGTTTATGGTGAAAAGATGATGTTTAATGATCTACAACAACTTACATTTTTGTTAGGTTCCAAAAGTCTGAACAATCTGTCCCAGGAAAAGTTTGAAGTTGGCTCTGTGACTTCTGCTGTGCCTACAGACAAAAGTAAACAGAGATTTTGTAAAGGCTTGTGTCTATAAGATGTAACAACTTCAGTACATGTATTAAAGTTTCAGCTCATAAATTAAGAGTTTTGGTGTATTTATATATATTAGAGTTTTGATGTATGGATAAGCATGCTTGTGTTACTTGTAAGAGTTTCATCATTTATATTAGAGTTTTGATGTATGTATTAGTGTACTTGTGTTACTTGTAAAAGTCTCACCATATAGAGTTTTGATTTATGTATTAGCATGCTTGTGTTACTTGTGAGAGACTCAGTTGTTGTTGTTTAACAACAGGCCTGCTGAGCTTGTCACTCTGTTGCAGCCAATACCAAGTTGAAGACTCCTTGGTATTATCTACACTGTAGATCTACACTTTTCCTGTGATTTTTCTGCCCTTCTGCAACTTGTTAAGTTGGAGTCATCCATTTTCTTTCCTAGGTATTCCATCCTGGGGGATTATTCCTTGCCATCCGGGGGGGGGGGGGGGCGATCCAAATATGCAGAGCTAAAATATTGTGCTCTGGTTCTGGGCCGTGCCAAGGAAATGTCACGTCTTGACAAAGCCACTTCCCAGTTCTCATCTATCCATGAGCTGTATTGGGCTCAATTGATGCCCCCAAGTTTAGCGTGTACAGCTGGGTTCTCAAGCTGAGCTGTTATGTTAATGCAACAAAGCATTTAATGTCATAAAATGGCCGTCAGTTGTCTTTCTTTTGATGTTTGTTTCAGATAAATCAGTTAGATAGGAGCGAAGAAAACAATCAACATAAAAATAGTGGCTTTTCATTCACCAGAGACATTCAACGTATGAGACAATACGTAGGTGTGTATGTAATACTTAGGAGCTTTCATTTATTTCTGTGGCATTTAGAACAGGAATATTTTTGAATGAAATATCTAATATTCATCTGTCAGTAATTCTAGCCCTTTGCCTCTGTGTAGCCCAGCGGAACGCTATGGAGTTATTGACATTTTGCTTACTATGTAATGACTGGTAGTAATGCTTACTACCAGCTCAACAGAAGAGAACAAGTGGTAATCTTCAGACTCCGCACTGGCCACAACAGATTGAGATACCATCTATTCAACAAGCTAAAGATAGGAACTACCGATCAGTGTAACTGTGGCATTGGTAAAATGACTGCTGAACATTTGCTTCAAAGTTGCCCAACATAAGCAGAACAGAGAAAGCACATATGGCCGACACCAGTTCCTTTCATGGAAAAGCTTTACGGGGATTCAAATAGCCTCAAACTGACTACTGCTTTCTTTGTGAGCATTCAAGTGGACGTCTGAGAGTGTACAAAGAAGAAGATATTCATTTACATACTAATCCAAACATTTATTTCTGTGGCATTTAGAACAGGAATATTATGGAATGAAAGATTATAAATATCCACTTACATACTAATCCATACACATTTATATTGCATCCATGGATGACACTTTCCTTACCGTTCTGTTAAGTGTCTCATTTCTATTTCTGATTACATGCCCCCCCTAATCAAATTATCTTTTCTTATAATATCAACTGTAGGTTCTAATGACAATGTTTGTACTTTTCAACATATTTTATGTCATGTTTATAAGTAGTTAATGTTAATATGAGTGTGCTATTTTATTTTACTTTACAACGTTGAATTCCTTGACATTGATATGTAAAATGCATGCGAGAATAAATGAATTCAGTATGAAAGATGAGAGAAAGGAAGGGCAGAATGTCAGATGGGCTTGTGTGCCCAATTCTCAACCCTTTGAAAATGAAGTTTGTTTGTTCATTTGTTCATTCTTCTGTTCTGCTCCTTATAGAGCATGGAAGCACCAATACAGTTAGTTCCCTTGCAGGTAGCCTGCACCAAAGTATTTATGTCCTCTTGTAGAGGTGCTCTCTGTAACGATCTGTTTTTAACGATATTGCCAGCCCCATGTGTTGTGTCTCGGACCCAGTCTAGTATTTTTCAGATGTGACTCACCTCTCCAATCATCTGAAAACTCTAAGGGTATAGTTCCATGCATTGTTCTCACTGTATTAGACCCAATCTTGTATTTTTAAGATGTGACTCACCTCTCCAATCATTAGAAAATTCTGCAGGTCGAGTCCCCATGTGTTGTTACTAAATCAGACTCAGTCTAGTATTTTTAAGATGTGGCTCACCTCTCCAATCATTTGAAAACTTCGCAGGTCGAGTCCCATACTGTTGTTTACTATATCAGACTCAGTCTAGTATTTTTAAGTTGTGACTTACCTCTCCAATCATCAGAAAACTCAGCTGGTCTAGCCCGTATCTGTTGTTCTCACTCTTATCAGACACAGTCTAGTATTTTTCAGATGTGACTCACCTCTCCAATCATCTGAAAACTCTAAGGGTATAGTTCCATGCATTGTTCTCACTGTATTAGAGCCAATCTTGTACTTTTAAGATGTGACTCACCTCTCCAATCATTTCAAAACTCCGCAGGTCGAGTCCCATACTGTTCTTACCTGTCCAATCATCAGAAAACTCAGCAGGTCTAGCCCCCATCTGTTGTTCTCACTCTTATCAGACACAGTCTAGTATTTTTAAGTTGTGACTTACCTCTCCAATCATCAGAAAACTCAGCAGGTCTAGCCCCCATGTTGTCAGACCACAAAGAACCCTTGAAGTCAAGATGTCCTCTTGGTCTTGACATGCTGAGATCTCTGTATCCACTTCTGCTTGTTCCAGGCTCTGAATATTCTTGAGGTCTGTACATTTGGTGTTGCATGCCCCCAGATCCCTTTGTGGATGTTCGAAAGGCAAATTTGTTTCTAAATGGTGCTTCACTGGAACAAAATAAAGGATAAAATGCATGTTACATATAATCTATACATTCCATGCCGTCATGAACACCTTTCCCTTAGAGCAAGCATGAGGACGTTTGGATGTTCAAGTCTAGTTTCTGTCTTGCATAGGTCTCAAAGAATGTCAAGACTAAAGTAGGCCAGACTTAACAGGCGTAGATAAATTAATCAGATTGAAGTGTACAAGTTAACCTTAACTACCTATATCTAAGGACAGAAATGGTTTCTTCTTCTTCTTCCTCGTTTGTCCTGAAAAGGACGTTGGTTGCGTTGTGTCTGTTTACAGCGGAGCTGTGATATCTGTACCTTTCGGCCTACACATCCGACTTCAGCACGTCATTTTTTGTGACCGGGTTTGTCTTTCCTCTTCGATCCCTACTCTCTCAGCCAGACTGCAGTGATGCAGCCTGTTTCCCGGACCACCACGTGGAGGTGGAGTAGGGTCTTGGTCAGCTCTGGTTGGCTGACCCTGACGCAAGCAGTCAAGCTTTGGGTCGCTGACTGCATTCTCTATTGCTGCGTCTTTGGGTCCCAGAAATGGTTTGACAAGATCACCAATGTAGAACTGATGACAAGATCACCAATGTAGAACTGATGACAAGATCACCAATGTAGAACTGATGACAAGATCACCAATGTAGAACTGATGACAAGATCACCAATGTAGAACTGATGACAAGATCACCAATGTAGAACTGATGACAAGATCACCAATGTAGAACTGATGACAAGATCACCAATGTAGAACTGATGACAAGATCACCAATGTAGAACTGATGACAAGATCACCAATGTAGAACTGATGACAAGATCACCAATGTAGAACTGATGACAAGATCACCAATGTAGAACTGATGACAAGATCACCAATGTAGAACTGATGACAAGATCACCAATGTAGAACTGATGACAAGATGACCAATGTAGAACTGATGACAAGATCACCAATGTAGAACTGATGACAAAAACTAAACAAGTACAAGTAGAACAAGAGATGAGGTGATGATGGCGATGGATAGGACACACAATCAGACAAGCAGATGGTAGCATTATATTTCTGGAATCCCCCCAAGATCACACAAATAACTTGTAGATGGACAATGAAAAATGACATAGAGAAGGGAACTGGAGACAGACAAGGAAAGGATAAATAAGATATTTATTGGACGGCACAGACAGCTTGGTATGTGTGTTCACAGACAGCTTGGTGTGTGTGTTCACAGACAGCTGATGGGTGAAGAATGAATGAGACAAAAGTTGAGGACTAAAATCTGGATAGATCTATGCTTTCAATGAAGTAGGTCTAAGTATATGCCTTAAGCAAAGTAGATCTAAATCTTTACCTTAAACAAAGTAGATCTAAATCTTTACCTTAAACAAAGTAGATCTAAATCTTTACCTTAAACAAAGTAGATCTAAATCTTTACCTTAAACAAAGTAGATCTAAGTCTTTAACTTAAACAAAGCAGATCTAAGTCTATACCTTAAACAAAGTAGATCTAAGTTTATAGTTTAAACAAAGCAGATCTAAGTTTATAGTTTAAACAAAGCAGATCAAAGTCTATAGCTTAAACAAAGTAGATATAAGTCTATACCTTAACTCTTAGTATACGAGCGGCCTTCTAGAGAGGCCGATGATCGATCCCCGTCAATAGCGAAAATTTATAGCTGAATGCATGTTTAAAACCACTGAACAATTTAGTTACGTGCATGATATAGGGGTTTCATTTCTTCACATTTTGATATATCACACTTATGTTATCTTTATAAATAAATTATTTATTGCAAAATCTGTAATGGTAGTCATGAAAGGCCGTTCGTATACTAAGAGTTAAACACAGTAGATCTAAGTCTATAACTTAAACAAAACAGAGCTAAGTCTATACATTAAACAAAGCAGATCTGAGTAAATGGCTTAGCAGCAGTATCTCCAAGTTAGGGCCCTAACAAGAACTGATGGCTAGCAACTATTTCAGTCCTATATTCCACAAGGACTGAAAAGGGTTGATGATGATGAAGATGAGACCTTGACATGAGTACTTACTGATCTACAGAAGGAGTGTCTAAGGATCCTTCATTCTTTCTGTGTCTCCTGACATACAACCAGGCAAGTAAAGCTGAAGCAGCCATGAGGACAACAAACAGAGGTATTCCCACAGCCAGTCCAATGATGAGATCACTATTGCTATCTGTTATTAGAACAAAACATTTATAATAGTCCAATAATTACATCATTCTTGCTATGTATTATAAAAACAGAACATTCATTAAAGTCATATTATTACATCATTCGTGCTATCTATTATTACTATTGTTATTCAGAATCGACGTCATTGCACTCCGGGCAAACCCATAGGCGCTTAGTCTCCCACAGCAAATGTTGAAGGGTATGAATGCTAATTGTTCCTGTTATGCACTGGTTGTATTTACGGCGGATGCGTCCTCTAATATGACCATCTCTGCTGGTCTTACGTTTGATGCCAAATTCCAGCAATCTTAGCCTTGATGATTCATCAATTGCTGTGTCATTTTCTAATAGAACATGAATCGTCCTCAGTATTTCTTCTTTATCCATGGCCAATGCACCTTTTATGGGTGTTCTTGAAGCTAGTCTATCAGCTCTTTGATTGCCACATACCCCAGCATGACCAGGACAGTAGATCCATATCAGTTCTTAAAGATTTGACACTTCTATGAAGGTTTTCCATTCACGTCAAAGCCAACCATTTTGGACCTTTCGAAGCATGGATTGTGAGTCTGATACAATAACTGCCTTTGTTAATAAAGTCTCAGACAGCCATCTTAAGGCAGCAGTAACTGCCTCTACCTCCATTCTCATGTTGGAGGTTATCATGTAAGCCCCGCTATGTTCAGTGATGGTTCTGCCCTTTACTCTAGCAGAGAAGCCCCACCCTGATTTATTACCGCAGATTACATATCCATCAGTGTACACAATGGCATCATCATTCGCAGCATTATCATTTATAAGGTGATCAACTTCCAGCTCTGCTCTCCCATTGGCCCAAGTTCTGCATTCTCTACCAAGGCTGATGATGACTTGCAGGTAGTTCATCCAGCTCTCATCTGACTTACTCCACTCTTCTCCCTTGAATATATTTTCAACTGGGGTCACCTGTCTAATAGTCACCTCTTCCTGCGCCATCCATGACACCCCCCTCTTTATTCTTGCTCCTTTGATGTCAGCTATGTTCCCATGCAGGGGATGCCTTTTGTCTGTGGTTACTCGCATATACGCTTTTACCTGGGCCATCATATATCTGGATCTAATTATCTATATTATTACTATAAAACATTTATAATAGTCCAAATTGTAAGCAGACATGACCACTTACACCACCAGCCATGATACTTGAAGATGATTGTAACCTACCTTTGAGCTGAACAGGTTGGCACGACACAAGATCTTCGTCACAAGTCTGATTGGATGGGCAAGTTTTGATCAGATAAAAGACGTCACATTTACTTGAAGATGGTGGCACTGTTTTGTAAGGAGGAACAAAAAATGCACACAAATTACAGTAAACAAATCACTCGTCACAGATGACATTTATGTTTGGTCAATCATTTTTTAAATAGAAATTATGGCACTCAATGTAATAAATCCTGAGCCTATAAAAATAAGGAACCAAAAGCTGGAACAAACAAATACATTTACATATCTAGGAAGCATAGTAACACCAGACGGCGGAACAAGTAAAGACATCAGTAACAGAATGAATAAAGTCAGAACAGCCTTTGCAAATCTAAACAACATTTGGAAATCTTCTCAGTACAGAACAAGCACCAAATTAAGATTATACCAGAGTTGTGCACTTTCTGTACTTGTGTTTGGTGTGAAGTGTTGGAGAGTAACAGACAAGGAAATATCCAAATTATTCTCTTTCCACACAACCTGCCTAGAAAAATTCTTTGTTATATATTTTTTTAAAATTCATCATCTACTTAGCATGTACGATTTGTTATATTTGTTTTTTCATCATCTACTTAGCATGCATGATTTGCTATATTTGTTTCATAAATAATTACATGTGCCTGTGACAGACCATTTGTGTGTACTTTTTATATTAATTTATATTTGTTTCAGATCATTTTCTTCTCCTTGAATCCTTAGCCGCTATTTGACAGAGCTATCAATGAACATGATGCCTTGTAGTGTCTTGTACAGCAGCAACAAAACTCTCTCAACTTGGTTTGTTTGATGGCTATCCTTTGTAATGATATCATTGTTCAATGCATATTTTTGCTCGACTTATTCAAGATGATCTACCTGTTTTCGCGTTATTTTTTAAATAATTAATGGACAACGAAATCCTGTTCAACCTGTGATAAATTATAATTAATGTATTCTCTTCTTCAAGTACCATGCCTGGTGGCGTAGGAGATCATGCCTCTCCACAACTTCTGGTCTCCAGTATTATTTATCAATTCTGTTATTAACTTATTTCCATGCCACGACATCAAACTGTCTAATATCTTCTCTCTGTCATTGTGACGATATTCTAAATACAATAGCTAAATTAGAGTATATTATAGTGCATAAAGTCAAAATTACGATAGAAAATAAAAATTGAGTCCAGCTTCTTCTTCCCCACGCCAGCCGGTATGCGGATTTTGATAAGCCTTATAGCCGAATGAAAGATACTGTCTTTTCGAAATTCGTCCTTGAGATTTTTTTTTTTTTTTTTTTTTTTTTTTTTTTTTTTTTTTTTTTTTTTTTTTTTTTTTTCGTACGCCCGCTAATACTCGAGGCGAAATCTCAGGTTATTATTTATGTCTAACCTGACATTGATTTTACGTGAGTATCCCTTTATATCTTGTACAGAGACAAGTGTCCCTCGCCATTCAGGCAAATACTCTCCGATTTCGGAGGTACCCATTGCAGCTGGGTCGGCTCAGGAGCCGCCAGTCCCTGGTCGACGACACTCCTTCAGATGTCCTCGCCAGGTCTCGAGTTAATCCAGTCCAAATCCCGGTCGACGAAAAATCCTCAAATGCCGTCGCCCGGGTTTGATCCTGTATCACCCGGTCGCCAGAGCGGTGTTGTAACCACTACGCTAGCGCGGCTCCACGTCCTTGAGATTAAATGTAACACTTGTGCAAGTTCAAGACGATGGAGTGATAGAATAAAAGAAAAGGAGGGGAGGGATAGAAAGACAGAACATAGGGGACACCGTCTCGCACTGATTGCACAAAAGCCAACTCGCGCGACATAGCCTTGGGCGATTCTCAAATTACGATACAAAACTAAAAAATGTTCGTCAATTGGATCATGTAAACAACCTTAGCTCTTATAAGGAATGGCGTAATTCTAACGTACTACGGACAAGTCTCGTATTTAGTTTGAAAATAGTTAGAAAAAGAAGTGAACAGGTGGTAGATTCTAGATTTGAACGACTAACATAGAAAAAAATATGGAATTATGAACCATAATACATAGGGCCATAAAAATTATATAGTCGGATGCCTTATGATCTCTTGAGCAATAATATGGTGTCAGTTACCCACTAGTACAAAAAATAACCAAGATATGGCAATAATATTATGTATTATACGACGGACTGACGAGAAAAAAAAAAATCATGCCTGCTTATTTTTTCATAGCACGTTTTTGAAAAAAGCTTTTGGGGAAATGAGGACTAAAAGGTACCTATAATTTGATTGGCCGTAGTTTAAAGAAAGACTAGTTAGGATTGGTTGACCTAAAACTAAAAATATATTTGCAAGAGTAAACATAGTAGTTGGGAGTTTTTTTTATATTTTAAAGTTTGATTCAAATAAGCATGGTCCGATTGGCTAATGCATTACATATTATCGAAAAACGTAGACTGCTCGTTGCCATTTTGAGAAGAATCTTTGATAAACAAGGAGCGATGAAAGCAGGCTGGTGCTTTTCAAACCTATAGAAAGCAGTATGGACAAGGCAGATCTAAAGTGTGCCATAAATTGTTTGCCAGTCATCGTTCGCTTATGTATATTTCATTGAAATTTGTGGTAAGATTGATTTTATTAACCTTTTATTTAAAATAAAGTTTGAATGTGAGATACTGCAATACGACTGTAAGTAAGTGAGTCAATGGCAGACTTAGGCAAAGCCTAGAGATTGATCCATCATATGATAGACTATCAGAGAGGTGTAGTACTACAAGATTATATATGATTGTCATCAAAGAGCATAACACCTATCCTATGGTATGGAAAAAGATTACTGCTGGAATTGCAGAGGCGTTGTAACCATTAGGGGAGAGGAATACTGGTATACATTGTCACGTCAAAATATAATGGTAAAATAGGTTGTCATCAAGAGCTGACCCTATTCGTTTGTTTGTACTGTACCTGTAAACTAATTGTGGAATATTATTGTATGCTTGTTATAAAGAAGGATGCATAACCTTCTTATTTCAGGGTTTTTTGTGGCCCTGTCATTAACATAATACCAAGCTCGTGGGAACTGATTGATTCCTGACACTGTTTGCATATTTCGGGCACGTGCTGGATGCCATTGCCTTTCAATAAGTGGAACAGATTGTCCAGCAAGCCTAGGAAAAGATCTACCGGTGTTATCCTTCGAAGATAAGTGCCTGTTCGGCACCAGGAAGCTCAACCTCTATGAACTCTAGTTTTTAGAAATAAAGACTGAAAATATTAATAAAAAAAATTCCACCTGTGACAAATGAAAAGCAAATGAACTATAGGGAAGGATGTTAACCAACAACCTACCATTATATATATACCAGTATTAATCTAATTTAGAAAACTACACCTACACACTTTTATTATAATAATATTTGTATTATGGACAGAAGATCCATTGTGTAAATTGATTAATGTAAATAATTCACTTGATTGTCAGTCCTGATTCAAACAAATAGAGTCAGGACAAAATAAATTGAAAAAAAAATTAACGTTACACAAAATTCAACCACTGACTTACTTAAGATAGTCTTTTAAAGTGTACTTTGTATGTGATTGTCGTAGTAGTGTTGTGTTGTGTTGGATAATAAAATAGTTGTTTATATGTTCAGTTGGTTAATGCAACATTACACTACATATTCATAACCCTAGACACAAAACGTAGTCATCATACATTCTAGTCAAAGAATAAGTCTGAATGAGATCATAAAGGTGGTAGCAGCAAGGTACCCTGTAAACTTACCATAATAATTTGTTATATTCAGGGACCTTCACAGCTGACCTCATTCAGTACACTAAGAGTACATAACAATTGTCCATGATTCACTAGTTTATATAAAACAGGTTAATTCCATTGGTTTTCTATCAACATTTCTTAACATCAAATGGCTCTCTAGTATTTTTCCTACATGTTTACTGATTGTCCATGATTCACTTTCTTATGTTAAGATTGGTTCTATATAAAACAGGAACTCTCTCTCTTAATTCCATTAGAATATATCAAATCTATAATTGCAGTTAATGTATCTAACTGCTACCATTGTCAACATCCTCCCTAATCGCCAACACAGGCAACATCCCCTCTAATCTCTACCATTGGCAACATCCTCTCTAATCTCTACCATTGGCAACATCCTCCCTAATCTCTACCTTAGGCAACATCCTCCCTAATCGCTAACATATGCAACATCCCCCCTAATCACTATCATTGGCAACATTCTCCCTAAACAAGTACTCCATATTTGTATACAGGTGAATGTTTTGTTTACAACTAAAATAAACATACATATATTGTTACTTTAAACAAAAATAAATATAACAGTTAAATGACATCACTTCTCTAACAAGCAGCTTTTGGTTCTGCAGCTGTCTCAGTCTGCTCTGCCTGATAACTTGATGATAATGAGGATAATAAAGATAATGGCACGAGCTCCATTAAAAGAATGCCTACCTGTTTTATTCTCTATGGTAATATTTCCCACCATCACGTCTGTGTTGTTAATGACAAGATGTTTATCAGCGTTGAGTTTCTGAAGAAACGTGGCCACACTGCCCGGGGGATTTGTTGTGTGCTGCTTGTTGATATCAACTGCCGTGACAGCAATAACTGACCCTTTCCTGTAAGATTATTATTAGAACATTTACACACTGTCTATTTTTTTTTACCTCACATTTTACACAGCTGACCAATCTGGCATAAGGTGACAATTAATTGTGACACATCTTGACAAAATCAGTAACAAGTCAGGATGCCTGGATTTAAGAAAATTGTGGACAACTTTTAAATTGGCTAAAAATATCCATTTGAAATCTTTTCATTCTGTGAAACTTTTGCTTCTCTTCAATTAAAAAATTACAGGTTATATAAATGAACAATATCTAAAATATATTTGCAATGCATCTAAAAGTCTGAATTTGTAAGGTGCAACAAAAGTGGAGTGGGTTCAATTCCTTGCACTGGTGGAAAAATCAACAGGAGGCTGACACTTGGGGGTCATGACTCAAGTGGTCTGTTCCTCTTACAGCATAAAGGAAATAAATGGGCTAAAACACTTGTCTGATGGGGGACTCCTTCTGATGATCAGACTGCCTTCAGTTGTAACACTATACAGTTTTCTATCATTTTAAACACATCAGCAACACATCTGAATGCATTGTCATACTCTGAAATTTTAATATGATAATCTCAGGATTTAACTTTGAAAGCATTTCATCATCAAAAATGCGTACATTTTTGCCAATATTTCTTTTCCAATACATTTTGTTAGCAGTACGGGGACCTTTGAAAATTCTTTATCCTGATACCAGTAGCTCAATATCTGAGAATGCATACATGTTTGTCAATTATATGAGGATATGTCGTATACGTATCTAAACTACAACAACAAATATTGCCATTAGTGTGTGCATGTTTGTCAATTATATGAGGATATGTCGTATACGTATATAAACTACAACAACAAATATTGCCATTAGTGTGTGCATGTTTGAACCTCATGTCAAGTTAAACACACACCCCTCCCTGTTATTAAAAAAAAAGCAGACGAAAACTCCAGAAAAGAATGAATAGAATTAGAGATGAATAAGATGTTAGATAAGTTAGACAGGCAAATAAAACATAGAAGAATGTGGAGATAAGTTAGCAAGGCAAATAAAACATAGAAGAATGTGGGGATAAGTTAGCAAGGCAAATAAAACATAGAAGAATGTGGGGATAAGTTAGCAAGGCAAATAAAACATAGAAGAATGTGGGGATAAGTTAGCAAGGCAAATAAAACATAGAAGAATGTGGGGATAAGTTAGCAAGGCAAATAAAACATAGAAGAATGTGGGGATAAGTTAGCAAGGCAAATAAAACATAGAAGAATGTGGGGATAAGTTAGCAAGGCAAATAAAACATAGAAGAATGTGGAGATAAGTTAGCAAGGCAAATAAAACATAGAAGAATGTGGAGATAAGTTAGCAAGGCAAATAAAACATAGAAGAATGTGGGGATAAGTTGTAGAAGAATGGAGATAAGTTAGCAAGGCAAATAAAACATAGAAGAATGTGGAGATAAGTTAGCAAGGCAAATAAAACATAGAAGAATGTGGAGATAAGTTAGCAAGGCAAATAAAACATAGAAGAATGTGGAGATAAGTTAGCAAGGCAAATAAAACATAGAGAAGATAAAGAATGTGGGGATAAGTTAGCAAGGCAAATAAAACATAGAAGAATGTGGGGATAAGTTAGCAAGGCAAATAAAACATAGAAGAATGTGGAGATAAGTTAGCAAGGCAAATAAAACATAGAAGAATGTGGAGATAAGTTAGCAAGGCAAATAAAACATAGAAGAATGTGGGGATAAGTTAGCAAGGCAAATAAAACATAGAAGAATGTGGGGATAAGTTAGCAAGGCAAATAAAACATAGAAGAATGTGGGGATAAGTTAGCAAGGCAAAATAAACATAGAAGAAAGTTAGTTAGACAGGCAAATAAAACATAGAAGAATGTGGGGATAAGTTAGCAAGGCAAATAAAACATAGAAGAATGTGGGGATAAGTTAGACAGGCAAATAAAACATAGAAGAATGTGGGGATAAGTTAGACAGGCAAATAAAACATAGAAGAAGGCAAATAAAACATAAGTTAGACAGGCAAATAAAACATAGAAGAATGTGGGGATAAGTTAGACAGGCAAATAAAACATAGAAGAATGTGGGGATAAGTTAGACAGGCAAATAAAACATAGAAGAATGTGGGGATAAGTTAGCAAGGCAAATAAAACATAGAAGAATGTGGGGATAAGTTAGACAGGCAAATAAAACATAGAAGAATGTGGAGATAAGTTAGCAAGGCAAATAAAACATAGAAGAATGTGGGGATAAGTTAGCAAGGCAAATAAAACATAGAAGGCAAATGTGAAGAATGGATAAGTTAGCAAGGCAAATAAAACATAGAAGAATGTGGAGATAAGTTAGCAAGGCAAATAAAACATAGAAGAATGTGGAGATAAGTTAGCAAGGCAAATAAAACATAGAAGAATGTGGAGATAAGTTAGCAAGGCAAATAAAACATAGGAAGAATGTGGAGATAAGTTAGCAAGGCAAATAAAACATAGAAGAATGTGGAGATAAGTTAGCAAGGCAAAATAAAACATAGAAGAATGTGGGGATAAGTTAGCAAGGCAAATAAAACATAGAAGAATGTGGAGATAAGTTAGCAAGGCAAATAAAACATAGAAGAATGTGGCAAATAAAACATAGAAGAATGTGGATATAAGTTAGCAGGCAAATAAAACATAGAAGAATGTGGGGATAAGGGGATAAGTTAGCAAGGCAAATAAAACATAGAAGAATGTGGAGATAAGTTAGACAGGCAAATAAAACATAGAAGAATGTGGAGATAAGTTAGCAAGGCAAATAAAACATAGAAGAATGTGGGGATAAGTTAGACAGGATAAAGAAGAATGTGGAGATAAGGCAAATAAAACATAGAAGAATGTGGAGATAAGTTAGCAAGGCAAATAAAACATAGAAGAATGTGGGGATAAGTTAGACAGGCAAATAAAACATAGAAGAATGTGGGGATAAGTTAGACAGGCAAATAAAACATAGAAGAATGTGGAGATAAGTTAGCAGGCAAATAAAACATATAGAAGGCAAATAAGGCAAATAAAACATAGAAGAATGTGGAGATAAGTTAGACAGGCAAATAAAACATAGAAGAATGTGGAGATAAGTTAGCAAGGCAAATAAAACATAGAAGAATGTGGGGATAAGTTAGCAAGGCAAATAAAACATAGAAGAATGTGGAGATAAGTTACACAGGCAAATAAAACATAGAAGAATGTGGGGATAGGCAAAAACATAGAAGAATGTGGGGATAAGGCAAATAAAACATAGAAGAATGTGGGGATAAGTTAGACAGGCAAATAAAACATAGAAGAATGTGGGGATAAGTTAGACAGGCAAATAAAACATAGAAGAATGTGGGGATAAGTTAGACAGGCAAATAAAACATAGAAGAATGTGGGGATAAGTTAGACAGGCAAATAAAACATAGAAGAATGTGGAGATAAGTTAGACAGGAAAACATAGAAGAATGTAGATAAGTTAGCAAATAAAACATAGAAGAATGTGGGGATAAGTTAGACAGGCAAATAAAACATAGAAGAAGTGGGGTAAGTTAGACAGGCAAATAAAACATAAGTGGAGATAAGTTAGCAAGGCAAATAAAACATAGAAGAATGTGGGGATAAGTTAGCAAGGCAAATAAAACATAGAAGAATGTGGGGATAAGTTAGCAAGGCAAATAAAACATAGAAGAATGTGGAGATAAGTTAGCAAGGCAAATAAAACATAGAAGAATGTGGAGATAAGTTAGCAAGGCAAATAAAACATAGAAGAATGTGGAGATAAGTTAGCAAGGCAAATAAAACATAGAAGAATGTGGAGATAAGTTAGACAGGCAAATAAAACATAGAAGAATGTGGAGATAAGTTAGCAAGGCAAATAAAACATAGAAGAATGTGGAGATAAGTTAGCAAGGCAAATAAAACATAGAAGAATGTGGAGATAAGTTAGACAGGCAAATAAAACATAGAAGAATGTGGAGATAAGTTAGCAAGGCAAATAAAACATAGAAGAATGTGGAGATAAGTTAGACAGGCAAATAAAACATAGAAGAATGTGGAGATAAGTTAGCAAGGCAAATAAAACATAGAAGAATGTGGAGATAAGTTAGCAAGGCAAATAAAACATAGAAGAATGTGGAGATAAGTTAGACAGGCAAATAAAACATAGAAGAATGTGCAAGGCAAATAAAACATAGAAGAGTTAGACAGGCAAATAAAACATAGAAGAATGTGGAGATAAGTTAGCAAGGCAAATAAAAAAGAATGTAGAAAGTTACATAGCAAATAAAACATAGAAGAATGTGGAGATAAGTTAGACAGGCAAATAAAACATAGAAGAATGTGGAGATAAGTTAGACAGGCAAATAAAACATAGAAGAATGTGGAGATAAGTTAGACAGGCAAATAAAACATAGAAGAATGTGGAGATAAGTTAGCAAGGCAAATAAAACATAGAAGAATGTGGGGATAAGTTAGACAGGCAAATAAAACATAGAAGAATGTGGGGATAAGTTAGCAAGGCAAATAAAACATAGAAGAATGTGGGGATAAGTTAGACAGGCAAATAAAACATAGAAGAATGTGGGGATAAGTTAGCAAGGCAAATAAAACATAGAAGAATGTGGGGATAAGTTAGCAAGGCAAATAAAACATAGAAGAATGTGGAGATAAGTTAGAAAGGCAAATAAGTTAGAAGGCAAATAAAACATAGAAGAATGTGGAGATAAGTTAGCAAGGCAAATAAAACATAGAAGAATGTGGGATAAGTTAGCAAGGCAAATAAAACATAGAAATGTGGGGATAAGTTAGCAGGCAAATAAAACATAGAAGAATGTGGGATAAGTTAGACAGGCAAATAAAAAAGAATAGAAGAATGTGGGGATAAGTTAGACAGTTAGCAAGGCAAATAAAACATAGAAGAATGTGGGGATAAGTTAGCAAGGCAAATAAAACATAGAAGAATGTGGGGATAAGTTAGACAGGCAAATAAAACATAGAAGAATGTGGGGATAAGTTAGACAGGCAAATAAAACATAGAAGAATGTGGGGATAAGTTAGACAGGCAAATAAAACATAGAAGAATGTGGGGATAAGTTAGACAGGCAAATAAAACATAGAAGAATGTGGGGATAAGTTAGACAGGCAAATAAAACATAGAAGAATGTGGGGATAAGTTAGACAGGCAAATAAAACATAGAAGAATGTGGGGATAAGTTAGCAAGGCAAATAAAACATAGAAGAATGTGGGGATAAGTTAGACAGGCAAATAGAAGAAATAAGTTAGAAAGGCAAATAAAACATAGAAGAATGTGGGGATAAGTTAGAAAGGCAAATAAAACATAGAAGAATGTGGAGATAAGTTAGCAAGGCAAATAAAACATAGAAGAATGTGGAGATAAGTTAGCAAGGCAAATAAAACATAGAAGAATGTGGAGATAAGTTAGCAAGGCAAATAAAACATAGAAGAATGTGGAGATAAGTTAGACAGGCAAATAAGGCAAATAAAACATAGAAGAATGTGGAGATAAGTTAGCAAGGCAAATAAAACATAGAAGAATGTGGAGATAAGTTAGCAAGGCAAATAAAACATAAGAAGAATGTGGAGATAAGTTAGCAAGGCAAATAAAACATAGAAGAATGTGGAGATAAGTTAGCAAGGCAAATAAAACATAGAAGAATGTGGAGATAAGTTAGCAAGGCAAATAAAACATAGAAGAATGTGGAGATAAGTTACACAGGCAAATAAAACATAGAAGAATGTGGAGATAAGTTAGCAAGGCAAATAAAACATAGAAGAATGTGGGGATAAGTTAGACAGGCAAATAAAACATAGAAGAATGTGGGGATAAGTTAGACAGGCAAATAAAACATAGAAGAATGTGGGGATAAGTTAGACAGGCAAATAAAACATAGAAGAATGTGGGGATAAGTTAGACAGGCAAATAAAACATAGAAGAATGTGGGGATAAGTTAGACAGGCAAATAAAACATAGAAGAGTTAGCAAGGCAAATAAAACATAGAAGAATGTGGGGATAAGTTAGACAGGCAAATAAAACATAGAAGAATGTGGGGAGTTAGACAGGCAAATAAAACATAAGAATGTAGATAAGGCAAATAAAACATAGAAGAATGTGGGGATAAGTTAGACAGGCAAATAAAACATAGAAGAATGTGGGGATAAGTTAGACAGGCAAATAAAACATAGAAGAATGTGGGGATAAGTTAGACAGGCAAATAAAACATAGAAGAATGTGGGGATAAGTTAGACAGGCAAATAAAACATAGAAGAATGTGGGGATAAGTTAGACAGGCAAATAAAACATAGAAGAATGTGGGGATAAGTTAGCAAGGCAAATAAAACATAGAAGAATGTGGAGATAAGTTAGCAAGGCAAATAAAACATAGAAGAATGTGGAGATAAGTTAGATAGTTAGGCAGGCAAATAAAACATAGAAGAATGTGATAAGTTAGCAGGCAAATAAAACATAGATAATGTGGGGATAGTTTAGACAGGCAAATAAAACATAGAAGAATGTGGAGATAAGTTAGACAGGCAAATAAAACATAGAAGAATGTGGAGATAAGTTAGACAGGCAATGTGGAGATAAGTTAGCAAGGCAAATAAAACATAGAAGAATGTGGAGATAAGTTAGACAGGCAAATAAAACATAGAAGAATGTGGAGATAAGTTAGCAAGGCAAATAAAACATAGAAGAATGTGGAGATAAGTTAGACAGGCAAATAAAACATAGAAGAATGTGGAGATAAGTTAGCAAGGCAAATAAAACATAGAAGAATGTGGAGATAAGTTAGACAGGCAAATAAAACATAGAAGAATGTGGAGATAAGTTAGACAGGCAAATAAAACATAGAAGAATGTGGAGATAAGTTAGCAAGGCAAATAAAACATAGAAGAATGTGGAGATAAGTTAGCAAGGCAAATAAAACATAGAAGAATGTGGAGATAAGTTAGACAGGCAATGTGGAGATAAGTTAGCAAGGCAAATAAAACATAGAAGAATGTGGAGATAAGTTAGACAGGCAAATAAAACATAGAAGAATGTGGAGATAAGTTAGACAGGCAAATAAAACATAGAAGAATGTGGAGATAAGTTAGACAGGCAAATAAAACATAGAAGAATGTGGAGATAAGTTAGACAGGCAAATAAAACATAGAAGAATGTGGAGATAAGTTAGACAGGCAAATAAAACATAGAAGAATGTGGAGATAAGTTAGCAAGGCAAATAAAACATAGAAGAATGTGGAGATAAGTTAGCAAGGCAAATAAAACATAGAAGAATGTGGGGATAAGTTAGACAGGCAAATAAAACATAGAGGCAAATAAAACATAGAAGAATGTGGAGATAAGTTAGCAAGGCAAATAAAACATAGAAGAATGTGGAGATAAGTTAGCAAGGCAAATAAAACATAGAAGAATGTGGAGATAAGTTAGCAAGGCAAATAAAACATAGAAGAATGTGGGGATAAGTTAGCAAGGCAAATAAAACATAGAAGAATGTGGGGATAAGTTAGCAAGGCAAATAAAACATAGAAGAATGTGGGGATAAGTTAGACAGGCAAATAAAACATAGAAGAATGTGGAGATAAGTTAGCAAGGCAAATAAAACATAGAAGAATGTGGAGATAAGTTAGCAAGGCAAATAAAACATAGAAGAATGTGGGGATAAGTTAGCAAGGCAAATAAAACATAGAAGAATGTGGAGATAAGTTAGCAAGGCAAATAAAACATAGAAGAATGTGGAGATAAGTTAGACAGGCAAATAAAACATAGAAGAATGTGGAGATAAGTTAGCAAGGC
This sequence comes from Oreohelix idahoensis, assembly GCA_024509875.1. Taxonomy (NCBI): domain Eukaryota; kingdom Metazoa; phylum Mollusca; class Gastropoda; order Stylommatophora; family Oreohelicidae; genus Oreohelix; species Oreohelix idahoensis. Next base: position 123,014 of record JAMPIV010022077.1, read on the forward strand.
AAATAAAACATAGAAGAATGTGGAGATAAGTTAGCAAGGCAAATAAAACATAGAAGAATGTGGAGATAAGTTAGCAAGGCAAATAAAACATAGAAGAATGTGGAGATAAGTTAGCAAGGCAAATAAAACATAGAAGAATGTGGAGATAAGTTAGACAGGCAAATAAAACATAGAGGCAAATAAAACATAGAAGAATGTGGAGATAAGTTAGCAAGGCAAATAAAACATAGAAGAATGTGGAGATAAGTTAGCAAGGCAAATAAAACATAGAAGAATGTGGAGATAAGTGGAGGCAAATAAAACATAGAAGAAGATAAGTTAGAAGGCAAATAAAACATAGAAGAATGTGGAGATAAGTTAGCAAGGCAAATAAAACATAGAAGAATGTGGAGGATAAGTAAGCAAGGCAAATAAAACATAGAAAAATATAGAGATAAGTTAGCAAAGCAAATAAAACATAGAAGAATGTAAGGACAGGATAAGTTAGTTAGAACAAGGCAAATAAAACATAGAAGAAGTGACAAGGCAAATAAAACATAGAAGTTAGATAAGTTAGCAAGGCAAAAAACATAGAAGAATGTGGAGATAAGTTAGACAGGCAAATAAAACATAGAAGAATGTGGAGATAAGTTAGCAAGGCAAATAAAACATAGAAGAATGTGGAGATAAGTTAGCAAGGCAAATAAAACATAGAAGAATGTGGAGATAAGTTAGCAAGGCAAATAAAACATAGAAGAATGTGGAGATAAGTTAGCAAGGCAAATAAAACATAGAAGAATGTGGAGATAAGTTAGCAAGGCAAATAAAACATAGAAGAATGTGGAGATAAGTTAGCAAGGCAAATAAAACATAGAAGAATGTGGAGATAAGTTAGACAGGCAAATAAAACATAGAAGTTAGACAGGCAAATAAAACATAGAAGAATGTGGAGATAAGTTAGCAAGGCAAATAAAACATAGAAGAATGTGGAGATAAGTTAGCAAGGCAAATAAAACATAGAAGAATGTGGAGATAAGTTAGCAAGGCAAATAAAACATAGAAGAATGTGGAGATAAGTTAGCAAGGCAAATAAAACATAGAAGAATGTGGGGATAAGTTAGCAAGGCAAATAAAACATAGAAGATGTGGAGATAAAAGGCAAAATAAAACATGGAAGAATGTGGAGATAAGTTAGACAGGCAAATAAAACATAGAAGAATGTGGAGATAAGTTAGCAAGGCAAATAAAAACATAGAAGAATGTGGAGATAAGTTAGCAAGGCAAATAAAACATAGAAGACAGACATAAAGAGAACTGGAGACAGACATGGAGAGAACTGGAGACAGACATGGAGAGAACTGGAGACAGAAATGGAAAGACCTTGAGCAAATGGCACGTGACAGGATGACCTGGTCTAAGTTTGTTGAAGGTCTAGACCTTGACCTGATGGCACATGTCAGGATGACCTGGTCTAAGTTTGTTGAAGGTCTAGATGGTCTAGAAAGGGTGGTTATGAAGATGATGAATTATTGATGAACAATCTATTTTTGCTGCGGCCTGTCCCCTTGAGTCAATTTCACTGTGGCTCGTCCCCTTAAGCAAATTTCACTCTTTCACAAAACTGCCCACAAGCAGAAACTGAAATTGCCTGATGCATCAAAGTCATTATATTTCTACTTTCACCAAAACAAATCAAACAAAATGATTTTATCATGAAATATATGGAATATCTGACACTGTTGTCTTTTTTTTTGGTCCTGACATGACAAACTGCGATGACTGTCTTTGTTTTGTCTTTTGTGTCCTGACATGACATATTGTGATGACTGTCTTTGTGTGTCCTGACATGACATATTGTGATGACTGTCTTTGTGTGTCCTGACATGACATATTGTGATGACTGTCTTTGTGTTGTCTTTTCTGTCCTGATATGACATATTGTGATGACTGTCTTTGAGTTGTCTTTTTTGTCCTGACATGACATACTGTGATGACTGTTTTTGTATTGTCTTTTTGTGTCCTGACATGACATACTGTGATGACAATTTTTGTTTGTCCTGACATGACATACTGTGATGACTGTTTTTGTATTGTCTTTTTGTGTCCTAACATGACATATTGTGATGACTTTCTTTGTGTTGTCCTTTTTGTCCTGACATGACATATTGTGATGACTTTCTTTGTGTTGTCTTTTTTGTCCTGACATGACATACTGTGATGACTGTTTTTGTATTGTCTTTTTGTGTCCTGACATGACATACTGTGATGACTGTTTTTGTTTGTCCTGACATGACATACTGTGATGATTGTTTTTGTATTGTCTTTTTGGTGTCCTGACATGACATATTGTGATGACTGTTTTTGAATTAACTTTTGTCCTATCATATTGCTCATTCAGTAGCATCATCATGATCATCATCTTCATCATGATCAGCATCATCATGTTCCTTACACATCATAGAACCACCACTACGGCTGGCCCCATTACAGGAAGCCAGGGTGAAGCAGTCACATGACCTTACAGCAAAGGTTTCTGTGACAATAAGTGTGACCAGATAAGGTTGCCAGTCCCATGAACCACCTAAAATGACTTGCCTTGTACAACATGGCCCCCCCCTCCCCCCCTCCCCCCCCCCCCCCCCTCCCCCCCCCCCCCCCCCCCCCCCCCCCCCCCCCCTCACTAATTATAACAAAATATAAATTTACCGGAAGTATAATATCTGGACAGACATGAGCGCTGAACCCAGGATTCGTCTACCATAGTCCAACAACTGCAATTAGAGAAAAAAAAACAAAAAAGTTACTGTACCATTCAAAATTTAAAAAACCTGGACAGGCCAGCCAACAAAAAACTGTACACATTAGCCAACAAAAACTGTACACATCAGCCAACAACAAAAGCTGTAAACGTCAGCCAACAAAAACTGTATATGTCAGCCCTCATATGTCCTCTATGTGGTTTTAATGTTGAGAAACAAAGGACAGAAGCACTGTACAAAATCACATATGTTGTAAAGGATGACAAACAGGGTTATGTATGGGCTTGTTGTAAAGGATGACAAACAGGGTTATGTATGGGCTTGTTGTAAAGGATGACAAACAGGGTTATGCATGGGCTTGTTGTAAATGATGACAAATAGGGTTATGCATGGGCTAACAACCTTATTATATAACAATATTGCTACATAAACCACCTCTTCAAGAGCATAGACTTCCTGCCATGATGCCAGCTGTTAGAGGTGATGATGCCAGCTGTTAGAGGTGATAATGCCAGCTGTTAGAGGTGATGATGCCAGCTGTTAGAGGTGATAATGCCAGCTGTTAGGTGATGCCAGCTGTTAGAGGTGATGATGCCAGCTGTTAGAGGTGATAATGCCAGCTGTTAGGTGATGCCAGCTGTTAGAGGTGATGATGCCAGCTGTTAGAGGTGATAATGCCAGCTGTTAGGTGATGCCAACTGTTAGAGGTGATGATGCCAGCTGTTAGAGGTGATAATGCCAGCTGTTAGGTGATGCCAGCTGTTAGAGGTGATAATGCCAGCTGTTAGGTGATGCCAGCTGTTAGAGGTGATAATGCCAGCTGTTAGGTGATGCCAGCTGTTAGAGGTGATGATGCCAGCTGTTAGAGGTGATAATGCCAGCTGTTAGAGGTGATAATGCCAGCTGTTAGGTGATGCCAGCTGTTAGAAGTGATGATGCCAGCTGTTAGAGGTGATAATGCCAGCTGTTAGGTGATGCCAGCTGTTAGAGGTGATAATGCCAGCTGTTAGAGATGATGCCAGCTGTTAGAGATGATGCCAGCTGTTAGAGATGATGCCAGCTGTTAGAGATGATGCCAGCTGTTAGAGGTGATGCCAGCTGTTAGAGATTATGCCAGCTGTTAGAGATGATGCCAGCTGTTAGAGGTGATGCCAGCTGTTAGATGTGATAATGCCAGCTGTTAGAGGTGATAATGCCAGCTGTTAGGTGATGCCAGCTGTTAGAGGTGATAATGCCAGCTGTTAGGTGATGCCAGCTGTTAGAGATGATGCCAGCTGTTAGAGATGATGCCAGCTGTTAGAGGTGATGCCAGCTGTTAGAGGTGATGCCAGCTGTTAGAGGTGATAATGCCAGCTGTTAGGTGATGCCAGCTGTTAGAGGTGATAATGCCAGCTGTTAGAGGTGATAATGCCAGCTGTTAGAGATGATGCCAGCTGTTAGAGATGATGCCAGCTGTTAGAGATGATGCCAGCTGTTAGAGATGATGCCAGCTGTTAGAGGTGATGCCATCTGTTAGAGATTATGCCAGCTTTTAGAGATGATGCCAGCTGTTAGAGGTGATGCCAGCTGTTAGAGATTATGCCAGCTGTTAGAGATGATGCCAGCTGTTAGAGATGATGCCAGCTGTTAGAGGTGATGCCAGCTGTTAGAGGTGATGCCAGCTGTTAGAGGTCTCAATATCCATTCTTTCTGTTCCAGGCAGCTTTTCATTTTTGCCATGTGTGTTACTACGGCCCAAAAGGGGAGCAAAGAATAGTAACACTGTAGCCTATCTCGTATGTCACAAGAACTCAATAAGAAGGGCTGCGCCAGGGGCCAGTTACTCAGCCTATAGAAACTGTAAACCATAAAATCTACAACAAACAACATGGAAGAAGACATGGAACAACCTCAAGCTGATGGCACCAGACAAGAAAACATGGAACAACCTCAGGCTGATGGCACCAGACAAGAAGACATGGAACAACCTCAGGCTGATGGCACCAGACAAGAAGACATGGAACAACCTCAGGCTGATGGCACCAGACAAGAAGACATGGAACAACCTCAAGCTGATGGCACCAGACAAGAAGATATGGAACAACCTCAAGCTGATGGCACCAGACAAGAAGACATGGAACAACCTCAGGCTGATGGCACCAGACAAGAAGACATGGAACAACCTCAAGCTGATGGCACCAGACAAGAAGACATGGAACAACCTCAGGCTGATGGCACCAGACAAGAAGACATGGAACAACCTCAGGCTGATGGCACCAGACAAGAAGACATGGAACAACCTCAGGCTGATGGCACCAGACAAGAAGACATGGAACAACCTCAGGCTGATGGCACCAGACAAGAAGACATGGAACAACCTCAGGCTGATGGCACCAGACAAGAAGACATGGAACAACCTCAAACTGATGGCACCAGACAAGAAGACATGGAACAACCTCAGGCTGATGGCACCAGACAAGAAGACATGGAACAACCTCAAACTGATGGCACCAGACAAGAAGACATGGAACTACCTCAAACTGATGGCACCAGACAAGAAGACATGGAACAACCTCAGGCTGATGGCACCAGACAAGAAGACATGGAACAACCTCAAGCTGATGGCACCAGACAAGAAGACATGGAACAACCTCAAACTGATGGCACCAGACAAGAAGACATGGAACAACCTCAGGCTGATGGCACCAGACAAGAAGACATGGAACAACCTCAAGCTGATGGCACCAGACAAGAAGACATGAAACAACCTCAAGCTGATGGCACCAGACAAGAAGACATGAAACAACCTCAAGCTGATGGCACCAGACAAGAAGACATGGAACAACCTCAAGCTGATGGCACCAGACAAGAAGACATAAGTTTGTTGAAGGCTTATGCTCCTTGGAGATCTGAAAGGTGATGATGATGAACAAAAACATGTCAAGTCCTCCTGTCACGTGCCATCAGCTCAAATTCTTTCCAAATTTTCATCATTTAATTTTTCATTTCTGTCACCAGTTCTCTTCTCTGTGTGTTCTTTAGTCTGCATCTACTTCTCTAGCCCTGGGGATTCCAGAATAAGCACTACCTTGTAATGCTATCAATAGGTTTCCTCAATGTGTGTCCTATCGTCAACATGTTTCCTCAATGTGTGTCCTATCACCAACACATTTCCTCAATATGTGTCCTATCATCAACACATTTCCTCAATGTGTGTCCTATCATGAACACGTTTCCTCAATGTGTGTCCTATCATCAACACGTTTCCTCAATATGTGTCCTATCATCAACACGTTTCCTCAATATTCAACCAAGAAAGTGACATCATCAGCTCACCACAACTTTGAAACAAAGTTGGACAGGAGGTTTGATATCAGAATTCAACACATCAAGAAAGTGACCTTGTGTGTTCTATTCATCATTTCCTTACATCTTACTCCAATGGCAATTGTCTGGTTCTTGTCATCAGCTCCATTAGTGATCTAGCCGTACTAGTTTAGACACAAAATTCTGGGAAGTTTGACGTGTGCCCTATGTCCTATGTAAATACTCCTTGCAACGGCATATTATTTGGAAGTGCCACATATTAATAACGCCACATAACGCCTCATGTTAACAACACCACATATTAATAATTCATAACCCTCCACTCCCAAAGGAGTGCCATCATCTCAAGTTCTTTCCACGTTCTCCTCATCCTTTTCACCTCTGTTTCCAGCTCTCTTCTCCATGTGCTTCTTGGTCTACCTCTGCCTCTCTTACCCTGGGGATTCCAGAACAAGGACTGCCTTGTAATGCTATCAACAGGTTTCCTCAATGTGTGTCCTATCCATCGCCATCGTCTTCTTCTCATCTCTTGTTTCACTGGCACTTGTCTAGTTCTTGTCATCAGTTCCACATTGGTAACCTTGTCATACCATTTTAATCCCTCTATTCTAAGCAAGCACCCATTTATGAAAGTCTGTAGCTTTTTGGTTGTTGTCTTTGTTGTTCTCCATGTCTCAGAGCCATACAATAGGACTGACTTCACATTTGAGTTGAAGATTCTTATTTTCATATTGGATCCGATTTCTCTTGATCTCCATATGTTTCCCAATGCAATGAAAGCTCCTCTTGCTTTTTGTATTCTTATTTTAATATCACTGTCTGTCCCTCCAACTTTGTCTATATTGCTGCCGATATATGTGTACGATTCTACATCTTGTATTGGTGCTTCTTCAAGTTCAACCCTGTTTTCATTACCTGCATTTATTCTCATTATCTTTGTCTTTTTCCTGTGTATTTTCAGACCCAATTGCTGTGACCTCTCATCGAGTGTTTTCAATTTGTCCTGCATCTGATTACGGTTATGGGACAGAAGAGCCAAGTCATCAGCAAAATCCAGATCATCCAACTGCTTAGTCAGAGTCCACTGGATTCCATTTCTGTTGTGTGTTGTTGATGTTCTCATAACCCAGTCTATTGCTAATAAGAAAAGAAATGGAGACAAGAGGCATCCCTGTCGCACTCCTGTTCTTATCCCAAATGGTTCTGTAAGCTGTCCTTCATGAAGAACTCTGTATGTCATGTCTTCATATGTTTTCTTTATTAAATTAATGATCTTCAGGGGAACTCCATAATGCCTCATCAATTTCCAAAGTGATTCTCTGTCTACACTGTCAAATGCCTTTTCGTAGTCCACAAATCCGATGTATAATGGTGAATTCCATTCCAGACTTTGTTCAACTATTATTCTCAAAGTTGCTATCTGGTCTGTACAGGATCTGTTTTGTCAAAAACCTGCCTGTTCATCTCTCAGTTTCTTGTCTATGGATTCTTTTAATCTCTCAAGGATAATCCTATTTAATACTTTTCCTGGCACTGATAGTAACATTATTCCTCTATAATTTGTGCACTCTTGTAAATTTCCTATCTTAGGCAACTTAACCAGATATCCTTCCTTCCATTCTGCTGGTATCTCTTCCTTTTCCCAGACTTTACCAAGTAATTTATATAACATCTCTGTAGCCGTGTTGATATCTGCTTTGATGGCCTCTGCTGGAATGCCATCTGGTCCAGACGCTTTTCCATCTCTTAGAAGCTTTATGGCTTTCTTTATTTCTTCATTCGTTGGTCTTTCACCGTTAATTTGTAGCTCTTCTTCTGCTGGCTGGATGTCCGGGGGGTTTTTTGGAGCTGGTCAATTCAGAAGGTTCTCAAAATATTCTGTCCACCTCTTCATTTGCTCTTGTATATTGCTGAGCAGTTTTCCATTCTTGTCTTTTATGAGGCAACTTGTTTGCTTGTATTTCCCTGTCAGCTTCTTTGTGCTGTTATACAGTTCTCTCGTATTTCCTTTGGCTGCAGCATCTTCTGCCTCTCTTGCCAACTCCTCAATATACTTCCTCTTGTCTCTTTTGATACTTCTTTTAACTTCTTTGTTTGCTTCTGTGTACACTTCTTGAGCCTTGGCTTTGGAACTTCTGGTTTTGCTTGTGTTTAAATCTGCTTTCTTGTTTTTTCTGTCTTTTATCTTATTGATGGTTTCTGTTGTTATCCATGCTTTTTGTTGTCGTTCCATTTTCCCCAGTATTTCTTCACATGTCTCACTCCATACCGTTTTGATTTGCTGCCAATAGTCTTCTGTATTCTCTACATCTTCCAGCTGTTGGAGCACTTGGAATTTGTTGGATATTGTGACCGCAAATTTGTCTTTTGTTTCTTGATTTCTTAGATGTCCTACATTAAATTGTTGTCTATAATTTTGCATTTTTGCATATCTCTTGAGTTTCATTTTTACTTTGGCTATCAGAAGGTGGTGATCTGATGCCACATCTGCTCCTCTATATACCTTTACATCCTACAATGATGATCTAAGACTAAACTTCTTGTTAATGCATATATGATCAATCTGATTTTCTGTTTTATGGTCTGGTGATATCCATGTTGCCTTGTGTATTCTCTTATGTGGAAACATGCTTCCTCCTATAGCCAGTTGATTTGAAGCACAGAAGTTTGAGAATAGTTCCCCATTTTCATTCATTATTCCTAGCCCCTGTTTTCCCATGACCTCTTCAAAGCCGGTGTTGACTGTACCAATCTTTGCATTCATGTCACCCATCAAAATTGTGATGTTTCTTCTTTTTTACTTTTTCCATAATTTCCTGTAGTCTAGTATAAAATGCTTCTTTCACAGACTCTTCTTTGTCATTAGTTGGTGCATAACATTGGATGACATTTACATTTATTTTCTTTTTAGCTGTTTTAAAAGTAGCTGTTATTATTCTGGGTCCAACGGCTTGCCATTCAATGAGTGCTTTCTGTGCTTCTTTAGATAATATAAGAGCTACCCCTTCACTGTGGTGTGAACTTTCGTCTTCATGTCCTGAGGACAGCACCAATTCACCTGTGATGAGTTTCTTCCTGTCTACCCCCTTTCACTTTGTTTCACACAGTCCCAGAACCTCGATTTTATATTCCCTCATTTCTGCTGCTACTTGTGCCACTTTCCCTTGTTCGTTTAATGTCCGAACATTCCAGGTGCCAAATCTGGAAGTTCTCCTAGAAGAAAGAAGGTTAGTCAGTAACACAGACACCTTTCAGCTTTCTCTGTGTTGCATCATACGCCTCCCTGCGAGAGGACCTTCCCCTGTCTTGGATGGCTGTGTTTTATTTTCTTTAATTGACTTGTCCATGTTTGTTGAAGTTTTTTGTGGTTTAAATTTTTGTACAGGATGGGGTAACCGGCCCCATGCCCAACCCTCCTTAGTTGCTTTCTACGACATGCTTGGCAGGGAACAGTGTTACTATTCTTTGCTCCCCTTTTGGGCCCCGGTAACGCACGGGTGACATATTAATAATGCCACATATTATTGACGTCAAATATTAATAATGCTACATATTAATAATGCCACATATTAATAATGCCACACACTAATAATGCCGCATATTAATAACGCCAATTATTAATAATGTCATACATTAATAACGCCAATTATTAATAACGCCAAATATTAATAACGCCAATTATTAATAACGTCACATATTTATAACGTCACATATTAATAATGCCAATTATTAATAATGTCACATATTAATAATGTCACATATTAATAACGTCACATATTAATAATGCAGTGCTGATCAGTCTTTGTAAATAACACTATAATTTTGTTCTATTACTGGCCACTTAGTTTCCTCACATGCAGTCCCCACACAAAACGCACAACCAAATATATATAAAAGTAAAGGAAGTCTTGTAAGACCAGACGGCAGAACAAGCAAAGACATCAACAACAGAATGAATAAAGTGAGAACAGCCTTTGCTAGTCTCAACAACATCTGGAAGTCTTCCCAGTACAGCACAAACACCAAATTAAGATTATATAAGAACTTTGTACTATCTTTGCTTCTCTGTAGTGCAAAATGCTGGAGAGTTACAGAGAAGGAAATGTCAAAATTGTTCTCTTTCCACACAATCTGCCTAACTCTTACTATACGTGAGCTAAAACCGCGTTTTTACGTGCTAGTTTAGCTATCGTTACCGTCGCGCGCCACTTCACGGGGCGAGCCGTAAAATTGGTATTAAACCCGCGCCACTTCACGAGGCTTGCCGGATAGTAAGAGCTAAGGGATATTCTCTGAATCTTTTGGCCGAATACCATCATCAATCAAGAACTACTTACTTTGGAGCAACCATGCCAAAAGGATATGCACACCATCATAGTTGGCAGATGCTGGATTTGGGTTGGCCACGTCCTCGGCAGAGACCCTGATGCCATCATAAGGACAGCTATGATATTGACCAATGAAGGAAACTGAAAGAGAGGCTGACCAAAAACAACTTGGCGGAGAACTGTAGAGGCCGAGATGCAAAGAATGAACCAGAGCTGGGGCACTGCATGAAGGATGGCCGTAGACCGAACAAACTGGAAGTAGTTTGTTGCTGCCATACAAGATGCCACTAGGTGTGATGGCCCCTGACTGCTTTGACAGTCAGCGGTTAAAGATCAAAGAAGAAGTAGTCTGTAGCAGATACTGCCATAAAGGAGTTGTATGACAGAAAATAATATAGCCAGCCAAGAAATACAAACAAATTAAAGCATCGTAATAACGTGGTTCAAATTTTGAAATGGCAGTCAGGGATATTCAACTTTTGTTGTAATCAGTTCAGCAAAGTATTACATAAATCATAACCGTAACACTCGGGACCCAAAGATGCAGCAATAGTGAATGCAGTCAGCGACTCATAGCTTGACTGCCTGCGTCAGGACCAGCGAACCAGAGCTGGTCAAGACCGCACTCCACCTCCACGTGGTGGTCCTGGAAACAGTCTGCAGCAGTGCAGTCTGGCTGAGCGAGTGTGGATCGAAATGGGAAGGCAAACCCGGTCCCTAAAAAATGCTGTGCAGAAGTCGGATGTGTCGACCGAAAGGTGCAAATATCACAGCTTAGGCGCAAAAAGACACAACGTAACCACCGTCCTTATCAGGGCGAACGAGGAAGAAGAAGAAGATAACCGTAACACTCAACATTTGCTATAATCAATTCAACAAAAAATTAATATTCATAAATTAATAATCATAAATCATAAACAGTAATACTCAACATTTGTTATAATCAATTCAACAAAAACATTACATAAGTCATACACTGTAATATTTCTAATTCCCTTAATCAGGTCAGAAAAATATAAAATACACAGCGAGGATTTTTTTCCCCCTAACCAATTTCAGCAAAGATATAGCAACAGAACAAAAATAAGCAATTCAGCAAAAATATAGCAACAGAACAAATTAAGCCAATTCAGCAACCATAAAACTAGATGCAGCAATACTTACACTTTCTTGAACTGCTGCAGCCAAATCCCTGAAGGCATCCGAGGTGCTGTTGAACACGTCTGCGTTAGTCTGGTTATACAGAAGAGTTATCTCCACGTGGTATCCGGCTGGGAATCGGACAGACAAAGAATATATTTTATGAAAAACATTTACCATCACAAAAATATATGAAAAATAGTTGCTATGGTAAATATATAGAGTTATTGAGAAGTCACTTCCTATATTTAAATTGTTATTTCTACACTCCTACCTGACTACTGGCAATTTTTATCAAATAAAAGTCAAAATAAAGACAATTAACTGCCATTTTGTGAGATAAAGTACTGTGTCACATTAATATTACAGCTCAAAGTGAGATACTGTTTGTTTTATACACGACATCACAGCAGGCGGCCATTTTTGTAGTCTGCTGTCAGTTTAATGGCTGGCCATGTGACACTCTCGCTGGAGCTGGGTTGGCCATGTCCTCAGAAGAGACCCCGATGCCATCACAAGAACAGCTATGCTTTGGACCCCTGAAGGAAAACGAAAGAGAGGCCGACCAAAAACAACCTGGCAGAGGACTGTGGAGGCTAGGATGCAAAGAATGAACCAGAGTTGGGGCACTGTACAAAGGATGGCCACCGACCGAGCAAAGTGGAATCAATTTGTTGTTGCGCTACAAGACGCCACTAGGCGTGATGGCCACTGACTGCTTTGACGGTCGATGGCTAAGGATCAAATAAGTAGAAGATGTGACACTCTATTTTGTTTTATTCTGCTTCTGGCAATAAATAATAACAAAAACAAACCTTATTTTTAAAACAACATTTATCACTTTTGGTTTTTGTATTTTTTGTTGTTGTTGTGTCTATTCAATGGATACAAGTGAGGATATAAAAATGGTACAATCACCATGTATATGAAAAAAAGCTGCTACGGCAAAAAATATATGAAAAACAGTTGCTACGACAAAAAATATATGAAAATCAGTTGCTACGGCAAAAAATATATGAAAAACAGTTGCTACGGCAAAAAATATATGAAAAACAGTTGCTACGGCAAAAAATATATTAAAAACAGTTGCTACGGCCAAAAATATATGAAAAACAGTTGCTACGGCAAAAAATATAAGAAAATCAGTTGCTACGGCAAAAAATATATGAAAAACAGTTGCTACGACAAAAAATATATGAAAAACAGTTGCTACGGCAAAAAATATATGAAAAACAGTTGCTACGGCAAAAAATATGTGAAAAACAGTTGCTACGACAAAAAATATGTGAAAAACAATTGCTACGGCAAAAAATATATGAAAAACAGTTGCTACGGCAAAAAATATATGAAAAACAGTTGCTACGGCAAAAAATATATGAAAAACATTTGCTACGGCAAAAAATATAAGAAAAACTGTTGCTACGGCAAAAAATATATGAAAAACAGTTGCTACGGCAAAAAATATATGAAAAACAGTTGCTACGGCAAAAAATATATGAAAAACAGTTGCTACGGCAAAAAATATATGAAAAACAGTTGCTACGGCAAAAAATATATGAAAAACAGTTGCTACGGCAAAAAATATATGAAAAACAGTTGCTACGGCAAAAAATACATGAAAAACAGTTGCTATGGCAAGAAATATATGAAAAACAGTTGCTACGGCAAAAGATATGTGAAAAACAGTTGCTACGGCAAAAAATATATGAAAAACAGTTGCTACGGCAAAAAATATGTGAAAAACAGTTGCTACGACAAAATATATATGAAAAACAGTTGCTATGGCAAATACATATTAACAATCAGTGCTATGACAAATATGTCCAGCAGTGGACATATACAATTGTATGAAAACATTCCAAAATAAATATACATAAATCATTGTTAACTGCAAGAAGAATATTTTCAAATATTGTTAAAGTTATTGTTATGTAGGTAACCTCTACACCTCACGGTAGAAAGGGAATGACTAAGTAAGTAAGTTAAAGTTATTGTTATGTAGGTAACCTCTACACCTCACAGTAGAAGGGGAATGACTAAGTTAAAGTAAAGTTAGATAGGCTTCAAATAATATTGTTTTATAGTATGTAAATGTGGTTTTACAGAAGAATGTTAACAATACCATGGACAGCTAAAAATAGTAACGTGGACGTCCTGAAAAACATCACATCCTGTTACGTGTTTGAACCACGAAATGTTATGTGTACCATTAATTTATAAAACTGATTCCATATCATTTTTTTTTACTTAATTGATACATTTATTTCATGACAGACGCCAACGCAGAAAGGAAGTTTTTACTCCTCACGATAGAAAGAAAACATCCACTTTCTTTGGTCGTGGTATGAGAAGACAGAAGCTGGAATATATTCGTGACAACAGAAAAGATTGAAGAAGACAGGAGGAGACAAAGTGAGCAGATGCCGGACAGTTTGATACCGTGGTATGGAAAGAAGTCAACAACAGAATTGATAATTAGTACTGGAGACAGGAAGTTGTGGAGAGACATGATCTCCTACGCCAGCAGGCATCGTACTTAAAGAAGACTGTGTAAAGTGCAGACAATCTGACTATCACCAAATAGGTGTACTAGACGGCTCTTGGCAGATTAATGTACCACATCTTCGTACGTCCCACATGGTTCATGGGATCAAAAGGGTTAAGCTGATGGATTCAAACTTCAGTCTGACTTACGTCTGACCACAATGACTTGATTTGAATCAGATTTTTATTAGTGACTCAACACAACTTGTGACTTGCCAATTTTGGCAAACCAACTGCTTTGTCCTCCTTCATACGGAGAAAGCGACAATGGTTTTAGTTAAATCAATACAATAAAATCAGTCAGTTAACAAAATACTAAATAAACAAAAGTTAATAAAATACTAAATAAATAAAAGTTAACAAAATACTAAATAAATAAAAGTTAAAATACTAAATAAATAAAAGTTAACAAAATAAATAAAAGTTAACAAAAAACAAAGTAAAAAAATTACAAACAGGGTTTATTAATATATATAAATGTAGTGGTTGATTTAATTGTTTGACTTGATTATGACTTTAAACAGTTTTAGATTAAAAAAATGAGACTTGACTTGGGACGAGTCTACTACTGGTAGGAACTAAAGACTTGTAATTTGAGACTCAACTTGAGACTTGTTAGGAAAGACCTGAAGAGAACTCTGTTAATATGACATGGCACTCACCTACACAGGTAATGTTATCTGACGCCAGCTCATATTCAGGTGGACAAAAGCATATCCCCTGGTCATTTTCGACATGACAAAAGTCACTGCACTTAGCAGTGGCACATTTCTGGATATTCTCTGTGGACAAAACACAAAAAGATGAAGATTTGTGTTGGTGTGAATGAGATTGTGGAAAGATTTTTACACCATCACATCCACACATTTACCAATCAATGCTAATAGTTTTCTTGGTATGTCTGCAATAAGCGACTCGCAATAGAGGGAGGCATTAAAAAATCAAATGCAAGTGAGGGTAAAAAATTACATCCCCTAACAACTAGAACTTGGCGTAAATATTCTCCTTTTTCTTCAAACATACTCAGGCATCAAACTGCGTGTCTGAAGGAAGCAGTCGTCAGCCAAACGAGGTACTGATCACGGTTTCACATTTCCTTCAACAAATATTTTAATGATGTCGCTTTAAGAATACATTCATCTTGTTTACTTCTATTAGAAACTGTCTATATTATGAATATCTCTGTAAGTTCTAATTACTTTATTAACTATACTTCTTTTTATCCTAATGACAAAATGAAGTATCAAGAATAACAACAGATCATGATTTAGTAAAGAAATCTGAGGGCTTAGAAGGTTTAAAAAAAAAACAATAATAATAAATAAAAAGAAAGAAATAAATAATTTACAGTCTAGAATAGTCCAACTGCTGTCCCACGGGCCAAATGTGGCCCAAGTAAAATTGTTTTGTGGCCCGTGCTCATACAAAAAATATTTCTTTAATTATATGGTATAATTAATACTTTTGAGATTAGACTCAAAACGTCCGGTGCAAAGCAATGTTTTACTGCCTGCAGCCAGAACCCGAAAGCATTCGATTGACATTGATATAGAGACTCTGGTTACAGACAATCTCCACCCCCCCAAAGTTCCCATTAGGAGGTAAGAATAAAACAAATTATTTCAATAGAAATTCAATTATCATTTTAAATTTTCTACTCTCCATTTTTATCCATTTTTGACTGAGCTTTTATTCTAAATAATTTGTGATCATGAGCAGCCGGTGACCTTGACATTTTTGGTTTATGTGGCCCTGGGGGTAGAATAAGTTGGACAATCCTGCTCTAGAATGATATGTTTTTTTAAGTTTAAAAACTGTAATTGGCTTTCTTATGCCAAGATGAGACGATGCTGGCGATGGATAGAACATGCACTGATAAACCTGCTGATAGCATTCTGGACTCTGAAATGGGCTAATAGCAACTGTCAATAACAAAATGTAAATGGTGGGGTGGAGATAAAGAAGGTAAAACTACTAGGACAAAAGACAAGATAAAACCAATTTTACAGCCACAAGGTCATGGTCAAGGACAAACTAACAAAAAACAGAGAAAGGAAAGAAAGTGAGAACTGAGAAATAACATGAAAAATAACATAAGAAAACATCTGATAGTTCGGCATGGCTAAACTAACAATAGATGCCACTACTGGAAGTAAACATCTGATAGTTTGGCATGGCTAAACTAACAATAGATGCCACTACTGGAAGTAAACATCTGATAGTTTGGCATGGCTAAACTAACAATAGATGCCACTACTGGAAGTAAACATCTGATAGTTCGGCATGGCTAAACTAACAATAGATGCCACTACTGAAAGTAAACATCTGATAGTTCGGCATGGCTAAACTAACAATAGATGCCACTACTGGAAGTAAACATCTGATAGTTCGGCATGGCTAAACTAACAATAGATGCCACTACTGGAAGTAAACATCTGATAGTTCGGCATGGCTAAACTAACAATAGATGCCACTACTGGAAGTAAACATCTGATAGTTCGGCATGGCTAAACTAACAATAGATGCCACTACTGGAAGTAAACATCTGATAGTTCGGCAATGGCTAAACTAACAATAGTTCGGCATGGCTAAACAAACTGCCACTACTGGAAGTAAACATCTGATAGTTCGGCATGGCTAAACTAACAATAGATGCCACTACTGGAAGTAAACATCTGATAGTTCGGCATGGCTAAACTAACAATAGATGCCACTACTGGAAGTAAACATCTGATAGTTCGGCATGGCTAAACTAACAATAGATGCCACTACTGGAAGTAAACATCTGATAGTTCGGCATGGCTAAAGTAACAATAGATACCACTACTGGAAGTAAACATCTGATAGTTCGGCATGGCTAAACTAACAATAGATGCCACTACTGGAAGTAAACATCTGATAGTTCGGCATGGCTAAACTAACAATAGATGCCACTACTGGAAGTAAACATCTGATAGTTCGGCATGGCTAAACTAACAATAGATGCCACTACTGGAAGTAAACATCTGATAGTTCGGCATGGCTAAACTAACAATAGATGCCACTACTGGAAGTAAACATCTGATAGTTCGGCATGGCTAAACTAACAATAGGCATGGCTAGTTCAACTAAACTAACAATAGATGCCACTACTGGAAGTAAACATCTGATAGTTCGGCATGGCTAAACTAACAATGGCTGCCACTACTGGTAGTAAACATCTGATAGTTCGGCATGGCTAAACTAACAATAGATGCCACTACTGGAAGTAAACATCTGATAGTTCGGCATGGCTAAACTAACAATAGATGCCACTACTGGAAGTAAACATCTGATAGTTCGGCATGGCTAAACTAACAATAGATGCCACTACTGGAAGTAAACATCTGATAGTTCGGCATGGCTAAACTAACAATAGATGCCACTACTGGAAGTAAACATCTGATAGTTCGGCATGGCTAAACTAACAATGGCTGCCACTACTGGAAGTAAACATCTGATAGTTCGGCATGGCTAAACTAACAGGCTAAACTAACAATGGCTGCCACTACTGGAAGTAAACATCTGATAGTTCGGCATGGCTAAACTAACAATAGATGCCACTACTGGTAGTAAACATCTGATAGTTTGGCATGGCTAAACTAACAATAGATGCCACTACTGGAAGTAAACATCTGATAGTTCGGCATGGCTAAACTAACAATAGATGCCACTACTGGTAGTAAACATCTGATAGTTCGGCATGGCTAAACTAACAATAGATGCCACTACTGGAAGTAAACATCTGATAGTTCGGCATGGCTAAAGTAACAATAGATGCCACTACTGGAAGTAAACATCTGATAGTTCGGCATGGCTAAACTAACAATAGATGCCACTACTGGTAGTAAACATCTGATAGTTCAGCATGGCTAAACTAACAATAGATGCCACTACTGGTAGTAAACATCTGATAGTTCGGCATGGCTAAACTAACAATAGATGCCACTACTGGTAGTAAACATCTGATAGTTCGGCATGGCTAAACTAACAATAGATGCCACTACTGGAAGTAAACATCTGATAGTTCGGCATGGCTAAACTAACAATAGATGCCACTACTGGAAGTAAACATCTGATAGTTCGGCATGGCTAAACTAACAATAGATGCCACTACTGGAAGTAAACATCTGATAGTTCGGCATGGCTAAATAGACAATAGATGCCACTACTGGAAGTAAACATCTGATAGTTCGGCTTGGCTAAACTAACAATAGATGCCACTACTGGAAGTAAACATCTGATAGTTCGGCATGGCTAAAGTAACAATAGATGCCACTACTGGAAGTAAACATCTGATAGTTCGGCTTGGCTAAAGTAACAATAGATGCCACTACTGGAAGTAAACATCTGATAGTTCGGCTTGGCTAAAGTAACAATAGATGCCACTACTGGAAGTAAACATCTGATAGTTCGGCATGGCTAAACTAACAATAGATGCCACTACTGGAAGTAAA
The DNA here is from genome assembly GCA_024509875.1 of Oreohelix idahoensis. NCBI lineage: Eukaryota > Metazoa > Mollusca > Gastropoda > Stylommatophora > Oreohelicidae > Oreohelix > Oreohelix idahoensis. The sequence continues at coordinate 141,545 of JAMPIV010022077.1, forward strand.
CATCTGATAGTTGGGCATGGCTAAAGTAACAATAGATGCCACTACTGGAAGTAAACATCTGATAGTTCGGCATGGCTAAACTAACAATAGATGCCACTACTGGAAGTAAACATCTGATAGTTCGGCATGGCTAAACTAACAATAGATGCCACTACTGGAAGTAAACATCTGATAGTTCGGCATGGCTAAACTAACAATAGATGCCACTACTGGAAGTAAACATCTGATAGTTCGGCATGGCTAAACTAACAATAGATGCCACTACTGGAAGAAAACATCTGATAGTTCGGCATGGCTAAACTAACAATAGATGCCACTACTGGAAGTAAACATCTGATAGTTCGGCATGGCTAAACTAACAATAGATGCCACTACTGGAAGTAAACATCTGATAGTCCGGCATGGCTAAACTAACAATAGATGCCACTACTGGAAGTAAACATCTGATAGTTCGGCATGGCTAAACTAACAAAAGATGCCACTACTGGAAGTAAACATCTGATAGTTCGGCATGGCTAAACTAACAATAGATGCCACTACTGGAAGAAAACATCTGATAGTTCGGCATGGCTAAACTAACAATAGATGCCACTACTGGAAGTAAACATCTGATAGTTCGGCATGGCTAAACTAACAATAGATGCCACTACTGGAAGTAAACATCTGATAGTTCGGCATGGCTAAACTAACAATAGATGCCACTACTGGAAGTAAACATCTGATAGTTCGGTATGGCTAAACTAACAATAGATGCCACTACTGGAAGTAAACATCTGATAGTTCGGCATGGCTAAACTAACAATAGATGCCACTACTGGAAGTAAACATCTGATAGTTCGGTATGGCTAAACTAACAATAGATGCCACTACTGGAAGTAAACATCTGATAGTCCGGCATGGCTAAACTAACAATAGATGCCACTACTGGAAGTAAACATCTGATAGTTCGGCATGGCTAAACTAACAATAGATGCCACTACTGGAAGTAAACATCTGATAGTTCAGCATGGCTAAACTAACAATAGATGCCACTACTGGAAGTAAACATCTGATAGTTCGGCATGGCTAAACTAACAATAGATGCCACTACTGGAAGTAAACATCTGATAGTTCGGCATGGCTAAACTAACAATAGATGCCACTACTGGAAGTAAACATCTGATAGTCCAGCATGGCTAAACTAACAATAGATGCCACTACTGGAAGAAAACATCTGATAGTTCGGCATGGCTAAACTAACAATAGATGCCACTACTGGAAGTAAACATCTGATAGTCCGGCATGGCTAAACTAACAATAGATGCCACTACTGGAAGTAAACATCTGATAGTAGATGCCACTACGGATATGGCATGGCTAAACTAACAATAGATGCCACTACTGGAAGTAAACATCTGATAGTTCGGCATGGCTAAACTAACAATAGATGCCACTACTGGAAGTAAACATCTGATAGTTCGGCATGGCTAAACTAACAATAGATGCCCACTACTGGAACTAAAAACATCTGATAGTTCGGCATGGCTAAACTAACAATAGATGCCACTACTGGAAGTAAACATCTGATAGTTCGGCATGGCTAAACTAACAATAGATGCCACTACTGGAAGTAAACATCTGATAGTCCGGCATGGCTAAACTAACAATAGATGCCACTACTGGAAGTAAACATCTGATAGTTCGGCATGGCTAAACTAACAATAGATGCCACTACTGGAAGAAAACATCTGATAGTTCGGTATGGCTAAACTAACAATAGATGCCACTACTGGAAGAAAACATCTGATAGTCCGGCATGGCTAAACTAACAATAGATGCCACTACTGGAAGTAAACATCTGATAGTTTGGCATGGCTAAACTAACAATAGATGCCACTACTGGAAGTAAACATCTGATAGTCCGGCATGGCTAAACTAACAATAGATGCCACTACTGGAAGTAAACATCTGATAGTTCGGCATGGCTAAACTAACAATAGATGCCACTACTGGAAGAAAACATCTGATAGTCTGGCATGGCTAAACTAATAATAGATGCCACTACTGGAAGTAAACATCTGATAGTTTGGCATGGCTAAACTAACAATAGATGCCACTACTGGAAGTAAACATCTGATAGTTCGGCATGGCTAAACTAACAATAGGGAAGTGGAAGAAAACATCTGATAGTTCGGCATGGCTAAACTAACAATAGATGCCACTACTGGAAGTTAAAAACATCTGATAGTCCGGCATGGCTAAACTAACAATAGATGCCACTACTGGAAGAAAACATCTGATAGTTCGGCATGGCTAAACTAACAATAGATGCCACTACTGGAAGAAAACATCTGATAGTTCGGCATGGCTAAACTAACAATAGATGCCACTACTGGAAGAAAACATCTGATAGTTCGGCATGGCTAAACTAACAATAGATGCCACTACTGGAAGTAAACATCTGATAGTTCGGCATGGCTAAACTAACAATAGATGCCACTACTGGAAGTAAACATCTGATAGTTCGGCATGGCTAAACTAACAATAGATGCCACTACTGGAAGAAAACATCTGATAGTTCGGCATGGCTAAACTAACAATAGATGCCACTACTGGAAGAAAACATCTGATAGTCCGGCATGGCTAAACTAACAATAGATGCCACTACTGGAAGAAAACATCTGATAGTTCGGCATGGCTAAACTAACAATAGATGCCACTACTGGAAGTAAACATCTGATAGTTCGGCATGGCTAAACTAACAATAGATGCCACTACTGGAAGTAAACATCTGATAGTTCGGCATGGCTAAACTAACAATAGATGCCACTACTGGAAAGTAAACATCTGACAGTTCGGCATGGCTAAACTAACAATAGATGCCACTACTGGAAGAAAACATCTGATAGTTCGGCATGGCTAAACTAACAACAGATGCCACTACTGGAAGTAAACATCTGATAGTTCGGCATGGCTAAACTAACAATAGATGCCACTACTGGAAGTAAACATCTGACAGTTCGGCATGGCTAAACTAACAATCTGAAAACATCTGATAGTTTCGGCATGCCTACACTAACAATAGATGCCACTACTGGAAGTAAACATCTGATAGTTCGGCATGGCTAAACTAACAATAGATGCCACTACTGGAAGTAAACATCTGATAGTTCGGCATGGCTAAACTAACAATAGATGCCACTACTGGAAGAAAACATCTGATAGTCCGGCATGGCTAAACTAACAATAGATGCCACTACTGGAAGAAAACATCTGATAGTTCGGCATGGCTAAACTAACAATAGATGCCACTACTGGAAGAAAACATCTGATAGTCCGGCATGGCTAAACTAACAATAGATGCCACTACTGGTAGTAGAGAGAAAACACTACATGTGGGGGACAAAACTGAAAAACTAAGTGATGGAAAAGGGCAAAATAGAGAAAGAAAAAAAAAAGGCGGGAGGGGGGGAACAGGAAATTAAATAAAACAAATAACAATAAAACAATAGAGACTAAAGTGAGTTAATAACACAAAATAAAATAAAATTATATATAAATATATTTTTTTAAAAGAGAGAGACGAAACTTCTGGTGGGACGAGTCCCCAGTGAAGAGGAAAAGAAAGGGTGACAGAACTCCACTCTTGAAATAAAACTGAGCAGACAGTATCAAAATGTAGCATATTTCTACCTTGATAAATGAAGGACTTACCTGTCATAACCCCTGTACTGCACCCTGGATGACCACTTACCTGTCATAACCCCTGTACTGCACCCTGGATGACCACTTACCTGTCATAACCCCTGTACTGCACCCTGGATGACCACTTAACTGTCATAACCCCTATACAGCACCCTGGATGACCACTTACCTGTCATAACCCATATACTGCACCCTGGATGACCACTTACCTGTCATAACCCATATACTGCACCCTGGATGACCACTTACCTGTCATAACCCCTGTACTGCACCCTGGATGACCACTTACCTGTCATAACCCCTATACTGCACCCTGGATAACCACTTACCTGTCATAACCCCTATACAGCACCCTGGACGACCACTTACCTGTCATAACCCCTAAACAGCACCCTGGATAACCTGGATTACCTGTGCTAGTTCTATTACTTGACCCCTGACCCTCACCAGATGGTGGACAATACTTCAATAATCCATCATTCATCACCTTTCACCTCCACAAGCAGCGTAGATCTTCAACAAACTTGTTCCAAGTCTTCCTGGTCCTGTACCATCAGCTCAAGGTCTTTCCATATCTTTCTCCAGTTCTCTTTTCCATGTGTTCCTTGGACTACCTCTACCTCTCATACCCTGGAGATTCCAGACCCTGGGGGTTCCAGAACATGGCAACTGCCGGGTAATGCTGTCAACAAGCTTCCTTAATGTGTGTCCATTCCATCACCAGCATCTGTTCTCACATCTTGTTCTACTGGTGCTTGTCTGCTTCTGTTCACCAGTTCCCCTTTAGTAATCTTCTCATACAATTTCAATCCTCCTATTTTATGCAAACACCTTTTATAAAAAAGTCTATATCTTTCTGGTTGTCATTTTTTTTGTAGTGTTCTCCATGATTTGCAGCCACACAATAGGACTGACTTGACATTAGAATTGAAGAGTGTGATTTGACTTAAACAGCTGCCTAAAAGAAATTCTGTATTTTGTAATGGTCACTTTCTTTTACATCACATTTATCAGAAGCTAACATTTTAATACTGGATTGGATATGATTCTCTAAATGTGTTTTCTGAATATGTCCTTGTATGCCCACTTCACCTCTGGCATGTTTCACTAACATGTGATACTTCACTAACATGTGATACTTCACAATTTTTATATTTCACATACATCATAAGAGTAAACAAAAACATGTTCTAAGATCAAGCAGAACTTACGATAGCAAGTGTTCCTGCTTGTTGCATTCAGGATGTAACTCTCACGACATTCACAAGCAAAACTTCCTTGGGTGTTTCTACACAGCTGATCACAGTTGTTCATTCCAGGTACAGAGCACTCATCAATATCTGTGACAAGAAAGAACATTTTGCTGCAGGTCATGATGGCAACATCAGCAGTGGTGTAACTACTACCTGGGTGTACCGGGCACGTCCTATAATATTATGTTTGACGAAATGTGTAGTATATTATCCTAATATTTTGTTGTTGCAGGATACCCCTAAAGTTTCAAGTACACCATGTCTACCTGTCCTTGTTGTTGCAGGATACCCTTTAAGTTTCAAGTACACCATGTCTACCTGTCCTTGTTGTTGCAGGATACCCTTTAAGTTTCAAGTACACCATGTCTACCTGTCCTTGATGTTGCAGGATACCCCTAAAGTTTCAAGTACACCATGTCTACCTGTCCTTGTTGTTGCAGGATACCCCTAAAGTTTCAAGTACACCATGTCTACCTGTCCTAATCCTTTTATGTTTGTTTCTTTGTGGGTTTTTTTTTTTTGCAGGCTATATTCCCTTATTTCCTGAAATTGTCTTGATGAAAAATTCCCTAACACGAAGATTGAAAGACCGGGGTCCTACCGAATCTCCTGATGTAACTCCAGCAGATTATTGTTTATGGGGATATTTAAAGGACAAGGTATGTGGTTGGAAACCTGAAATCTTAGAGGATCTCAAAACAGCAATAACAAAGTAATTTCAAATAAATGACCAGGATTTATGTCAAACAGTTTGTGAAAATGTTCTGAAATGGCTGACTTGTAAGTATTAACGCTCATGGACACCATTTTAGAATGATAAATAACTTTATAATTATCAGTAAATAACTTTAGTGATCTGTCATTGCTATGGTGTATTTCATTGAGACATACCATTACATGTAAAAGCCACACGCTTTAAGCAAAATGGCAGGAGACTTTTGGTTTACCTTGTGAATTCCACAAATGAGGTTTGTCGTTACTCAAAGTTTAAACACATGTATCATTCTGAAAATTGCCTGAGCATATCTGTCTAAAAATCTACTGTGGCATTACTGAGTCTGTTTATCAAAACTGAAAGATGCCTGGGCATATCTGTATATACAATGTACTGTGGCACTATCAAGTCTTTGTGTACCAAAACTGAAAGTTGCCCGTGCATATCTGTATATGCAATGTACTGTGACATCATCGAGTCTTTGTGTACCAAAAGTGAAACTTACCGAGACATTTTGTGCCAGAGCTCCGGAATCCTTTGTAGCAGGAGCAACTGTAACTGCCCACAGTGTTCGTACAGACATGATCGCAAGGGGAATTACCCTGACACTCATCTATGTCTGTGAAACAGAGTTATAAGAACTTTAAAAACTATAATCAGGCTAGCCATCTTTCATTTTCTGTTGTGCTCCTGACGGAGCAAGGAGCCACCAATGCAGCTGGTCCCCTTGCAGGAAACATGCATCAAGCAGTCACATGACCCTGCCAGAGGTGGTTCAGTAGAAATTTGTTTTAGATATGAAGTAGCCAGCCCCATTCATATCCGACACCTTGTGAGACATGCCTGAGCGATCAGTGGTCCTATTATTTTCCTATCTCACCAGAGACTCCCAGAACTAAGTGGGGTCAAGTACATGGGGTCAAGTTAGTTACTATATTTAGTAATACAATGATGTGGGCTTTTTTTTTTCAATGGAAAAAAAAATCATGAATATGTATAGATTTATTTACAGACAGATCATAAAATTTTATACTCATGAATTTAAAAAAAAATTTGTTTAAGATAAAAATAGTCCCAAAGCAGGGTTTCTGTATCTGTGGTCCAAGGACACCTTGGGGTCTGTGAATGTATTCTAGGAGGTCCGCGTATGTTACCTAAAATTTAAAATGTAAAACTTTCAATGATGCATTTAGGTACATTTTTTCCAAGAAAGGGTCAACATTGAACAATCAAAAGTGTCAGTGGCACAAAAAGGGTCAACATTGAACAATCAAAAGTGTCAGTGGCACAAAAAGGGTCAACATTGGACAATCAAAAGTGTCAGTGGCACAAAAAGGGTCAACATTGGACAATCAAAAGTGTCAGTGGCACAAAAAGGGTCAACATTGGACAATCAAAAGTGTCAGTGGCACAAAAAGGGTCAACATTGGACAATCAAAAGTGTCAGTGGCACAAAAAGGGTCAAGAAACCATGACATAGTAGATACTGCCATAAGGGAGTGAAATGTTAGAGACTTCATTATAGGTTGTCTCAGCTTCATGAGGTGGGGGTGATGAGTTCCCTTCTTTGCTGCTTCCTTAACTCAAGAGCATAGTCAGGCACCCATTTACAACTGGGTAGACTTAGTGTGAGGCTACCAAGTTTTGAACCCAGAACCCAGTAACTTTGTTCCAACTACTCACTAAACAAACACTCAATTTTTTAAAATATGGTTTTATAAGTCACATTATTTCTTGTTATGTAATCAGTCAAATAAGAAGTGAGGAATAGATGTTCATGAGGAATAGATGTTCATGAGGAATAGAAGGTTCATGATGAATAGATGGCTCATGAGGAATAGATGGCTCATGAGGAATAGATGGTTCATGAGGAATAGATGTTCATGAGGAATAGATGTTCATGAGGAATAGATAGTTCATGAGGAATAGATGGTTCATGAGGAATAGATGTTCATGAGGAATAGAAGGTTCATGAGGAATAGATGGTTCATGAGGAATAGATGTTCATGAGGAATAGATAGTTCATGAGGAATAGATGTTCATGAGGAATAGATGGTTCATGAGGAATAGATGGTTCACGAGGAATAGATGGTTCATGAGGAATAGATGGTTCATGAGGAATAGATGGTTCATGAGGAATAGATGGTTCATGAGGAATAGATGTTCATGAGGAATAGATAGTTCATGAGGAATAGATAGTTCATGAGGAATAGATGGTTCATGAGGAATAGATGTTCATGAGGAATAGATGGTTCATGAGGAATAGATGGTTCATGAGGAATAGATGGTTCATGAGGAATAGATGGTTCACGAGGAATAGATGGTTCATGAGGAATAGATGGTTCATGAGGAATAGATGTTCATGAGGAATAGATAGTTCATGAGGAATAGATGGTTCATGAGGAATAGATGTTCATGAGGAATAGATGGTTCATGAGGAATAGATGGTTCATGAGGAATAGATGGTTCACGAGGAATAGATGGTTCACGGGGAATAGATGGTTCATGAGGAATAGATGGTTCATGAGGAATAGATGGTTCATGAGGAATAGATGGTTCATGAGGAATAGATGGTTCATGAGGAATAGATGGTTCATGAGGAATAGATAGTTCATGAGGAATAGATAGTTCATGAGGAATAGATGGTTCATGAGGAATAGATGTTCATGAGGAATAGGTGGTTCACGAGGAATAGATGGTTCACGAGGAATAGATGGTTCATGAGGAATAGATGTTCATGAGGAATAGATAGTTCATGAGGAATAGATGGTTCATGAGGAATAGATGGTTCATGAGGAATAGATGGTTCATGAGGAATAGATGGTTCACGAGGAATAGATGGTTCACGAGGAATAGATGGTTCACGAGGAATAGATGGTTCACGAGGAATAGATGGTTCATGAGGAATAGATGGTTCATGAGGAATAGATGGTTCATGAGGAATAGATGGTTCATGAGGAATAGATGGTTCATGAGGAATAGATGGTTCATGAGGAATAGATGGTTCATGAGGAATAGATGGTTCATGAGGAATAGATGTTCATGAGGAATAGATAGTTCATGAGGAATAGATGGTTCATGAGGAATAGATGTTCATGAGGAATAGATGGTTCACGAGGAATAGATGGTTCACGAGGAATAGATGGTTCATGAGGAATAGATGGTTCATGAGGAATAGATGTTCATGAGGAATAGATAGTTCATGAGGAATAGATGGTTCATGAGGAATAGATGGTTCATGAGGAATAGATGGTTCATGAGGAATAGATGGTTCATGAGGAATAGATGGTTCACGAGGAATAGATGGTTCACGAGGAATAGATGGTTCACGAGGAATAGATGGTTCACGAGGAATAGATGGTTCATGAGGAATAGATGGTTCATGAGGAATAGATGGTTCATGAGGAATAGATGGTTCATGAGGAATAGATGGTTCATGAGGAATAGATGGTTCATGAGGAATAGATGGTTCATGAGGAATAGATGTTCATGAGGAATAGATGGTTCATGAGGAATAGATGGTTCATGAGGAATAGATGTTCACGAGGAATAGATGGTTCACGAGGAATAGATGGTTCACAAGGAATAGATGGTTCATGAGGAATAGATGGTTCATGAGGAATAGATGGTTCATGAGGAATAGATGGTTCATGAGGAATAGATGGTTCATGATGAATAGATGGTTCATGAGGAATAGATGTTCATGAGGAATAGATGGTTCATGAGGAATAGATGGTTCACGAGGAATAGATGGTTGACGAGGAATAGATGGTTCATGAGGAATAGATGGTTCATGAGGAATAGATGGTTCATGAGGAATAGATGTTCATGAGGAATAGATAGTTCATGAGGAATAGATGGTTCATGAGGAATAGATGTTCATGAGGAATAGATGGTTCATGAGGAATAGATGGTTCATGAGGAATAGATGGTTCACGAGGAATAGATGGTTCACGAGGAATAGATGGTTCACGAGGAATAGATGGTTCATGAGGAATAGATGGTTCATGAGGAATAGATGGTTCATGAGGAATAGATGGTTCATGAGGAATAGATGGTTCATGAGGAATAGATGGTTCATGAGGAATAGATGGTTCATGAGGAATAGATGGTTCATGAGGAATAAATGTTCATGAGGAATAGATAGTTCATGAGGAATAGATGGTTCATGAGGAATAGATGGTTCATGAGGAATAGATGGTTCACGAGGAATAGATGGTTCACGAGGAATAGATGGTTCATGAGGAATAGATGGTTCATGAGGAATAGATGTTCATGAGGAATAGATAGTTCATGAGGAATAGATGGTTCATGAGGAATAGATGTTCATGAGGAATAGATGGTTCATGAGGAATAGATGGTTCATGAGGAATAGATGGTTCATGAGGAATAGATGGTTCACGAGGAATAGATGGTTCACGAGGAATAGATGGTTCACGAGGAATAGATGGTTCACGAGGAATAGATGGTTCATGAGGAATAGATGGTTCATGAGGAATAGATGGTTCATGAGGAATAGATGGTTCATGAGGAATAGATGGTTCATGAGGAATAGATGTTCATGAGGAATAGATGGTTCATGAGGAATAGATGGTTCACGAGGAATAGATGGTTCATGAGGAATAGATGGTTCATGAGGAATAGATGGTTCATGAGGAATAGATGGTTCATGAGGAATAGATGTTCATGAGGAATAGATGGTTCATGAGGAATAGATGGTTCATGAGGAATAGATGGTTCATGAGGAATAGATGTTCATGAGGAATAGATGTTCATGAGGAATAGATGTTCATGAGGAATAGATGTTCATGAGGAATAGATGTTCATGAGGAATGAATACCAACCAAGGGAAGCTGCTAATAGCATAACAAGGCAGTCCTCCTTGTGGAATCCCCAGAGCAGAAGAAAAAGGGATAAACCCAAATATAGACGGAGAAGAAAACTGGTGCAAGTTGGAAGAATGGACGCTGTTATCAAAACAAGAAAACCAAAGACAAGAGGAACATTTACAGCAGAAGGAAAAATGTGGAAATCAAAAGAAATCAAGTCTAACACAAAAATAAGAATCGTCAACTTAAAATGTCAAGACAGTCCTATCATATGGCTGTAAAACATGGAGAACAACACAAACAACAACCTAGAAGTAACAGACTTACATAAATGTTATGACAAGATCACTGTGGTATTGGGGAGGGGGGGGGGGGGGGTATTCCACTTTTTACTATTTATTATTATTTCAGGTAAATAGCTCCCCATGTCCACACTTGAAATCTATACCCATTATGTTGGTTTGTACGTGATTGCTCATTCTGTTGTTATATAGTACTGCTCGCTGCTCTATTACGTCTAGGGTGAAATCTCCTAATGATTATGTGCGTCCTCACGAAATCTCCAACAACATAAATACGTGCTCAGAAACTGGCCAAACCAACGACAAGGAAGTAAGGCCATTTCTCTTCATAAACGACTTCATTTTTAACTCTTTCAGGACGTAGGGGTTTTCCCATGTTTTATGCAAGGAATTTTTTTGCGACTCAGAGTTTTCATATAGTGTTACCATGTAAGTGTCAGTTATTTCAAAGTTTTTAACAAATATAGTCATGTTATATATATTTAAAAAGGAAAATGAATGTGGATTCTGAATATGTTCAGTTATAAATTTAAAAATTTTTTTATGAGTATAAAATAGTTGGAGACTGTGAAGAAAAACATTTTACAAAAAAAAACAAAAAAACAAAAAAACATCAGAATTACCCACTCAAGATAGCAAATCAATCACTTATGTTATCCAAGATACAAATATTTGTAAACTACATTCATTTTGGAAATAAAATACATATGGTTAAAGTTTATACTCTAACTACTTTTCAATTGGCTTCAAGAAAAGGAAAGACACTCTTTTGTCACAAATTTTCTGCGGCACAGGTTTTTCATATAGTGTTACCATGTAAGTGTAAATTATTTCAAAGTTTTTAACAAATATAGTCATGTTATATATATTTAAAAAGGAAAATGAATGTGGATTCTGAATATGTTCAGTTTATAAATTTAAACATTTTTTAATGAGTATAAAATAGTAGGAGACTGTGAAGAAAAACATTTTACAAAAAACAAAAAAACAAAAATATCAGAATTACCCACTCAAGATAGCAAATCAATCACTTATGTTATCCAAGATACAAATATTTGTAAACTACATTCATTTTGGAAATAAAATACATATGGGTTCAAGTTTATACTCTAACTACTTTTCAATTGGCTTCAAGAAAAGGAAAGACACTCTTTTGTCACAAATTTTCTGCAGCACAGGTTTTTCATATAGTGTTACCATGTAAGTGTAAATTATTTCAAAGTTTTTAACAAATATAGTCATATTTAAAAAGGAAAATGAATGTGGATTTTGAATATGTTCAGTTTATAAATTTAAAAATTTTTTTATGAGTATAAAATAGTTGGAGACTGTGAAGAAAATATTTTTACAAAAAAAAACAAAAAAAAAAAAACATCAGAATTACCCACTCAAGATAGCAAATCAATCATCCAAGATACAAATATTTGTAAACTACATTCATTTTGAAAATAAAATACTTTATGGGTTCAAGTTTATACTCTAACTACTTTTCAATTGGCTTCAAGAAAAGGAAAGACACTCTTTTGTCACAAATTTTCTACGGCACAGGTTTTTCATATAGTGTTAACATGTAAGTGTCAGTTATTTCAAAGTTTTTAACTGAATATAGTCATGTTATATATATTTAAAAAGGAAAATGAATGAGGATTGTGAAAATTTTCAGTTTAAAAATTTACAAAATTTTTATGAATATAAAGTAGTTAAAGACGAGACAGAAAAATAGTTTACTAAACAAAAAACAAAACAAACATATCAGACTTACCAATTGAAGACAGCTAATCCACCATCCAATATAGAAATCACTGTAAACTATATCCATTTTGGAAATAAACCACACATCAAGTTTATACTCTAATTACTTTCCATGTGTCATCCAGAAAATGAAATACACTCTACTGTCACAAATTTACAAATAATTGAAAAAGATCACAAAATGTGATATATATGCTGAACTGCTCTCACAAAGAACACTCATTGCACCCCAACTCATATTTACAACTTAGCTTTAGTGTGCCATTTTAGGAAACATTCATCTATGTGCAGATGGGGGTGGCAAGTGCATCTGGCACAATAATAGTTTGTCCTTTTCCTGTCGTCAGGTGTACTGCAAACTTTACACCTATTGAACTTAGTGCTTCTTTGCATTATATTTTTGCACCCTCCAGTCTCTCCAATGGGTTATCTGATAATTTACTTGGCCTTGGAGGATTTAGCTTTCCATCCTATAATCATCTCATCAATAGCTACGTCTTGGTTTGGAGTGTATGCCGCAACAAATTTAGATCATAACATTTGAACGAAGGACTCTATTTTATTTTTCCCTTCTGCAACAGGCTCACAGATATGCAACATAGTTTGCAATATAGACAAAAATCTGTCTCTCTCCATCATTTGGGAATAAAATGGAGTGTGAAACATAGGCTCTTGTGAGGAGAAATAATCTTTTATGCTTGGCCTTTTGTCGATACCCATTGCTTGATGCAGAGCAAAAAGTTTTAGCAGCTCATAATCGCTTACTGGATTCCATCGATTATATCTTGATCTTTTCAGTGACGGTGTATGCTTCTGTACTTCAATTTCTGCAAAGCAGTTTATGCTTTTTAAAATTTCCTCCCTTACAGCTGATGATACAAGGCTTTCAAAACACTGGATCGGGGTAGGCTAGATGATTCATTTAGGCCTAAATTTGCGGACACACCCACTGCTCTTCCGTCTTTAGGTTGAAATCTAAAGCTATTCGTTGTTAGTACACCCAAGTTTGCTTCGTGCCATTCTATATTTCTGACACACTCCTGTTTTCGTCTTTCCCCTTCTTGTAAAACTAAATTAGGTCCTACTGGGTCTGATGTTGAAGAATCAAAGTTAGGTGATAGAACCACGCCCACTCTTTCTAACATAATAGGCCTACCTTCATTCTCTGAATCGACATCACTGAAAGACGAATTATTCATCGAATTAGCACTAAAATCACTACTGCTATAGCCGTCCTCATCTTCGCTGAAATTTTCTAGCAAACTAAGGGCCTGCTGAGCACTTAAACGAGCAGGTCGCTTTCGAGAAGATGAATTAGATGCCATCGAAAATATGTATCGAAAATAGGTAACCCAAATTTCGTAACAAAAACACGAGGATGCAATCGTAATTCGCTTGTATTTACTCGAAAGAGTAACGCTAGAACTCTCCCACGTTAGAAATAATAATAAAAATGGCTATACTTCCGCTTCCCAGTCATCGAAAACTTCTAACTGTGATGAAACGAAACAAAAACTTAGTTCAAACATGTCGACCAAGATTCGGGGTCTCCCGTCATCTGACGCTAGAAATATCGACCAAGAAAACTGGTCGATCGTCCTTTAAGAGTTAATACACAAATATGTGGTGTCTGCTCATGCACACCACAATCACTAATATGGATTTTATGGAAAGAAGAACAGAAATATTAATGATAACATCACAATGAAGTCCCTATTCCTGAACCACCAATGCAAAAGACAAAAAGGAAGACCAAAAGCAGACTGAGAAGGGAATTCAAGAAAGGAATAAAGAAGAGATAAAGAAATCTTGAATGGATGGAACAGGACAGGAAGACTCGGCATGACCAATACTCCACAGGGAGCTAAACTGTAGTGAAGATAAATAATAACAATGTATGGTGATGATAATAATGGTCAAGTAATAGTAATGATACTACAGCTACTGAGGCTGACAATAACATTGTAGATCAGGTTTTCTCAACTGGGGTTACACACAACCCTAGGGGTTCCACGGCAGGTCACTAGGGGTTCTGTGATGTTTTAAAATTAAAAAAAAAAAAAAAAAAAGTTAACGTGTTTTTTTCAAAGTCTAATACAAAACACTATTTTTATTCATACTGCTTTGGCCTATGGTTTTTAGTATCTTTACTAAACAACACTGTCAATAAATTTGTGTGATGTTAATAGCATAAATTAAAATCAATTTATAATCTGTATTTAAATTAAATCTACCGAGCCTACCTTTATTAAAATTAAATCCCATTTTGGCTGAAACCAGTTATTTAACAGACATTTATTATGTTTGCCTTACGACTTTTTAGAATTTATGAAAGGGAAAGAAAGAGTTTAATTTCAAGAAAGGTAAGCTAAGCTCAATTACCCAATTTTTTTTTCTTTTCAAGAAAGGTAAAGGTAAAAGATAAAGGATCCCATTACATGTCCACTAAGTCATATTGGGAATATATTGTTAGGCTCATATTTTCTTGACCATATGGCACACTAGGGGTGATGTGGTCAGCATCATGTGGCCAGCCACCTTTAACCTTCCCAGAGTTACTCTAAAGAAAACTACTCTTGCACATACCACATTTCATTTGCATCTTGTAGAACAGACCTTTGTGATAAGACTTTTAAGTCTACTTGGATGAGGTTAAAAAAATGAAGTAGGAAATTGAAACAGAAAAAGTTAACGTTTCTTCTACCTACACTCCTAACGTGCTTTAGAGATGATATCCTTTGTGAGGGGAGGGGGGGGGGGGGGGGAATCACACAAAAAAGAGTAGACAAATAAGTCGGACAAAATAAACAGATCCACAGAAAAAAAATCATTCTCTATACAAAAGAGCATTGACAATTATTATTGGATTATTATATTTGCTCCTTATTGATCAAGCTAATATACCGTGAGCTGTAGATATAAT
The DNA here is from genome assembly GCA_024509875.1 of Oreohelix idahoensis. Classification (NCBI taxonomy): domain Eukaryota; kingdom Metazoa; phylum Mollusca; class Gastropoda; order Stylommatophora; family Oreohelicidae; genus Oreohelix; species Oreohelix idahoensis. Next base: position 157,003 of record JAMPIV010022077.1, read on the forward strand.
CATTTGTATACAGGGGTTCCCTGACCTGACAATTATTGGATTATTATATTTTCTACTTACTGATCACGCTAATATACCATCAGCTGTAGATATAATCATTTGTATACAGGGGTTCCGAGACCTGACAATTATTATTGGATTATTATATTTGCTACTTACTGATCACGCTAATATACCGTCAGCTGTAGATATAATCATTTGTATACAGGGGTTCCGAGACCTGACAATTATTATTGGATTATTATATTTGCTACTTACTGATCACGCTAATATACCGTCAGCTGTAGATATAATCATTTGTATACAGGGGTTCCGAGACCTGACAATTATTATTGGATTATTATATTTGCTACTTACTGATCACGCTAATATACCGTCAGCTGTAGATATAATCATTTGTATACAGGGGTTCCGAGACCTGACAATTATTATTGGATTATTATATTTGCTACTTACTGATCACGCTAATATACCGTCAGCTGTAGATATAATCATTTGTATACAGGGGTTCCGAGACCTGACAATTATTATTGGATTATTATATTTGCTACTTACTGAACACGCTAATATACCGTCAGCTGTAGATATAATCATTTGTATACAGGAGTTCCCTGACCTGACAATTATTGGATTATTATATTTGCTACTTACTGATCACGCTAATATACAGTCAGCTGTAGATATAATCATTTGTATACAGGGGTTCCCTGACAATTATTGGATTATTATATTTGCTAAAAAAGTATGTATATGTGCTTCATTGACTATAAGAAGGCTTTTGACAGAGTCCATCATGAGAAAATAATTGAATGCCTCGAAGACATAGGTATTGATGGAAAAGATATAAGAATACTCAGTAACCTTTATTGGGAGCAAACTGCCACAGTAAGATCTGGAAGGAATTATTCACCATACATAGACATAAAAAGAGGTGTCAGACAAGGTTGTGTGCTGTCCTCCTGCCTATTTAATTTATATACCGAAAAAATTTTCAAACAGATACAGGAAATACCAGGACTGAACATCAGTGGAAGGTCAATAAACAACCTTAGATATGCAGATGATACCGTGTTGTTAGCTGAAAGCGAACAGGAGTTACAAGAACTAGTGAAACAAGTGAACAGCAAAGTTCGACAGCTAAAATACTTTGGCCACATAAAAAGGCATAACACCTTGCAGAAGACCATAACAGAAGGGAGAGTTGAAGGCAAACGTGCAAGGGGAAGACAGCGCTATAAGTGGGAAGACAACATCAAGAGATGGACAGGAAAGAGTCTATCAGAGTGCACCATCAAGACAAGAGACAGAAGACGTTGGAGATCCATTACAGCCAACCTTCGTTGTGGAGATGGCAACTGATGATGATGATGATCACGCTAATATACCGTGAGCTGTAGATATAATCATTTGTATACAGGAATTCCCTGACCTGACAATTATTGGATTATTATATTTGCTACTTACTGATCACGCTAATATACCCTCAGCTGTAGATATAATCATTTGTATACAGGGGTTCCCTGACCTGACAATTATTTAAAGGGTTCCTTGACCTAGATAATATTATGACAATCAAAGTATAAACAAAGGGTAAAGGTAGGCCCATCGCAGATATTAGCATAGCGGGGTGAAGTGTTAGAGACTTCACTATACTAGGTACAGCTTTTAGAGATGGGGTGACGATTTCCCTTTCTTGCTGCATTTGCCTTCCCTAACTCAAGAGCAGAGTCAGGTACCCATTTATAGCTGGGTAGGCCTGATGCGTGACGCCACCATGATCAAACCCGACACCTTTGCCATGAGAAGCCAGCGCTCAAACACTCAACCAAAGTATTCCAATTGAAAATATGAAAACAGGCCTTGGGAAAAAAAAAGGGGAGATGCTGACAAATAAAATAAAATCTTAACACTGAAAGAAAATGGCGAACATAAAATTGTTTACCTGTGCATATGCTATTGGTGCCCATTTGGAAGCCGGTGTCACATCTACACACATATGAACCAGGTGTGTCGATGCAGGAGGAGAACTGAGGGCACAGAGACTTGGAGCACTCATTCTCATTCTGGTAACATGTTTTACCTGTCCAACCTGGCTTGCACTGGCAGCCAATAACTGAGTCACAACTCAGTGAGCCTATGGGGTTGCAGGAGCACTGGTTGGCACAGTCAGGACCCCAGTGGTAGCTGTCACAATCTGGGAATGGATAAGGAAGATGTTTAACAATAAAATAAATAATAAAAAACAACTGTAAAGAAGTTTGGCTGAACACATGGGTGCAGGCTAAAACAGGACGTAGACTCTTTATACACTTAACAGCCCCAAACAAGGGAGATGCTTTCAACCATATTGAACGAAGATACCAAACCAAAATTTTCAGATTGAGAACACACTACACTAAATGGTCACAGAAACATAATGTGGTCACAAAATATAGCAAAATGTAGACACTGCCCAAACCCGTTGGAGACAGTAGAATACCATCTACTATAGTGCCCTGAACTCCAGGGAATGAGGCAACTCCTACCAGACAACCCATCCATAGACAATACACTTTATAGAAGCCCAGAACAGCTTATATGAACTACACAGTACCACATAATGGCATCAATGTCACCAAGAGCTGACGCTCAATGACAGTGGATCAAAGTCAAGTCAAGGAAGATGTATTGGTGAGAAGTTAGTTCTAATAATCTGGGAGTAGGTGAGACAATAAACATAAGTTAGTTCTTATAGTCTGGGAGTAGGTGAGACAATAAACATAAGTTAGTTCTCATAGTCTGGGAGTAGGTGAGACAATAAACAGAAGTTAGTTCTCATAGTCTGGATGAGACAATAAACAGAAGTTAGTTCTCATAGTCTGGGTGAGACAATAAACAGAAGTTAGTTCTCATAGTCTGGGTGAGACAATAAACAGAAGTTAGTTCTCATAGTCTGGGAGTAGGTGAGACAATAAACAGAAGTTAGTTCTCATAGTCTGGAATAGACAATAAACAGAAGTTAGTTCTCATAGTCTGGGAGTAGGTGAGACAATAAACAGAAGTTAGTTCTCATAGTCTGGAAGTAGGTGAGACAATAAACAGAAGTTAGTTCTCATAGTCTGGGAGTAGGTGAGACAATAAATAAGTTAGTTCTCATAGTCTGGAAGTAGGTGAGACAATAAACAGAAGTTAGTTCTCATAGTCTGGGAGTAGGTGAGACAATAAACAGAAGTTAGTTCTCAGTGTCTGGGAGTAGGTGAGACAATAAACAGAAGTTAGTTCTCATAGTCTGGGAGTAGGTGAGACAATAAACAGAAGTTAGTTCTCATAGTCTGGGAGTAGGTGAGACAATAAACAGAAGTTAGTTCTCATAGTCTGGGAGTAGGTGAAACAATAAACAGATGTTAGTTCTCATAGTCTGGGAATAGGTGAGACAATAAACAGAAGTTAGTTCTCATTGTCTGGGAGTAGGTGAGACAATAAACAGAAGTTAGTTCTCATAATCTGGGAGTAGGTGAGACGATAAACAGAAGTTAGTTCCCATAGTCTGGGAATAGGTGAGACAATAAATAGAAGTTAGTTCTCATAGTCTGGAAGTAGGTGAGACAATAAACATAAGTTAGTTCTCATAGTCTGGGAGTAGGTGAGACAATAAACAGAAGTTAGTTCTCATAGTCTGGGAGTAGGTGAGACAATAAATAAGTTAGTTCTCATAGTCTGGAAGTAGGTGAGACAATAAACAGAAGTTAGTTCTCATAGTCTGGGAGTAGGTGAGACAATAAACAGAAGTTAGTTCTCAGTGTCTGGGAGTAGGTGAGACAATAAACAGAAGTTAGTTCTCATAGTCTGGGAGTAGGTGAGACAATAAACAGAAGTTAGTTCTCATAGTCTGGGTGAGACAATAAACAGAAGTTAGTTCTCATAGTCTGGGAGTAGGTGAAACAATAAACAGAAGTTAGTTCTCATAGTCTGGGAATAGGTGAGACAATAAACAGAAGTTAGTTCTCATTGTCTGGGAGTAGGTGAGACAATAAACAGAAGTTAGTTCTCATAATCTGGGAGTAGGTGAGACGATAAACAGAAGTTAGTTCCCATAGTCTGGGAATAGGTGAGACAATAAACAGAAGTTAGTTCTCATAGTCTGGAAGTAGGTGAGACAATAAACAGAAGTTAGTTCTCATAGTCTGGGAGTAGGTGAGACAATAAACAGAAGTTAGTTCTCATAGTCTGGAAGTAGGTGAGACAATAAACAGAAGTTAGTTCTCATAGTCTGGGAGTAGGTGAGACAATAAACAGAAGATAGTTCTCATAGTCTTGGAGTAGGTGAGACAATAAACAGAAGTTAGTTCTCATAGTCTGGGTGAGACAATAAACAGAAGTTAGTTCTCATAGTCTGGGAGTAGGTGAGACAATAAACAGAAGTTAATTCTCATAGTCTGGGAGTAGGTGAGACAATAAACAGAAGTTAGTTGTCATAGTCTGGGAGTAGGTGAGACAATAAGCAGAAGTTAGTTCTCATAGTCTGGGAGTAGGTGAGACAATAAACAGAAGTTAGTTCTCATAGTCTGGGAGTAGGTGAGACAATAAACAGAAGATAGTTCTCATAGTCTTGGAGTAGGTGAGACAATAAACAGAAGTTAGTTCTCATAGTCTGGGTGAGACAATAAACAGAAGTTAGTTCTCATAGTCTGGAAGTTAGTTCTCATAGTCTGGGTGAGACAATAAACAGAAGATAGTTCTCATAGTCTGGGAGTAGGTGAGACAATAAACAGAAGTTAGTTCTCATAGTCTGGAAGTAGGTGAGACAATAAACAGAAGTTAGTTCTCATAGTCTGGGTGAGACAATAAACATCACTGCACCCTAGGCAAACCCATAGGTGTTCAGTCTCCTTCAGAATATGTCGAAGGGTATGAATGCTAATTACTCCTGTAGTGTGCTGGTTGTATACACGCTGGCTGCATCCTCTCTTGCGTCCATTCCTGCTGGTCTTATGATTGAGGCCAAATTCCAACAATTCTAGTCTTGTTGATTGACTAATTTAAGTGTCATTCTCTAACAGGCAATCATTAACTGTCTTTAGTATCTCTTCCTTATCTATTTCCAATGTCCCCACTGTGGGTGCTCTTGAAGCTAGTTTGTCAGCTCTCTCATTACTGCATACCCCTGCATGACCAGCACAATAGATCCACACCAGTTCCTGGAGATTCAATGTTTCTATGAATGATCTCCATCCATGCTGTAAAACAACAGAATTAGTAGTGGAAAGTTGTCACAAGCTGGGAGGGGTTAAGACAAAAAATGGATGAAGTATTAGTTGGAAATTGGTTGTCAAAAGCTGGGAGGGGTTAAGACAAGAAATGGATGAAGTATTAGTTGGAAATTGGTTGTCATAAGCTGGGAGGGGTTAAGACAAAAAATGGATGAAGTATTTGTTGGAAATTGGTTGTCATAAGCTGGGAGGGGTTAAGACAAGAAATGGATGAAGTATTATTTGGAAATTGGTTGTCATAAGCTGGGAGGGGTTAAGACAAGAAATGGATGAAGTATTAGTTGGAAATTGGTTGTCATAAGCTGGGAGGGGTTAAGACAAGAAATGGATGAAGTATTAGTTGGAAATTGGTTGTCATAAGCTGGAGGGGTTAAGACAAGAAATGGATGAAGTATTAGTTGGAAATTGGTTGTCATAAGCTGGAGGGGTTAAGACAAGAAATGGATGAAGTATTAGTTGGAAATTGGTTGTCATAAGCTCTGAGGGGTTAAGAGAATAAACAGGAACACTATATATATATATATATATATTAAAAAAAAGGAAGTTAGAATAAATAACATAAATTTAGATTAGAGGATAAGAAAAAGAAAAGAGAGAAAAATATGTGTGTGTGTGCATGCATGCACGTGTGTGAGAAAGGGAGAGTAAATCGGTTCTGAAACAGTATGACATTAGCACAAAGCAGCTCATGTTACAATTACAAAATATCCATCGCGACAAGACACAAGGAAAAAGTTCCTTTCCGAAAGGGTTAACGAAAGTTCATTATGAACGTGTTAACTAAAGCTCACTTCAAATGGGTTAACTAAAGCTCATTTCAAATGGGTTAACTGAAGTCCATTTGTGACAGAGTTAACTAAAGCTCATTCTGAAAAAGTTAATGAAAGTTTCATTGCTGAAATAGTTAACTAAAGTTTTTTCTGAAAGAGTTAACTTAAGTTAAATTATTGAAAGAGTTAACTTAAGTTACATTATTGAAAGAGTTAACTAAAGTTACATTATTGAAAGAGTTAACTCTTTCATTCCAGAGTTATTTTGCACGCTGTGCCAGACTTTTTTTGTGGGAAGAATTTTATAGAGTGAAGTGTTCATCTTTCAGTCTAAATTTGTTTGTGAATTTTCCTTTGAACATGTACTTATTATATACCAAACTGTAGGGAAATGGATAGAGAATTCAAATATATAATGTCTGTGGTAGTATTAACACAAGTATGTTCGGTATAATTTAATCATTTTGCATGTAAAATTGAAAAACGCTAAAAAGTTGACTGTAGAATACGATCTTACCAAAGACAAATTACTGTCGTAGACAATAAAACTTTCTTTTTAGTCTTCAAACGTCAAGTTAATCCATATACAAAATAAAAAAAACATGCTTATGGCCAAAATTAGTAGATTTAGTGTTATTCGCACCAGTTTGTCCGTGGTTCTTTGTAAGAAAAAAATAAATTATGCAATCATGCATTACGTAATTTTCAAACAAATAAATAAGAATAACGCCATATAAATACTTTTTTACTCTTGTTTAATGTTTTATGTTTTTCACTAATGGAAAGACAGTATTATTGTAAAGTTACCAAAGAAAGGTGATCTATCAGATATGACAATGCAAGATGTTGTGTTAGAACAAATAAAGGGAATACAGAATGGTTTACAGTAGAAACAGGGGTGAAACAAGGCTGTATTATGTCACCACTACTTTTTGGAATAGCTATTGATTGGGTTATGAGAAACTATACCCACAATGAACAATTGGGTATAAAATGGACAAATGGAAAATTCCTGGGGGACCTGGATTTCGCAGATGATGTAGCATTCTTAAGTTCAACACCAAGACAATCCCAAGAAGCAATAAATAATTTGTGTCATCTCTCGGTTAAAATTGGTCTCCAAATAAATGCCTCTAAAACTAAAGCTATGAACTTTTCTAACGAGACCTTTGATATCATCTTGAACGGGGAAAAAACTACAGAAAGTTGAAAGTTTCAATTATTTAGGCAGTAAAATGACTCAGGATGGTGACACAACAAGAGAAATCCATACTAGAATTGCTTTGGCAGCTAGCGCCTTCAATAGATTATCTAACTTTTGGAAATTACGATCATTGAATATACATACCAAGCTTCGTCTGTTTTAATTCAAATGTTATCTCAGTGTTAACATACGGCTGTGAGAGTTGGAAAATAACAAAATCATTGGAGAACAAGCTGAATACATTCGAGAACAAATGTCTTAGAAAACTCATGAACATCAGTTGGAAAGAATTCAAGACTAATCGACAAATAAGAGAAGACTCTAGGCAGAAATATGTCTCCGACTATATAAGGAAAAGACGATGGTCATATATCGGTCATGTCCTACGAATGCAAAACAACAGAATACCACTACAGGCGCTCACTTGGTTCCTGAGGGTAAGCGGAAAAAAGGAAGACCAAAAGAAACACTCAGAAGAACAATAATAAGAGAAGGAAGAACGTTGGGCCTAAATAATGTGCAAGAGCTAAGAGGAGTGGCGTCACAACGAACAACCTGGAGAGCACTGGTTTCTGCCTTATGCGCCGTGTTTGGCGCTTAAAGAATTTATTATTATTATTAATGTTTTAATAGTATCCCTAGCTTCATCTTCTACCAAGAACTAGTGATTAGATGTTATGGTAGGTCTAGTTTTGTTGCTTTTTGATCGGCCAGAATATGACTACGCCCACTCATCAACTAAATCTAGTGCGTCTAGCTTTTCTGCATATATTCCGTATTTTGACAACAAACTGTGACTACCAAACAATCATCATCAATGTCAGCAATGTTTCAAAGTAGTTTGACACAATTATTTGCTTAGGAGACTTAGAAAATGTAAATATAAAGCGTGACATATTTCTCTAGCAAAAACAACGAAAAACGTAAACACACGAATCTTCACAAAAATTGTGATAATAACATCAAAACACGCACATGTGCTGATTAACTAAAGTCAAATTAGTTGTTTAAATAGTAGCGGAAGTCATTCTACGAGTTTTAATATATGAACTGCATTAAGCGGACGATTTTTAGGGTTTATTCGTGATAAACTAAAAACCACGCTCTGAGCGTTACTGGGGCACGGCGTGTTGAATTTTGCAACGCTCAGAGCGTTGCTGTGGAGTCAAAGAGTTAAGTTCCATTATTGAAAGAGTTATCTTAAGTTCCATTATTGAAAGAGTTAACTTAGGTTACATTATTGAAAGAGTTAACTTAAGTTACATTATTGAAAGAGCTAACAAGTTACATTATTGAAAGAGTTAACAAGGTACATTATTGAAAGAGTTAACTTAAGTTACATTATTGAAAGAATTAACTTAAGTTACATTATTGAAAGAGTTAACTTAAGTTACATTATTGAAAGAGTTAATGTAAGGTTACATTATTGAAAAAGTTAACTTAAGATACATTATTGAAAGAGTTAACTGATTCCGTACGTAATTATTTTCAGCTCTGGACGGAATTATTTTTAAGCCCCAAAAATTTACACATACATAATTTACGTTTACTGACAATGTGTGTCTAATCATGAGTTACGTATAACATATTATATATCAAATTAAAGTACATTGGATGAACAATATAAATCCATATGCCTTTCTGGCTAATTTTATGTTATGTTTATGTTATAATAGATAATATGTACACTGAAAAAAGATAACTTGAAATTTTGAACAAAAATTTTCGACTTACGTAAGGCTTGTAACATAAATTAATATCACAATACAGTTTCACTGCTCTCTTTGTGCAGGTAATCCATTTAGAAACACAGAAAAAGTAAGAAATTTATGGTTGATCACACAGTTTGTTCACTGTTTACATATTAGTAACATATCCTGTGTGTTTTCGGCCATTATGGCGATACGACAAAACACGATTAAAGATGAAGATAAATGTGAAAAAATCCCTTCAAACGCAAATAAAAGACATTGAAGCTTGTTGAAATTTGCCCAGTTTTGTGTTTACTTCCGTTCGAGATAAATTCTGGGCAGTATAAAATATCAGAATAGAAAGAAACAACAAAATAAATCAGCGTCTTTTAAAAGATCTTGCGGCCACAGCGGTCGGCCATTGCGTCTTTTAATAGATCTTACGTACGGAATCAGTTGTTAACTTAAGTTACATTATTGAAAGGGTTAATGTAAGGTTACATTATTGAAAAAGTTAACTTAAGATACATTATTGAAAGAGTTAACTTAAGTTACATTATTGAAAGAGTTAACTAAAGTTACATTATTGAAAGAGTTAAGTTCCATTATTGAAAAAGTTATCTTAAGTTCCATTATTGCAAGAGTTAACTTAGGTTACATTATCGAAAGAGTTAACTTAAGTTACATTATTGAAAGAGCTAACAAGTTACATTATTGAAAGAGTTAACAAGGTACATTATTGAAAGAGTTAACTTAAGTTACATTATTGAATTAACTTAAGTTACATTATTGAAAGAGTTAACTTAAGTTACATTATTGAAAGAGTTAATGTAAGGTTACATTATTGAAAAAGTTAACTTAAGATACATTATTGAAAGAGTTAACTTAAGTTACATTATTGAAAGGGTTAATGTAAGGTTACATTATTGAAAAAGTTAACTTAAGATACATTATTGAAAGAGTTAACTTAAGTTACATTATTGAAAGGGTTAACAAGTTACATTATTGAAAGAGTTAACTTAAGTTACATTATTGAAAGAGCTAACAAGTTACATTATTGAAAGAGTTAACTAAAGTTACATTATTGAAAGAGTTATCTTAACTTCCATTATTGAAAGAGTTAACTTAAGTTACATTACTGAAAGAGTTAACTTAAGTTACATTATTGAAAGAGTTAAGTTCCATTATTGAAAGAGTTATCTTAAGTTCCATTATTGAAAGAGTTAACTTAGGTTACATTATTGAAAGAGTTAACTTAAGTTACATTATTGAAAGAGCTAACAAGTTACATTATTGAAAGAGTTAACTTAAGTTACATTACTGAAAGAGTTAACTTAAGTTACATTATTGAACTAGTTAACAAGTTACATTATTGAAAGAGTTAACAAGTTACATTATTGAAAAAGTTAACTTAAGTTACATTATTGAAAGAATTAACTTAAGTTACATTATTGAAAGAGTTAATGTAAGGTTACATTATTGAAAAAGTTAACTTAAGATACATTATTGAAAGAGTTAACTTAAGTTACATTATTGAAAGGGTTAATGTAAGGTTACATTATTGAAAAAGTTAACTTAAGATACATTATTGAAAGAGTTAACTTAAGTTACATTATTGAAAGGGTTAACAAGTTACATTATTGAAAGAGTTAACTTAAGTTACACTATTGAAAGAGCTAACAAGTTACACTATTGAAAGAGTTAACTAAAGTTACATTATTGAAAGAGTTAAGTTCCATTATTGAAAGAGTTATCTTAACTTCCATTATTGAAAGAGTTAACTTAAGTTACATTATTGAAAGAGTTAACTTAAGTTACATTATTGAAAGAGCTAATTAAATACTGTTTTATTGGTTTAAATACTTATATTGAAAGAGCTAACAAGTTACATTACTGAAAAAGCTAACTCAAGTTACATTATTGAAAATGTTAATTTAAGTTACATTAATGAAAGAGTTAACTTAAGTTACATTACTGAAAGAGTTAACTTAAGTTCTTCTTCTAGTACCGTGCCTAGTGGTGTAGAAGATTATGTCTTTTCACAACTTGCCGTCTCCAGTACAATTTATCAACTCTGTTGTTGACTTCTGTCCATGCCACGATGTCAAACTGTCTAGTATTAGCTCTCTTTGTCTTCCCCTATCTCTTTTTCCTTCAATCTTACCTGTTGTTATGATATATTCCAGCTTTCCTCTTCTCATAGCATGCCCAAAAAAAGTGTATACAATAATGAAAATTTACATTATTGAAAAAGTTAACTTAAGTTACATTATTAAAGAGTTAACTAAAGTTCCATTATTGAATGGGTTAACTAATCTAAATACATAAAACAAAACAGAGAATCTAACAAGGGATATAACTATTACTGCAGTAAAGCCTGCCAAGAACCACAATCTAACAAAGGGATATAACTATTACTGTAGTAAAGCCTGCCAAGAACCACAATCTAACAAAGGGATATAACTATTACTGTAGTAAAGCCTGCCAAGAACCACAATCTAACAAAGGGATATAACTATTTCTGTAGTAAAGCCTGCCAAGAACCACAATCTAACAAAGGGATATAACTATTACTGTAGTAAAGCCTGACAAGAACCACAATCTAACAAAGGGATATAACTTTTACTGTAGTAAAGCCTGCCAAGAACCACAATCTAACAAAGGGATATAACTATTACTGTAGTAAAACCTGCCCACAAGTCATCATTTTCGTCTACACTCCCTATGGAGGGAGCATCGAGCCACCACAACAACTGGTCCCCTTGAGGGCAGCCTAGACCAAGCAGTCCCATCCTCTTGCAGTTGTGGTTTCTGTGACAATCAGTTGAACATGATGAGGTTGCCAGCCTCAGGTACAACCTCATATTAGTCACCTTGTACAACCTGCCTCAGGTACAACCTCATATTAGTCACCTTGTACAATCTGCCACAGGCACAACCTCATATTAGTCACCTTGTCCTGCCTCAGGTACAACCTCATATTAGTCACCTTGTACAACCTGCCTCAGGTACAACCTCATATTAGTCACCTTGTACAATCTGCCCCAGGCACAACCTCATATTAGTCACCTTGTACAACCAGCCTCAGGCACAACCTCATATTAGTCACCTTGTACAACCAGCCTCAGGTACAACCTCATATTAGTCACCTTCTACAACCTGCCTCAGGTACAACCTCATATTAGTCACCTTGTACAATCTGCCCCAGGCACAACTTCATATTAGTCACCTTGTACAACCAGCCTCAGGTACAACCTCATATTAGTCACCTTGTACAATCTGCCTCAGGCACAACCTCATATTAGTCACCTTCTACAACCTGCCTCAGGTACAACCTCATATTAGTCACCTTTTACAATCTGCCCCAGGCACAACCTCATATTAGTCACCTTGTTCAACCTGCCTCAGGTACAATCTCATATTAGTCACCTTGTACAATCTGCCTCAGGTACAACCTCATATTAGTCACCTTGTACAACCTGCCTCAGGTACAACCTCATATTAGTCACCTTGTACAATCTGCCCCAGGCACAACCTCATATTAGTCACCTTGTACAACCAGCCTCAGGTACAACCTCATATTAGTCACCTTGTACAACCAGCCTCAGGTACAACCTCATATTAGTCACCTTGTACAACCTGCCTCAGGTACAACCTCATATTAGTCACCTTGTACAACCAGCCTCAGGTACAACCTCATATTAGTCACCTTGTACAACCAGCCTCAGGTACAACCTCATATTAGTCACCTTGTACAACCAGCCTCAGGTACAACCTCATATTAGTCACCTTGTACAACCTGCCTCAGGTACAACCTCATATTAGTCACCTTGTACAACCAGCCTCAGGTACAACCCCATATTAGTCACCTTGTACAACCTGCCTCAGGTACAACCTCATATTAGTCACCTTGTACAACCTGCCTCAGGTACAACCCCATATTAGTCACCTTGTATAACCAGCCTCAGGTACAACCCCATATTAGTCACCTTGTTTAACCAGCCTCAGGTACAACCCCATATTAGTCACCTTGTACAACCTACCTGGAGGTCCAATAGTTCTATTCTGTCTATATCACCTGAGAGACACCTGGAACTACACAAGCCAGAACCACTAAAGTAGAATTTTGAAAGAGAAACATACGTACCTAGGCAGCTCGTCCTGTCATTCTGAAGCTGTTTTCCAACAGGACAAGAGCAGTTATATGAGCCTTGTGTGTTGGTACAGTTGTCTGTACACTTGTGTGACCCATTTGTGCATTCATTTATATCTGAAAGTTTGATTAGCCTGTGATAGTCACATCTGATTTTAAAACAAATGTCCTGGTGCTAAGAAATAGTAGATCGTTGTCGTGTATGACTTATATTTTAGGAAAATTCTGCTTCTCTGCCTTCAAACAATATAGGTTATTTGTGTCAAAGTGCATTTAAAATACATCTAAGACTGATGGCTTATTTTGCATGCAGCATAAACAAAAAATGGGACGGTTTTTATGAACATAGTAAACAGATACCAACACCTAGGCATGTTAATAGCATTAGATAAAAGTTATATCGCAGATCTGAACAGTAGAAAAGCCCTAGCAAAAATATTGCACTTTAAAATGAAAATTATTTTATGCAACAAATATTGTCAATGGAAATAAGAAAGACAGTTCTTCAGCGTTAAAGATAGCTTATCCTGACACATAGAAGTGAGTCATGGACAATCAGCAGACAAGGAAGAAAATCCTTGGAGTGGGCAAATAGATGTAGTTTTACAGAAGAATGTTTAGAATACCACGGGCAGCTAGAAAGAGTAATATGGACGTCCTGAAAGACGTCAGTGCACGGAGGAAGCTTATTTTTCATATTAGGAGAAAGTTCTCTCATTTCTGTGGGCATGTTCTGAGAAGACGAAAGCTGGAGTACATCCTGACAACAGGATAAATTGAAGGAAAAAAAAGATAGATGATGAAAAAGAAGATGTTGGATGTCTCCTGTCATGGCCAGTATTTTCTGACAACTGCAATGGTGGTTCATACCACTTCCTGTGTAGTCCTCCAGATTTTTCTCAATATGAAATACATGTAAACTAAGCAATAACATTTTCAGATATTTGACCTGATGTTAACAGCCAATTCCCCATGTTATGTAAAACCTTATTAGTTATTTGGTTTTTCTAACTGACACCTGCTGCCGTTATGTAAAACCTTATTAGTTTTTTGGTTTTTCTAACTCACCACTGCTGGTGTTATGTAAAACCTTATTAGTTATTTGGTTTTTCTAACTGACCGCTGCTGCTGTTATGTAAAACCTTATTAGTTATTTGGTTTTTTCTAACTGACCCCTGCTGGTGATGTAAAACCTTATTAGTTATTTGGTTTTTCTAACTGACACCTGCTGCTGTTATGTAAAACCTTATTAGTTATTTGGTTTTTCTAACTGACACCTGCTGCTGTTATGTAAAACCTTATTAGTTATTTGGTTTTTCTAACTGACACCTGCATGTGTTATGTAAAACCTTATTAGTTATTTGGTTTTTCTAACTGACCGCTGCTGGTGTTATGTAAAACCTTATTAGTTATTTGGTTTTTCTAACTGACACCTGCTGCTGTTATGTAAAACCTTATTAGTTATTTGGTTTTTCAAACTGACCACTGTTGCTGTACAGCGGACACTGGACTTTAAGGTCTGGACATTAAAAAAATTTTTTGCCTCATGCAATCAATTCTTCCTAGACACTACGTCCATCAGTTATTTTTATGGTGCATGTTCACGTATACAAGTCCTTGTGTTCTCGTAATAATCTTCTGTTATTTTACTTTTGTTGTTGTTATTACTTGTATCAGTTTGTTGACTGTCATTACCCTCCTGCTCCTCCAGGACCATATGAGAGCCCAAGTTGTCTTATCCTGTGTCATCAGGTCAAGGTCTCTCACTGTCTTCATCATCCCTTTCATTTCTGTCTCCAGGTCTTTTCTCTACATGCTTCGTGGTCTCCCAACACCTCTGGCCTCCCAACACCTCTGGCCTCCCAACACCTCTGGTCTCCCAACACCTCTGGCCTCCCAACACCTCTGGTCTCCCAATATCTTTGGCCTCCCAATACCTCTCTTACACTTCAGCTGCATTTGTAGTCATGGTTTCTGCAGTAATCTGTTTGACATATAAGGCTGCCAGTCCCACCAACCACCTGATATTAGCCACCTTTTAAGACATACCTGACACAGCAGTCATCCTATTACTGTCCTCTCAGACACCCCTGTCAACCACACACATTTGTTTTCCCCCCACGGACAGCAATTTTAAAGTGGTTGCCTTACCTGAACAGCTGATGCTGTCTTTTTCAAGTTCATATCCAGCCTGACAATAGCACACAGGGTTGCCACTTTCAACCCGACAAGCGTCTTGACAACTCACATTGAAGTGTTGGCATGGATCCCAATCTGGAACAGGTTGTAATGTAATACTGAGTATTTATGGGACAGTTCAACCAGCAAATTTTCATTAAACTTTCCCAACTGTCGAGATCTGCCTTATAGGACAGCTCAATCAACAAATTTTCATTAAACACAAAGATGTAGAGATCTGTGTCAGGAGTTTGTAATTTGTTAACATATATTTTGAGAAAAACACATTTTTATTTTTGAACAAAGTGATGTTGACTTTTAGACTAAGTAAGTATAGACACAAGTAGTATAAAGATGTCTAAGTAAGTATAGACACAAGTAACATAAAGATGTATAAGTAAGTATAGACACAAGTAATATAAAGATGTCTAAGTAAGTATAGACACAAGTAATATAAAGATGTCTAAGTAAGTATAGACACAAGTAATATAAAGATGTCTAAGTAAGTATAGACACAAGTAATATAAAGATGTCTAAGTAAGTATAGACACAAGTAATATAAAGATGTCTAAGTAAGTATAGACACAAGTAATATAAAGATGTCTAAGTAAGTATAGACACAAGTAATATAGAGATGTCTAAGTATAGACACAAATAATATAAAGATGTCTAAGTAAGTATAGATATAAGTAATATAAAGATGACTAAGTATGTATAGACACAAGTAATATAAAGATGACTAAGTACGTATAGACACAAGTAATATAAAGATGTCTAAGTAAGTATAGACACAAGTAATATAAAGATGTCTAAGTAAGTTTAGACACAAGTAATATAAAGATTTCTTAGTAAGTATAGACACAAGTAATCTAAAGATGTCAAAGTAAGTATAGATACAATTAAATAATTAGAGGGCTGCTGTAAAAATGGTAAGGAAATAGATATATATATATACAGTAGAACTCCATTTATCCGAACCCCATGGGACCGAGCATCGTTCGGATAATCAAATGTTCGGATAATTGGATTACATAATGTATCGAGTACATGTACACATATTTCTAAAAATAATTAACCATCACAAGGAAAATACACTATAAAACATATTTACTTGTACTGTAATAATAATACCCACACTGTATTAGATCACTGTATCACCAAAATCTTTTATTACACTGCAGTGCATGTACTACTTGTATTAATTATTTTTGTTAAGAAAGAGAAATGTTTTCAAAATAACATTACAAACGATTCAAAACCAGGCGCAACTTACGTATATATGTACTTGCACAGATGTAGCCCACTATTTAAAATAATGAGGAATCCTCTTTTGCACCAAACTGGATAGTCTCCTTTTGGCTGCTAAGTCCCGCATTCTCTTCAACAGCAGAAGCTGTGTAGGACAGCTGTCATCTTCTTGCTCGTACCAAGCCATCGTTGTTTCTAGTGCTATAAAGGCCTCTTCAGGACTTGGTCGACGTTTTGGTTTTTCTTCATAATCTACAAGTACATCATGTACTTCTGAGGAGTCTTCATCATCGGTCACTACATGTATTTGGTTTTCTTCTTGCACAAAAGACAAAATTTCTTCGTCATTCAAAAACTGAAAACCAGAATCATTATCATCTTCTAGCCACATGTGTGCATCATCTTTGTCACAGTCCGAAAATCCGGGCATTGCTTGAAACAGTTCCACAACTTCATTTATACAATCATCATTTATGACCACTGCAGTAGTTTCATTTCCTCCTTTTTTCCCAAGCAATCTATTCCAAACCTTGTTGAGATTATCTTGTGACAGGGTGGTCCAAGCATCAGCTAACATATAGCAGCAGTCTTTGAGATTAAGCTTTTTGGAAAACGCCACCACACTTTCTTCATCTTCAGCCAACAATAAACGACGCAGGACTTCCTTCTTGTACATCTTTTTAAGCTTTGCTATAACACCCTGATCCATTGGTTGAATCAGTGCTGTTACATTGGGAGGCAGAAAAATTACTTTAAAATTTGCATCAACTGCATTCAATGTATCCGTCTCTGGATGAGATGGTGCATTGTCCAGTAGAAGAATTACTTTTCCAGTTTTCTTTTCTTGTTCTCTCAACCTCTTCACATTTGGGATGAACTGATTTGTATACCAATCAAGAAATATTTTCCTATTCATCCAAGCACTC
The DNA here is from genome assembly GCA_024509875.1 of Oreohelix idahoensis. Taxonomy (NCBI): domain Eukaryota; kingdom Metazoa; phylum Mollusca; class Gastropoda; order Stylommatophora; family Oreohelicidae; genus Oreohelix; species Oreohelix idahoensis. The sequence continues at coordinate 174,422 of JAMPIV010022077.1, forward strand.
TTCTGTGCTTTGTAACACAATGGGAGACATGTCACATTCTTTAAACAACGTGGTTTTTTGGCTTTGCCGATCATTAGCACCGGTAAACGATGACTTCCACTGGCACTCGCGGCTACCAAAATTGTTACTCTCTCTTTGCACTTTTTAAACCCAGGGGCAGCTGCTTCGCGCTGAGATGCAAGTGATTTTTGAGGCAATGATTTCCAGTATAAGCCAGTCTCATCGGCATTATACACATCATCGAGTGAATAACCTTCTTCTTCCAAAAAAGCCAAGAATGTTTCTTTAAAATTTTTAGCGGCAGTTGCATCGCTAGATAAAGATTCCCCTTGAATCTCCAATTCTCGTATGCCATGACGAGATTTAAAGTTTCTTAACCATCCCTGGCTAGCCTTAAAGTCAGGAGGACCGTCAAGTTGATTGTTGAACTGAAGTGCCTTTTCACACAACAGAGAACCAGAGATAGGTTCCCCTTTGCTTCTTCTTTGCACAAACATATATACAAAGCCTCTTCCAATTTCACATCTTTCGCATTTCTCATGGTTTTACGTTTCTTCGACCCATTTTCACTATCAAATTTCGATGCAAAACTCATAATTTTATCCTTGTTACTTTTGATGTCAGAAACGGTAGCTTTCCCAACATTGAAAATCCTCGCAAGTGAAGAACAGTTTCACCTTGTCCTAGTCTCTTGATAATTTCTGTTTTCGTTTCAATTGACAAAACATTGCGGTTCCTTTTATATGCTTTAGGCCTACTGGAAGATGCCATATCGCACAGAGAAATACTTGTACACCAAAATTATTCTGCTGTAGTAGCAGACACAATTATTTTAAGTTGAACTGTCTGTTTAGCCAGTGTTCTACCTAGAACGCACACGTACACTGGATTGGTAAACCAGATATTAACTGACTTTATGATCTAACTGACTTCCTGTACGTAAGCGACCGACCATTAGCCATCCCATTCTCTACAAATTGTTCGCACACATTTGAAGTTTGCCGCATCAAAAGATTCAGAATTTTAGTCTAACGTGACTGTGGCATCTGATTTTTTTTTTTTTTCTGGAAAAAGTGTTCGGATAATTGGATGTTCGGATAATTGGGGTTCGGATAAATGGAGTTCTACTGTATTAACAAATATAACGGTATTGAATCAGTTTTACAAATTAACGGTGCACAGGAAACACTGTTTTTTTAAAAACTGATTCAATACCATTTTATTTGTTTATATATATATATTTATAGACACAATTAGGGGGTTGGAGTGGCTAAGAGGTATGGCGTCCGTCCAAAATTCTAGAGGTACTGGGTTCGATTCTCAGTTGAGGGAATATAATTTATGGAAATTTTTTTTTTAAGAACCAGTGATCCTAATGATGTCATACTCCTCCCCCCCCCCCCCCCCCCCCCCCCGGGTCTCCTTAGTAGTGAGATCGGATGCCTAGCCTACTCGGATAAGGACGAAAAAATAGGAGGTTCCGTGTACAAGGTGCTCATGTTAAAAATCCCACGGCAGTTGGAAATCATAAAGAGTAGGCTGTAAGGCCACTGCCCTGGGAAAATTTAAAAATTAAAAACCTACCCACCACAACAATATTTATAGAATGTATGATTCCTATATACACACACAATGGGATTCTCGCCAGTGCTACGGAGTTCGTGCACTGTGCTGAGATCCTCCTTGTGTGATCTAACGGAGGTGATCGTAGCACTGATGGAGTTGTTTGTGTGCAATGAAGATAGTCCTTAAAAACCAAACCAAACCAAGACACAACAGTGACCAAGAACTATTTGATTTCATACCCACTTCAGCTTGTTTTGAAAAAAACACGTTCAAATTTTTGGGGTTGCTAGTTGAAGAGAAGGATATATTATATTAAAATGAAATTTTGCATGGTGGTCAAAACTGTTAACTGTAATATATTGTGTAGGATTGTAGATTAATCCATATGATTTCAATTTATGACCTCAGGTCAAGTTTTGGCAACCAATAGGGATGGAATAAAACAGTACTAAGGTGATGACAGCAAAATACTAGGCAGGATAATCATCCAGAGAATTTCAAAAGCAGTTGACCATAAACTGAGGAAAGAACAAGCGGGCTTTAGAAAGAACAGAAGATGTGCAGATCATATATTCACCCTCAGGAACATTATAGAGCAGTGCTCAGAATGGCAGAGACAGCTGTACATTAACTTTGTTGATTTTGAAAAGGCTTTTGACAGCATACACAGGGACAGCCAATGGAAAATACTGAGGGCTTATGGAATTCCCAGCCGCATTGTTTCCATCATAAAAAGCCTCTATTCTAACTTTATGTGCAGTGTTGGATTGAGTAATGTAACTTTCTAAGTGAAAACAGGAGTACGACAGGGATGCCCCTTTTCAACAACATTATTTTTGACAGCCATAGATTGGGTGATGCGCCAGACAACAGAGGGCAGTCCAAGAGGAATTAGATGGAGAACATTTTTTACACTGGAAGACCTGGAATATGCAGAATACATTGCACTACTCGCGCATTCACACCAACACATTCAAGACAAAACCGATAGACTGAATAAGTATGGCCAGCAGGTTGGCCTGAACATCAATCTGAAGACAGAGGTCATGACACTAAATGTGGGCAATCCTGAGCCAATAACAGTAAGGAACCAGAAGTTAGAACAGACAGACACATTTACTTACCTAGGATGCATAGTAACACCTGACGGCGTAACAAGCAAGGACATTAACAACAGAATGAATAAAGCGAGAACAGCCTATGCTATTCTCAACAACATTTGGAAGTCTTCCCAGTACAGCACAAACACCAAATTAAGACTGAATGAGAGCTGTGTACTGTCTGTGCTTCTCTATGGTGCGGAATGTTGGAGACTAACGAGAAGGAAATGTCGAAACTGTCCTCCTTCCACACAATCTGCCTTAGGAAAATTCTCAGAATCTTTTGGCCAAACACCATCAGCAACCAAGAGCTACTTATTCGGAGTAACCAGGAGGACATGCACACCATCATAGCTGGCAGACGCTGGAGTTGGGTTGGCCACATCCTCAGAAGGGACCCTGATACCATCACAAGAACAGCTATGCTATGGACCCCCGAGGGAAAGCGAAAGAGAGGCCGACCAAAATCAAGTTGGCGAAGAACTGTGGAAGCTGAGATGCAAAGAATGAACCAGATTTGGGGCACTGTATGAAGGATGGCAGCCGACCAAGCAAAGTGGAATCAATTTGTTGCTGCCCTACAGGACGCCACCAGGCGTGATGGCTGCTGACTGCTTTGACAGTTGGCGGTTATGGATCAAAGAAGAAGAACAAGGTGATGACAAGTAACTCAAGGAAAGGGGCACCATCAATCAACAGGAAAAGGGCACCATCAATCAACAGAAAAACAGCACCATCAATCAACAGGAAAAGGGCACCATCAATCAACAGGAAAAGGGCACCACCAATCAACAGGAAAAGGGCACCATCAATCAACAGGAAAAGGGCACCATCAATCAACAGGAAAAGGGCACAATCAACCAACAGGAAAAGGGCACCATCAATCAAGAGGAAAAGGGCACCATTGATAAACAGGAAAAGGGCACCATTGGATCAAGAGGAAAAGGGCACAATCAATCAACAGGAAAAGGGCACCATCAATCAACAGGAAAAGGGCACCATCAATCAACAGGAAAAGGGCACAATCAATCAACAGGAAAAGGGCACCATCAATCAACAGGAAAAGGGCACCATCAATCAACAGGAAAAGGGCACCATCAATCAACAGGAAAAGGGCACCATCAACCAAGAGGAAAAGGGCACCACCAATCAACAGGAAAAGGGCATCATCAATCAAGAGGAAAAGGGCACCATCAATCAAGAGGAAAAGGGCACCATCAATCAACAGGAAAAGGGCACAATCAATCAACAGGAAAAGGGCACCATCAATCAAGATGAAAAGGGCACCATCAATCAAGAGGAAAAGGGCACCATTGGATCAAGAGGAAAAGGGCACCATCAATCAACAGGAAAAGAACATTAAAAAAAAACCCCACAAAAGACTGCTAAGAGAACCTGAGGTAGAACAAGAGAAATCTGGTTTTGTTTTTCCAGCTCAGCTCTGTTTGCTAACCTTATGTCAGCATGTCGTTTCTTGGTTTGGTTTGGATAGGTTTTAATGACCATCTTCATGGCACACAGACAACTCCATCAGTGCTCTGATCTCCTCTCTTAGATCACACAATTAGGATCTCAGCACAGTGTACAAACTCCATAGCACTGGTGAGGATCCCAATGTGTGTATACAGGAATCACACATTCTATAAATACTTCTGTGGTGGCTAGGGTTCCTAATGTTTTTATTTTGCCAGCACAGTGGCCGTATGGCCTACTCTTTACAATTTCCAACTGCCGAGGGATTTTTTTAGAAGCGCAACTTGCACACAGGACCCCTTATTTTTGTTGCCCTTATCTGAGAAGGCTGCTCCACGATAAAAAAAAAGATCTGAGAAGGCTAGGCATCTGATCTCACTACCTAGGAGATTGGGAAGGGAGGGGGGGGGGGGAGGGGGGAGGAGGGAAGAGGAGTGTGACATCATTAGGGTACACTGGTTCTGAAAAAAAAATCTCCATCAATTATAATTCATGCACTGGAATCGAACCCATTACCTTTAGAATTAGAGGTGGAAGCAATACCTCTTAGCCATCCCTGGCCCCATATTTTTTTAACGATAAAACAACATGACAGACTTTATTCTTGAACCTTCAATGCAAGTTTTCCTGTCAAAGTCCAGATAAAATCCCTCATGGCAGTCACAGTTAAAACTGCCTGGCATATTAATACACATCTGCTGACACCCAGACATGCCAGTTAAGCATTCATCAATATCTGAAACAGAAAATATGGTTAGCTTTAATGACAATGTTCTACTACAGGAAACCTGCACCAAGCTGTCATATGTTCCAGCAGCAGTTGTTTATGTGGTAATTTGTTGTACATGATGAGGTTGCCAACCTCCTGCACAACCTTATATTAGCCACACCTTGTACGACATGCCTGATGGTTCATTAGTTCTATTCTTTTGTTGTCTCATCAGAGACCTCCCCCCCTCCAGCTTTACTAATTAGTTCCCATCCTCCAGCTTTACTAATTAGTTCCCATCCTCCAGCTTTACTAATTAGTTCTAATTCCCCAGCTTTACTAATTAGTTCCCATCCTCCGGCTTTACTAATTAGTTCCCATCCTCCAGCTTTACTAATTAGTTCCCAGCCTCCAGTTTTACTAATTAGTTCCCATCCTCCAGCTTTACTAATTAGTTCCCATCCTCCAGCTTTACTAATTAGTTCCCATCCTCTAGCATTACTAATAAGTTCCCATCTTCCAGCATTACTAATTAGTTCCCATTCTCCAGCATGACTAATTAGTTCCCATCCTCCAGCATGACTAATTAGTTCCCATTCTCCAGCTTTACTAATTAGTTCCCATCCTCCAGCATTACTAATTAGTTCCCATCCTCCAGCATGACTAATTAGTTCCCATACTCCAGCATTACTAATAAGTTCCCATCCTCCAGCTTTACTAATTAGTTCCCATACTCCAGCATTACTAATTAGTTCCCATCCTCCAGCTTTACTAATTAGTTCCCATCCTCCAGCATTACTAATTAGTGCCCATCCTCCAGCTTTACTAATTAGTTCCCATACTTCAGTATTACTAATTAGTTCAAATCCTCCAGCTTTACTAATCAGTTCCCATCCTCCAGCATTACTAATTAGTTGCCATCCTCCAGCTTTACGAATTAGTTCATATCCTCCAGCATTACTAATTAGTTCACATCCTCCAGCTTTACTAATCAGTTCCCACCCCCAGCTTTACTAATTAGTTCCCATCATCCAGCTTTACTTATTAGTTCACATCCTCCAGCATTACTAAGTAGTTCCAATTATCCAGCTTTACTAATTAGTTCCTATCCTCCAGCTTTACTAATTAGTTCCCATCCTCCAGCACTACTAATTAGTTCCCATCCTCCAGCTTTACTAATTAGTTCCCATCCTCCAGCTTTACTAATTAGTTCCCATTCTCCAGATTTACTAATTAGTTCCCATCCTCCAGCATTACTAATTAGTTCCCATCCTCCAGCTTTACTAATTAGTTCCCATCCTCCAGCTTTACTAATTAGTTCCCATCCTCCAGCTTTACTAATTAGTTCACATACTCCAGCTTTACTAATCAGTTCCCATCCTCCAGCTTTACTAATTAGTTCCTATCCTCCAGCTTTACTAATTAGTTCCCATCCTCCAGCTTTACTAATTAGTTCCCATCATCCAGCTTTACTAATTAGTTCCCACCCTCCAGCTTCACTAATTAGTTCCCATACATAGCTTTACTAATCAGTTTCCACCCTCCAGCTTTACTAATTAGTTCCCATCCTCCAGCTTTACTAATTAGTTCCCATCCTCCAGCTTTACTAATTAGTTCCCATTCTCCAGCTTTACTAATTAGTTCCCATCCCCCAGCTTTACTAATTAGTTCCCATTCTCCAGCTTTACTAATTAGTTCCCATCCCCCAGCTTTACTAATTAGTTCCCATCTTCCAGCTTTACTAATTAGTTAACATCCTCCAGCTTTACTAATTAGTTCCCATCCTCCAGCTTTACTAATTAGTTCCCACCCCCAGCTTTACTAATTAGTTCCCACCCTCCATCTTTACTAATTAGTTCCCACCCTCCAACATTACTAAAGAGTTCCCACCCTCCAGCTTTACTAATTAGTTCCCGTCCTCCAGCTTTACTAATTAGTTCCTGTCCTCCAGCTTTACTAATTAGTTCCCATCCTCCAGCTTTACTAATTAGTTCCCATCCTCCAGTTTTACTAATGAGTTCCCATCCTCCAGTTTTACTAATTAGTTCCCACCCTCCAGTTTTACTAATTAGTTCACATCCTCCAGTTTTACTAATTAGTTCCCATCCTCCAGCTTTACTAATTAGTTCCCATCCTCCAGCTTTACTAATTAGTTCACATCCTACAGCTTTACTAATTAGTTCCCATCCTCCAGCATTACTAATTAGTTTCCATCCTCCAGCTTTACTAATTAGTTTCCACCCTCCATTTTTACTAATTAGTTCCCACCCTCCAGCTTTACTAATTAGTTCCCACCCTCCAGCTTTACTAATTAGGTCATGTCCTCCAGCTTTACTAATTAGTTTCCATCCTCCAGCTTTACTAATTAGTTCCCGTCCTCCAGCTTTACTAATTAGTTCCCATCCTCCAGCTTTACTAATTAGTTCCCGTCCTCCAGCTTTACTAATTAGTTTCCATCCTCCAGCTTTACTAATTAGTTCCCATCCTCCAGCTTTACTAATTAGTTCCCATCCTCCAGTTTTACTAATGAGTTCCCATCCTGCAGTTTTACTAATTAGTTCACGTCCTCCAGCTTTATTAATTAGTTCACGTCCTCCAGCTTTACTAATTAGTTCCCACCCTCCAGCTTTACTAATTAGTTCCCATCCTCCAGCTTTACTAATTAGTTCCCATCCTCCAGCTTTACTAATTAGTTCCCATCCTCCAGCATTACTAATTAGTTCCCACCCTCCAGTTTTACTAATTAGTTTCCACCCTCCAGTTTTACTAATTAGTTCCTGCCCTCCAGCTTTACTAATTAGTTCCCATCCTCCAGCTTTACTAATTAGTTCCCATCTTCCAGCTTTACTAATTAGTTCCCATCCTCCAGCTTTACTAATTAGTTCCCATCCTCCAGCTTTACTAATTAGTTCCCATCCTCCAGCTTTACTAATTAGTTACCATCCTCCAGCTTTACTAATAAGTTCCCATCCTCCAGCTTTACTAATTAGTTACCATCCTCCAGTTTTACTAATTACATTATTAATCAAATATTTTTCTGTGCATATTTATTCATTATTTTAATCATTTATTCTTATTTTACTTTTTTTACAATTTTTTTTTTGACAGCACATTTCCTTTCCCCACCTCCCTCCTCTGTCTACTTGTCCCCAGCTCCCTCCTCTGTCTACTTGTCCCCCACCTCCCTCCTCTGTCTACTCGTCCCCACCTCCCTCCTCTGTCTACTCGTCCCCACCTCCCTCCTCTGTCTACTCATCCCCAGCTCCCTCCTCTGTCTACTTGTCCCCCCTCTGTCTACTTGTCCCCCACCTCTGTCTACTCGTCCCCACCTCCCTCCTGTCTACTCGTCCCCACTTGCCTCCTCTGTCTACTTGTCCCCAGCTCCCTCCTCTGTCTACTTGTCCCCCACCTCCCTCCTCTGTCTACTTGTCCCCACCTCCCTCCTCTGTCTTCTTGTCCCCCACCTCTGTCTACTTGTCCCCCACCTCCCTCCTCTGTCTACTTGTCCCCACTTGCCTCCCCTGTCTACTGTTTTATTCTCCCAGTTTATTTTTTATTGCACTCTTGTAGCATTTATGATTTGTATTTGTGAGAGTTACAAGAGTTATCTTCCTTAGTATTTGTAGGCTGTTTTTATTTTTGAAATGTATTTAGACTTCTACACCGGTGACTTATTCCATTTTAACCCTTCTATTCTATGCAAGCATCCAGTTATGAATGTCTGAAGCTCTTTGGTTGTTGTTTTTGTTGGTCATGTTTCAGGGCCATACTTCTGTCTTCTTCTTTGTACACTCTCAGACATCTACTTCAATATTTTAAACAACAACAAAACTGGGGTCAGCTTTAAGCTATTTGCATCTCCATAGGATTTTTTTCAAAAATGGTACTGGTGATGGCTGTGTATGCTTTCTCTGTACCTCATATGTTGGGCAACTTTGAAGCACATGTTCAGCAGTCATTTTATATGTGCTACAGTTAACTCATTGGTAGTTCCTATCTTTAGCATGTTGAATAGATGGTATCTCAATCTGTTGTGGCCCATGTGACATCTGACGATTATCACTTGTTCTCTTCTGCTAAGCTGTTAATATGCATCATTTTGTGTGTGTCCTGGATGCTCTACATCCCATTTGTTTCTGTATCTGGTTCTGATAAAGCTCTGTGCCTCTTTAAAAGTTGTGTTTGTACCAGCTTTCCATCTTCCTTAGTCAATCTGGCTTCTCAGCGTTGCAACTAGTGACCATGCATCTGTGAAGAAATACAATAGAAATGACTTGACATCTGAGCTGATGATTCTGATTTTTGTGTTGGACTTGATCTCTTTTGATCTTCATAGATTTCTGAACACCATGAAAGCTTCTTTTGTCTTTGTATTCTTATTTTTATATCACTTTCTGTTCTCCCAACTTTGTCTATATTACTGTCAATGTTCACTGGGCAAGAAATGAGAAGATGGGCACTTGAAAACAAATGCCACAACATGAGTGGAAGACAAAGAAAAGATTATGAATAATGTCAACATCTTACCATGGAAGAATTCAACAACAGTTGTAATGGATGATATAAAGGTTCAAGGTCTACGGAGAAACATGAATGGCTAAGCAGTGTGGCAAGGCACTTGTTAATAATGCTGATGTGTACTGTGAATGAACAGGAGACATTTATCGAACTAGGAATTATTCAGAAAGATGTCAATATCACAAAGTGTTTGAAGTACCTTGGCATACATTTCTGCGGTCAAAAGTGTAACCTTCCTGGCAAACACAAGTGAAGGATCCTGGACTATCTACACATCTGCTGTGGATCTGGCACTTGTGCACTGATGGGTCAACACATTCATTTATATCTGTGAGGACAATAATAGACAAGTCATTCATTCATTGACATGGAGAAGAGAACTGGTGACAGACATGAATGGAACCAGGATGACATGGAAAGACGTTGAGTTGATGGCACAGGACAGGAAGACTTGGTGTAAGTTGTTGAAGGCCTATGTTCCTTGGTGAGCTGATGGCTGATTGATGATGATGATTGATGATGATTGATTGATGATGATGATTGATGATAATGATGATGATGCATTAATTCATGGCTATCTGTAGCTCCTGGCCGTCTTTGATGAGACAAAGAAAGAATTCAACTATTGGTCAATCAGGCATGTCGTACAAGGTAACTAATACAAGATTGTACATGTGACCACCACCTCATCATGTCAAACAAATTGCTTCAGAAACCACCGCTGGAAGAGCGAGTGAATTCCTGGTGCTGGCTTCTTGCAAGAGGACCAGGTGGTTCTGTGCTCCATTGGGAGTGTCAAGGAAAAATGATGATAATGAATTCATGCACACCAAAATATTTATGCATGAATACATGCACATTTGCACACCAAAATATTTATGCATGAATACATGCACATTTGCACACCAAAATATTTATGCATGAATACATGCACATTTGCACACCAAAATATTTATGCATGAATACATGCACATTTGCACACCAAAATATTTATGCATGAATACATGCACATTTGCACACCAAAATATTTATGCATGAATACATGCACATTTGCACACCAAAATATTTATGCATGAATACATGCACATTTGCACACCAAAATATTTATGCATGAATACATGCACATTTGCACACCAAAATATGTATGCATGAATACATGCACATTTGCACACCAAAATATTTATGCATGAATGCATGCACATTTGTACACCAAAATATTTATGCATGAATACATAAGAAGACACAAAACTAGTGGTGAGGTGACAGATTTTTATCTGCAAGGATTTGTTTTGTCGTTGTTCATGAAACATTTTGCTGATGGAAAATTCCACTCAGAGCCACCAAGAAGCCATTCGCGGCAATCATAGCAGGTAGATCCTAGAATTGGGTTCGCCATATTTTGCTACTTTGCAAGCTGATGAGAGATGAATGAAGTAACACTGTCCCCCATTTCCAAATTTTTGTGTTTTTTTGGTCACTATTTTTAATTGGGTCATACCGCCAGTCACACTGGTATTCATGTATATCTCAAATGAACTTACTGTAGCAGCGTCCATTGTTATGCATGTCCTCATAGCCAGCCGGGCAGGTACACATGTAAGACCCAATCGTGTTTGTGCAGTTCTGTTCTAGAGGACAAGGGCTATCAAGCGTGGCACACTCATCGACATCTTGCTCACAGTGCTGACCTGTCCAGTTGCCCTGACAGACGCAACCTTTGACATTGTCACACCTTTTTTCTCGACCTCGGCAGTTGCAGGTGTTCTTACAATCAATGCCGTATTTATTTTTAGGACAAACTGGAGTGAAATGATAGACAAGATATTTAAAATTAAGATCAAGGTCATTAGTATGCATATGAAACTGACAGTAAGGGACAATTTTTCACAGTCCAGACGTCAACCATAAGTTAATATTTTTCTTTATATCCTTCCACTTCTTCAAACTTTTTTTTAAAATACAAACATTTTTCATAATCTGATGAGACAAGACTACCATTTTAGGATTAAAGAGAGAAAAACAAACACACACACACAAACACATGCACGCACGCACACATTTGCAGAGTTTAGAAAGTTTAATTTACTTTATTTACAATAATTAGTACGATACCACGTATGCATATCAGCCTCTGGACACATTATGTCAACACAGAGACACTATATATCCTAATTATAACCCATCAGAGGTTGAACGGAATACTTTTATTCATCAACTAAAAAAAATAAATATCTGAAGTGACCATTATATAAGCTTGTATCTTTAATTCTTTGAACAGACACAAACTGAGGTCTAAAAGGTAGACCACACAATAAAGCCAACACACACTGAGGTGTAAAAGGTAGAACACATTACACAGCCAACACACAATGAGGTCTAAATTTAGAACACACAATAAAGCCAACACACACTGAGGTCTCAAAGGCATAACACACAATAAAGTCAACACACAATAAAGTCAACACACAATAAAGTCAACACACACTGAGGTCTCAAAGGCATAACACACAATAAAGTCAACACACAATAAAGTCAACACACAATAAAGTCAACACACACTGAGGTCTCACAGGCATAACACACAATAAAGTCAACACACAATAAAGTCAACACACAATAAAGTCAATAAACAATAAAGTCAACACACACTGAGGTCTCACAGGCATAACACACAATAAAGTCAACACACAATAAAGTCAACACACAATAAAGTCAACACACACTGAGGTCTCAAAGGCATAACACACAATAAAGTCAACACACAATAAAGTCAACACACAATAAAGTCAACACACACTGAGGTCTCACAGGCATAACACACAATAAAGTCAACACACAATAAAGTCAACACACAATAAAGTCAACACACACTGAGGTCTCACAGGCATAACACACAATAAAGTCAACACACAATAAAGTCAACACACAATAAAGTCAACACACAATAAAGCAAACACACACTGAGGTCTAAAAGGTAGAACACACAATAAAGCAAACATACACTGAGGTGTAAAAGGTAGAACACATTACACAGCCAACACACACTAAGGTCCAAAAGGTAGAATACACAATACAGCCAACACACAATGAGGTCTCAAAGGTTGAACACACTAAGCAGCCAGTCTACAATTTGATTAAAATGAGAGAATGACAAAGAGAAATTTTTAAAAAATCCAAGACAAACACCACAATCATCAACTCAAATGTCAAGACAATCCTACAGTATGTGAAACTAGGAGCACAACAAAAACCCCAATCATCAACTCAAAATGTCAAGACAATCTTACTGTATGTAAAACAAGGAGAACAACAAGCCACAATCATCAAATGTCAAGACAATCCTACTGTATGTGAAACAAGGAGAACAACAAAAAACCTACAATCATTAACTGAAATGTCAAGACAATCCTACATTATGTGAAACAAGAAGAACAACAAAAATCACAATCAACAACTCAAATGTCAAGACAATCTTACTACGGTATGGGGAACATGGAGAAAAACAAAAACCACAATCATCAACTCAAATGTCAAGACAATCCTACTGTAAGTAAAACAAGGAGAACAACAAAAACAACAATCATCAACTCAAATGTCAAGACAATCCTATGGTATGTGAAACACGAAGAACAACAAAAACCACAATCATCAACTCAAATATCAAGACAATCCTATTGTAAGTAAAACAAGGAGAACAACAAAAACTACAATCATCAATTCAAATGTCAAGACAATCTTACTTCAGTATGTGAAACAAGGAGAACAACAAAAACAACAATCATCAACTCAAATGTCAAGACAATCCTACTGTAAGTAAAACAAGGAGAACAACAAAAACCCACAATCATCAACTCAAATGTCAAGACAATCTTACTGTAAGTAAAACAAGGAGAACAACAAAAACTACAATCATCAACTCAAATGTCAAGACAATCTTACTACGGTATGTGAAACAAGTAGAAAAACAAAAACCACAATCATCAACTCAAATGTCAAGACAATCCTACTGTAAGTAAAACAAGGAGAACAACAAAAACAACAATCATCAACTCAAATGTCAAGACAATCCTATGGTATGTGAAACACGGAGAACAACAAAAACCACAATCATCAACTCAAATATCAAGACAATCCTATTGTAAGTAAAACAAGGAGAACAACAAAAACTACAATCATCAATTCAAATGTCAAGACAATCCTACTGTAGTATGTGAAACAAGGAGAACAACAAAAACAACAATCATCAACTCAAATGTCAAGACAATCCTACTGTAAGTGAAACAAGGAGAACAACAAAAACTACAATCATCAACTCAAATGTCAAGACAATCCTAATATTTTATATATATTAGGTGCTTATGTAACATGAAAAGAATGAAACTGTATGACAAAATCACCATTGGGGAACTAATGGAAAGAACCAGAAATACCAGCAGAAAGAAAGGCAATGGCCTTTGATACAGCAAGCAATGAGTAAACTAGATGATGGTCTTACAAGGCAGTCTTTATTCTGTAATCCCCAGGGCAAGAGGAATAGAGGTAAAAAACACATAGAGAAGACAACTGGAGACACACATGAATGAGGTAAAGAAGACATGGGTTGATGGATGGCACAGGACAGGAAGTCTTGGTGTGAATGAAGATAGGCCATACATTTACCTTCACAAGACAGGCCATCCTTATCCAGACGATATCCTGGGAAACAAGAGCAGGTGAAGCTGCCGTCTGTGTTCAAGCAGTTCTGTGAACACAAGCCTTGTCTACACTCATCAATATCTGTCAACATCAAATACGAAAATGAGGAGCAAGACAGTAAAACGTGGTGAAGTTTGGGTTAAAAACAACAAAAATTGAAAACAGGCAATACATTTTACTAGGACAACAGACTAAGAAAATCGTGTACCATGGGGCCACAAGGCCTTCATCAGGGACTGGAAAGAAAGTACTGGTTAGTGAGAAACATGAGAAAATAAATAACATGAATACAACCTGTGAACCGCAACAGCTTGTCGGGTTTCCTTTTTAAAAAACAAAAAACACACTCTTCAACAACAAATATCACAAATTTCCAACTTTGTCCTTCCTCAGGTCACAGAGCAGATAACTGACTATGTGTGCACACACAAGCATACATGTCATATTTAAAATTTTCAATATTATAGATGATTCCTTCAAGCACCAAGCCAGATGGTGAATTAGTTCATGTCTCTCCACAACTTCATATTCCCATTATTGTTTCTCTACTCTTTTGTTGACTTCATTCCATGCCATAATGTCAAACTTCTCTCTGTGGCATTCTATATGACCGATTTCTTCAAGCTGTTCATTTTATATATATGATATTTTGATAGTGAATAGTTGCAACTTCTTAGTTGTTGAAGTACCCATAGTGAATGGTTTGGTTTAGTTCGTAGGACTATCTTCATTGCAACTTCTTAGTGAAGTACCCATAGTGAATGGTTGCAATTTCTTAGTTGTTCAAGCACTCATAGTGAATGGTTGCAACTTATTAGTTGGTGAAGTACCCATAGTGAATGGTTGCAATTTCTTAGTTGTTCAAGCACTCATAGTGAATGGTTGCAACTTATTAGTTGGTGAAGTACCCATAGTGAATGGTTGCAATTTATTAGTTGTTCAAGTACCCACAGTGAATGGTTCCAATTTCTTAGTTGTTCAAGTACCCATAGTGAATGGTTGCAACTTATTAGTTGGTGAAGTACCCATAGTGAATGGTTACAATTTCTTAGTTGTTCAAGTACCCATAGTGAATGGTTGCAACTTATTAGTTGGTGAAGTACCCATAGTGAATGGTTCCATTTTCTTAGTTGTTCAAGCACTCACAGTGAATGGTTGCAACTTATTAGTTGGTGAAGTACCCATAGTGAATGGTTGCAATTTCTTAGTTGTTCAAGTACCCATAGTGAATGGTACGCTGGCTTAGCCATGTTTGACGCATGGAAGATGGTCACACCCAGAAAGATATCTTCTACAGACAACCTGCAGATGGCAAAAGAACAGTTGGGCGACCGCAGATGAGATTCAAAGTTGTGTGCAAGAGAGACATGAGGGCACTGGACATAAATCCAGCAACCTGGTAGGATGAAGCTGCCGATCGCACCAAGTGGAGATGCTATCTCAGAATGGGCGAAAAGAAGCTCACACAACAAACAGAAGAGAGAAGAAAACGTCGAAAGGACACCAGGAAAATAAGCAGCTGAGGGCTGTCACCTCAGGGGCACATTCCCATAGTCAGTTATGACTGAAGGGGCTATTATTATTATTATTACTATTATTATTATTACTATTATTATTATTATTACTATTATTATTATTATTACTATTATTATTATTATTACTATTATTATTATTATTACTATTATTATTATTATTATTATTACTATTACTATTATTATTATTATTATTATTATTACTATTATTATTATTATTATTATTATTATTATTACTATTATTATTATTATTACTATTATTATTATTATTACTATTATTATTATTATTATTACTATTATTATTATTATTACTATTATTATTACTATTATTATTATTATTACTATTATTATTATTATTACTATTATTACTATTATTATTATTATTACTATTATTATTATTATTACTATTATTATTATTATTACTATTATTATTATTATTACTATTATTATTATTATTATTACTATTACTATTATTATTACTATTATTATTATTATTATTACTATTATTATTATTATTACTATTATTATTATTTTAACTGTCTAATTTTGATCTCCTTCATCAATTCTCTTTTCATTCTTAAGTTTTCTGTGACCTCTTGATTTGTTTTCTTCTCTTTCCATGAGATGTGCCCCATTCTTCTATGTATCCACATCTTAAAAGCCTCAACTCTTGCTTCCAATAGTTTGTTCGGTAAAATGCGACAACAGTAGACAACAGCCGCCATGTTGCCCCATGCTGCATTCTGGCTACCTATATTTACACTACAGCTAGCCTTAACCTAACACGAACCCTGTCTCGAGCTTTGTCACAATTAATAATGGCCGACAAAGAATGAGGCCGTTTTAAAAATAAAAACAAAACACAAATTCCACTTAAAGCAGAAAAGTTCCTTGTTTGGCCAATCTATCAGTCCCCTCATCCACTTGTTAATTGTCCGTGATTCTACACCATACTGAAGAATATATGTATATATATACTACTTGACAAAAGTTAAGGGCGGCCATTCAGTTTAGACAAGGTTTATATAATTCTTCTTGAGCAGGGTCGATTTTCCAAATGTCCGGTAGCTTGAAATCTCTCAAGAAGTCTCTGAATGGTAGAGTGGGACACTGCTAAACGTCTCACAACATGACGAATAGATTGACCATCCTGAATCCATGCCATGGCTTGACCATGGTCTACAGTGCTGAGACTTCTCCTTGGTGGCATGGCTAATGCAATGATCATTTCGACCACTTGTCATACTGATTTATTGTATACCAACAGTGAACACTCTTTACCGATGATCATTTTCCACGTGCATTCAAATTCAACTCACTTTTTCACCTTTTTGAACTAGTGGGGCGTATTGCAAAAACCATGAGTTTTTGCAGCAACAATGGCAATTTTCACGTGCGGGTTAAAGTGACCCAGTTTTTTGACATTTAAAAAAAAATGAACCTAGTGCACACAGAAATGTATACACATTTCTCTGAGCTCAGTTTTAATGACATTTTCTCTTGTCTTTACAGTTTGCCAATCATTTATATAAACCTTGTCTAAACTGAATGGCGGCCCTTAACTTTTGTCCAGTAGTATATATTGGGATCCCGTTACACGCCCGTTGAGGCATATTGGGAATATGGTGTTAGGCCCATATTTTCTTGACCATTGGCACACTAGGGGTGATGTGGTCAGCATCACGCTGGACGCCTTAACCCTCCCAGAAGTTGCTCTGGTACCCAATTCATGAGGCTGGGTCGACCCAGGAGCCGTTTGCAGCCTAAAAAAATCACACATCATCTGGGGATCGAATCATAGACCACTGAGCTAGGAAGCCAGTGCACTAACCACTATGCTACCGTGACTATATATATATTATAATAACATTTTATGATTCTCAGTTAACAAATGAAATCTTAAAGTTCTAAACTATCAAACATCTTGACCTGCAAATGAAGATCTTAGAAAGAACATACATACCTTCACAGGAATACCCATCAGCAGCAACTTGGTGTCCAGCACGACAAAAACACTGGGCAGTCCCAGAGTATATGCCGCATCCATATGAACATTTCAGTGCCAGATTTTTGCATGGATCAACTAAAGTGGACGAAATTTTAAAACTAAGATAAGTAATCAGGCTTCTGAGAATAAATATACAGCTAAACCTTATTACATAAGCAAAAAAATGTGAAATAAAATATCTCATAGTAGTTTTTTTTTTTAAAGTTAGTTTATATGGTCAAATTTTCACTTCTGGTGGAAAAACTGCATTGAAATCTGCCAGCAAAAATTACTGGACTATCGGGTAACAAATCTGCACATAGGATTAACTAAAACCTCCAAAATCACCATGCAGTTCTTAGAGGTTGTCTGAACAAACAAAGACAGAATCAGAATACTGCAGCCTCAGTACAAGCCCACTAACATGAGGTTGTGCGGGAGGTTGGCAACCTCATCATGTAAAACAAATTGCCACATAAAATACCACTGCTAGGTCATGTGATTTGTTGATGAAGGTTTCCTGTATGGGGACCAGCTACAGAGAGAATCTGTGAACAGAAAGGGAGAGGAAGGCAGAACAAATAAGATAAATTAAGACAGAATAAAGAGTTAAAGGAATAGAGAATGCAGAGGGAGAGGAATATAGAGTGGAGAGTAAGATGCAGACAGAGGCAAGGATGAGAGGAAAACAAGAGTGTGTTAACATATCTGAATACCTTTACTTAAATCCTTTGTGCAGTTAAATCCAAAAATGTCCAGTTTAAATCCATCCTCACACCCACATTTATAGGATCCATCAATGTTGTTACATATCTGACCACAGCTATGCTGAAGCTCAACGCATTCGTCGATGTCTATCAGGTACAAACATAACATCAAGCAGGTAAAATGGTGTGTGTGTGTTTTTGAGACTAATAAGAAAAAAAAAACTATCCAAAAAACTCTACCTGTTGCAGAACTAAATTGACTAATAATTGGTAGATGAAATTTGTGACTAATAACACTGACTAACAAAAAAAAACTTTTTTTTTCTTTCTCTAACATTTCTATGTTTTTCTGGTCAATTTTAATGCGCTGTTTTTAAATCTGCAAACCGTTTTTCTCTATCAGGTCGGGATCTCTAGAAATACGCAATTGAAGTTTTTTAACAACGCATACAGTATTACAACATCATTCGTACAAGAAGTATAACAGTTATGTAGGCTTGAATTTCTTTGCAGTCGACTTTCGTCGGTGAATGGCATGTGGTACATCGCGATGAAGCATCCAACAATAATCGGCAAGCATGGTCACACTCCACCGTCCTTGATAACGTGACTCCATTACGGCGATGTCTTGATGGAATTGTTCTCCATGTTCATCGCTGACTTCGCCAAGGTTGTCAGGGAAAAAGTCAAGATGCGAATCGAGCAAATGGATTTTGAGGGACATGTTACAGCCCATAATTCTGTATGCATCTATGCACTGCTTAACAATATGCAACATAGTCAACAGATTTGTGATTTCCCAGAAAGTTATCGACGATCGATTTGAATGCCATCCAAGCGCGAAGTTCACTATCATGTAACAAGTTCTCGAATTGTTTGTCTGCAATAACTTTCCTAATCTGAGGTCCTACAAAGATACCTTCCTTTATCTTTGCATCGCTAACTTGCGGAAACTTTTCTCGAAGATAAGTGAAAGCTTTGCTCGTTTTATCTAACGCTTTTACAAAATTCTTCATGAGCCCCAACTTTATATGTAACAGTGGTAAAATGAAGCTGTCTTTGTTAACTAATGGCTCGTGTATTACATTTTTATGCCCGAGCTGCATACGATCCCGGATAGGCCACACCTTTCTTGCATAATGTTCCTGTCTGTTGCGGCTGTCCCATTCACATCGGAAGCAACACAATTTAGTATACCCAGTCTGCATGCCCGTGAGAATTGCAATGACCTTAGGTCTCCACAAATCCGCCATTGGTAGTCATTGTACTTTATTTTTTCCAAACGTATAGCCATATTGTCATAAGTTTCTTTCATATGAACAGAGTAGGTGACTGGAATTGATGAAAATAAATTTCTGTTATGCAATAACACGGCTTTTAGACTAGTCTTGGAAGAATCGATGAAAAATCGCCATTCGTTGACTATGTGCTCATGACCGTTTACATCTTTGCAATAGCAAATGTCATCATCCATCTCAAAGTATTCAACAAGTTCTCTGTGTCTATGACGAAATTTAGATATCGGAGTATTGGGCACTCCAAAAGGCATCGACTTATGCTTCGGCGATTTTCGTAACCAACCTGCCAATGTATCGAACAAACTGCATTTGGCTTCCAAGAGTTATTTGCATCATCCACTTTCGAATCGAAATAAAGTTCATATGCTTTCTTTAGTAATGGTGTAAAGTTTTTCTGGTCAACACGATCGGTAAAATATCCGCACACGTAACAGAACAGATCAGCCGAATTTCTACAACTTCTAGAAGCCATATTTTGCTCAGAATTATTTCAAAATACAGTAACTATTTGAAAAATCGCGTAACATATGTCATGCATCTTTTAGCAGTATAAAAAGTAGAATTATGTTGCTTTTTATTAATTTTTAATAAGTTATATAGTAAAAATGAAACGGAGCAAATAACGGTTTCCCAAAAATATATTTATTCACAAATATCTTAAGAACCCGACGTGATAGAGATAAACGGATTTCAGATTTGAAATCAGCGCAAGAAACTGACCTAAGAACACTTATTCTTATATAAGAAAGAAAAATGTTGTTTCTCAGTGTAATTGAGTGCTCACTGTATGTAGTGTCACAATGATCAAGTGTAATGGGACCAAGTCTAGTACAACACCAAGATTGACAAAAGTGTTCAGCTCACTGTATGTAGTTTCGCAATGATCAAGTTTAAAAGGACCAAGTCTAGTAACACTCAAGATTGACAAAAGTGTTCAGCTCACTGTATGTAGTGTCGCAATGATCAAGTTTAAAAGGACCAAGTCTAGTAACAGTCAAGATTGACAAAAGTGGTTCAGCTCACTGTATGTAGTGTCGCAATGATCAAGTTTAAAAGGACCAAGTCTAGTAACACTCAAGATTGACAAAAGTGTTCAGCTCACTGTATGTAGTGTCACAATGATCAAGTTTAAAAAGACCAAGTCTAGTAACACTCAAGATTGACAAAAGTGTTCAGCTCACTGTATGTAGTGTCGCAATGATCAAGTTTAATAGGACCAAGTCTAGTAACACTCAAGATTGACAAAAGTGTTCAGCTCACTGTATGTAGTGTCGCAATGATCAAGTTTAAAAGGACCAAGTCTAGTAACACTCAAGATTGACAAAAGTGTTCAGCTCACTGTATGTAGTGTCGCAATGATCAAGTTTAAAAGGACCAAGTCTAGTAACACTCAAGATTGACAAAAGTGTTCAGCTCACTGTATGTAGTGTCGCAATGATCAAGTTTAAAAGGACCAAGTCTAGTAACACTCAAGATTGACAAAAGTGTTCAGCTCACTGTATGTAGTGTCGCAATGATCAAGTTTAAAAGGACCTAGTCTAGTAACACTCAAGATTGACAAAAATGTTGACAACTGTCAAGTTCTCATTGTCTGTAAGGCTCAAATGATCACACATACATTAGTGATCTTGTCAGACCAATTCAATCCTTCTATTCTGTGCAAGCACCCATTTATGAAAGTCTATAACTTGTTGCAGGACAACACACATTACATTTCTATCAAGTATAAACTCTCACCTTTACAAATGTCTTCGCTATTCTTCCTATATCCATTTTTACACACACAAGTATAGTTTCCATTTCTATTTGTGCAGTTAGCATTGGCGCCACAGGGATTCTGAATACTGGCACATTCGTCAATGTCTAAATAAGGGGAGGTCAATTAAAAAAGTAAATCGTTAGTTTCTTTAATCCATCTACAGGGAGAGATGAGATCATGGCAGCACACTCCAAAGGGAATAGTGGGGTCCTTTAAAAAAACCGAAACCTTTTTTCATGTTTTAATAGTGACAGATAACACGTCTCCGTAAATTATACAATCAATCAGTCAATACCCTTTAGCTCACCAAGGTGCACAGGCCTTCAACAAACACATGCCAAGTCTTCCTGTCACGTGCCATCCGCTCAAGTTCTTTCCATGTTTTCCTCATCATTTTCACCTCTGTCTCCTGTGCTCCTCTCCCAGTGTTTTTTGGTCTACCTCTGCCTCTCTTACACTGGGGGTTCCAGAACAAGGACTGCCTTGTAATGCCATCCTCCTGTGGCAGATGATCATTAACAGAGGCATTGATATTTGGTTGGAGACTGGCCAGTTTTAGTCATAAGTCACCCCGCTCCAGCTTCAGTCTGTTCCTCTGAGTTGATCGAAACCAGATATATAACTGATGGACCCAGTGTCTAGGTTGAACAGAGTGTGCCACACCAAAAGAAGGCAAAATTTTATTATTTAAAAAAAAAAGAAATTCAATAATAATAGAACTTAGTAATGTAAGTAGAAACTCATCTGCTGTACAAAGCTTGGGGTATTTTGTAGCATCATTAGCACAGCTCCAATAGTCGCTGAGGCTTTTCTTTTTTTTTTTAAAATGATTTAGCTTCGTGACCCACACTCATATCAATGAGTTTATCTTGTAGGTGAAATTAAATGTTCTATTTCTACATTAAATGGTGTAATAATCCAGTCAGGTACATGCATTTTTTCTAGGTCATTGAAGCATACTTAAGTTATCCCTTAATTTTGCATAGCAATATGAAGCAAACATTTAACTGCCCACAAGAACACTTCCAGATTTAAAACTGAGTCATACCAGGCATTTTTATTAATTATATAATTGTCAACTTTTGACCCTAAAGTTTAATTGACCACCGATCGGTCCGCTGGGATTTACTGGATGATCCGCCCCCTGGATGTCAATATCAACCCCTCTAGGGGCCCCTACTCTACAATAAAGCTTGTGAAATCTTATTTAAGGAACATCATAAGCAAAGAGCAGCTATGTATTGATGACTGGAAGTTGTGGAGAGACATGACCATCTAATCCAGCTGGAAAACTTGAAGCAGAAAAATGTATACACAGATTGTGCATGATGATGTTCCCATAAACTTCTCAATTTCTTTATTTCTACGCTTGTCTCCTATTATGACATTTGCACGCACCTCATCTCAGCTTGTGTGCTCTGGTACCTTTATTCACTTACCTTCACATTTTGTTTTGTTTGAATTCAGCTGGAAACCCTTCGGACAAGCACTGCATTTGTAAGCTTTCCTTGTTGTGGCCTCTTCTGAAGCTGGAACATCAGTACAGTTTGTACCCAGAGGACAAGGCTTATTGGCGCATCCATTTTTGTCATCCTTACAGTGGTCACCTACAAGGAAACAATGACAAGTTCTGAGAACCTTCTTCTTAATTCATCTGCTACAGAACTCTCTCAAGAACACATTTTTTGTGTGTGCCATTTCTTATTTTATTCCTGATCTTTTCTCACCATCTGCCTTTCTAAAAATCTGGCATAACATTTAAATGTTAACAT
Source organism: Oreohelix idahoensis (assembly GCA_024509875.1). Lineage (NCBI taxonomy): Eukaryota > Metazoa > Mollusca > Gastropoda > Stylommatophora > Oreohelicidae > Oreohelix > Oreohelix idahoensis. Next base: position 197,538 of record JAMPIV010022077.1, read on the forward strand.
AATATGTAGTGGAACAACTAAAACGTAAGGGGCCCTTCTTAGCTTTATTTTTGTTGTTCTCCATGTTTCAGAGCCACACAATATGACTGACTTGACATTTGAGTTGAAGATTATGATTTTTTTGTGCTGGACTTTTTAAAAACAATTTGGATATATTTTCCAACAGAGTGAAAGCTCCTCTTGTCTTCATGATGCTTGACATCAAAAGTGATAAGAAAAAAAAAAACCATGAATAACTACTGCTAGAACTATATTCTTGACAGTTGTGGCACCAAAAGCCCATACCTGACCATGAACTGCTGCAATCACAGCCAGCAACAGAAAAATGTGAGTTGTTCGTTTTATGAACACGTTCAAAGTTACATGAGCCATGGTTGTTACAACCGCTGCAGATTCTGATGACCACCTGTGCCACTTCTGATCTCACCAATGAATCCTCAGCAGCCACTCTGGTTATGGGGATGAACAAGAGAAAGTGAATTATTTCTTCAGATTTACCTTGATATGAAGTAACCACCTGGACTTGACAAACATATAGACAGCCTGCACCTGACAACCATATAGACAGCCTTCACCTGACACCCTTGTAGACAGCCTGCACCTGACACCCTTATAGACAGCCTGCACCTAACACCATTATACACAGCCTGCATCTGATATCCTTACAGACAGCCTGCACCTGACACCATTATAGACAGCCTGCACCGGACACCCTTACAGACAGCCTGCATCTAACACCCTTACAGACAGCCTGCACCTGACACCCTTACAGACAGCCTGCACCTGACACCATTATAGACAGCCTGCATCTGACACCCTTACAGACAGCCTGAACCTGACACCCTTACAGATAGCCTGCATCTAACACCCTTACAGACAGCCTTCACCTGACACCATTACAGACAGCCTGCTCCTGACATCTGTACAGACAGCCTCCACCTGACACCCTTACAAACAGCCTCCACCTGACACCCTTACAGACAGCCTGCACCTGACAACTGTACAGACAGCCTCCACCTGACACCCTTACAGACAGCCTCCACCTGACACCATTACAGACAGCCTCCATGACACCCTTACAGACACCCTCCACCTGATACCCTTACAGGCAGCCTGCACCTAATACACTTACAGGCAGCCTGCACCTGATACACTTACAGGCAGCCTGCACCTGATACACTTACAGGCAGCCTGCACCTGACAACTGTACAGACAGCCTCCATGACACCCTTACAGACAGCCTCCATGACACCCTTACAGACAGCCTGCACCTGACACCCTTACAGGCAGCCTGCACCCACCACCCTTACAGACAGCCTGCACCCGACACCCTTACAGGCAGCCTGCACCCAACACCCTTACAGACAGCCTGCACCTGACACCCTTACAGCAGCCTGCACCCAACACCCTTACAGGCAGCCTGCACCCAACACCCTTACAGGCAGCCTGCACCCGACACCCTTACAGGCAGCCTGCATCTGACACCCTTACAGGAAGCCTGCACCCAACACCCTTACAGGCAGCCTGCACCTGACACCCTTACAGGCAGCATGCACCTGACACCCTTACAGGCAGCCTGCACCCAACACCCTTACAGACAGAATGCACCTGACACCCTTACACACAGCTTGCACCTGACACCCTTACAGACAGCCTGCACCTGACACCCTTACAGACAGCCTGCACCTGACACCCTTACAGGCAGCCTGCACCTGACACCCTTACAGACAGCTTCCACATGATACCTTTACAGATAGCCTGCACCCAACAGCCACTCATACATACCTAAATAGCCACTCTCATACACCTCAACAGCCACTATTACATACCTCAATAGCCACTCTTACATATCCCAATAGCCACTTTTACATACCCCAATAGCCACTCTTACATACCCCAATAGCCACTCATACACCCCAAGTCACTCTTACACACCCCCAATAGCCACTCTTACACACCCCAATAGCCACTCTTACATACACCAATAACCACTCTTACATACCCCAATAGCCCCTCTTACATACCCCAATAGCCCTCTTACACACCCCAATAGCCACTCTTACATACCCCAATAGCCCCTCTTACATACTCCAATAGCCCTCTTACACACCCCAATAGCCACTCTTACATACCCCAATAGCCACTCTCACATACCCAATAGCCACTGGACTGAGGTCTACAGGAATGTACTCAGCATGAAAGATGTTCCCGGTGTTGTTGTAGTTGAAACCTTTGTCTGGCTTGTTAACTAGCAGATAACTGATACGGTCATTTTCTGGATCCGTCCCAGTCATGGTCAAAGTTGAAGGCTGGTTAACGGTGAGATTCATCTGACTTGTTCCAGTGATGACGGGTGGTTTATTGGCTTGAGAATGAGACAAAGTTGATATTTATACCTCATTAACTCTATTCATTTCTATCCTTAGAAAAGCCACCAAAATTTGTGTAGAATAGAAGGACAGAAATGGTAAACTAGGATAGTGTTTTGGCCTATACCAGCCATCATGGTACACACTATGTTGAAGGATTATGCTCCAGATGGAGCTACAGTAATGGAGAAGAAAAAGCTGGGAAGAAGGCAGATCTTATAGAAATGAGAGTTAAGAAGCAAATTATAGACAACTGATCTCAAAATAAGAAATCTGATGGACTCACTGATGCATTTTTATAACATCAGGAGTTCAACAAGGCCGTGTGCTATCACCACTAATGTTTAACATATATATGGACATTATAGGAACCCGTTACACATCCACTGAGGCATATTGGGAATATGGTGTTAGGCCCATATTTTCTTGACCATCGACACACTAGAGGTGATGTGGTCAGCATCACGCTGGCCGCCTTAACCTTCCCAGAGTTGCTCTGGTACCCAATTCATGAGGCTGGGTCAACCCCGGAGCCGTTTGTGGTCTAAAAAAAATCCCCCCTCAACTAACCACTGCACTAGCACAGTTCCATGGGCAATATAACATGAGAATATAAAGTTAATGACTCACTGCTTACTCACTTAGTCGTTCCCCTTCTGCCGTGAGGTGTAGAGGTTTGGAAGAGAGAGCGCCAGACTATCCTATCGGCTGTCTTCCTCCTGGCCTGGTTCCATTCTAGTCCTCGGTCCTTCATAGATTGTCTAATGTTGTCCTCCCAGTGGACTCTGGGTCATCCTGGGGGTCTGGATCCCTGGCTCTTTGTTTCCCATGCTTGTCGTGGTAGCCGATCTCTTCTCCCATTCTGCAGACATGGCCAAACCATCTTAGTTGGCACTGTTCTACTTGGGTCTGTAGGGGGTGGGATTTTAGGCGTTGACGTATCGTCTGGTTGCGGACCATGTCTCTTCTTGTTACTTCAACCACCTTCCTCAGATACCTTATTTCTGAGGTTTGGATCTGGCTTTTGTGGGTTGTAGTCATCGCCCATGACTCGCATCCATATGTCAAGACTGGGACATTGGTGGAGCGGTATACAGCCATCTTCGTTTTCTTACCAACCTCTCTCTTGCTGAGGAATCCTCGATTTATGGCCTGAAAAAGTCTCCCAGCTGCTGCTTTTGGAACTCTTTTTTGATGCCTCCCTTTTGGTCTATAATAGCTCTGAGGTATTTAAAGTGGTCGACCTGCTCCAGGACCTGTTCTCCCAGCTTAATCTGATGTCTTCTTTCTTCTCGTGATATTACCATGGATTTTGTTTTAGAGCTGCTTATGACCATCCCTTTCTTCTCCAGCTCTTCCTTCCAGACTTGCAGATTGCATTGGAGATGTGCCTCTGATTTAGCAATCAGGGCAACATCATCAGCAAATGCCAGCTCTGAAACTCACACTTGTCTCATCTTCCAGTACCCCACTGAATACTTTCTTGTTCTCTCCTTACATGCCTTGATGACATCGTCCATGAGGAGTATGAAAAGAATGATTCACTGCACGTTTTTTTTTTTTTTTTTGCAGATGACCAAAGTCTAATGTACAAAGATGAAAACAAATGGCAAAACCATAAAAATACACTTAATTCAAATTGTAGAAGACATAACATTAAGATTAGCAAATCCAAGACAGAAGCTAGAAAGATCAGCAGATTTTCAAAAACATCAAAATATCTAGGAAGCATTTTTACAGAAAATGGAAGACTTGAATCAAGATGTCAAAAATCCAGTGTTGTGACTAACTAGCTGTCATCACTACTCAAAAATCAGAACATAGGTATGGAAATTAAACGACAACTGATAAATAATATATTATTACTAACGCTTTGATGAGTGTCAAACATTGTCCATAACCACAGCATAGGAGAGAAAAATCACATCCTTAAGATGAGATTCTTAAGAAAATCCATTCATGTTACCAGGAGAGACAGAATGAGAAATGGTGACATCAGAAAAATTGTAGGTACTACAACCAGCATCAAGTTTATAGAAAGACCAAACATAAAGTGGCCTGGTTTGATGTTTACATCATCAGACGAGTTCTCATGATGAATTCGACCGTTGTTTGAAGTTCCTCTTTAGCTCCACATAGCTTTGAGTTTAGTGTTGAGTCATTGGGCCAGTATATCTTTCTTAACTGGTCATACAGAGGACAATCCTGTAGAACATGCTCAGCAGTTTGTTCGTTTAATCCACATGTGCACAGTGGTGAAGCAGACAATCGTAGCTTGTGCATGTGTTTATTCAGTTTGTTATGGCCTGTCCTGAGGTGAAAAATGGTTATCTGTCCCTGCCGGTCAAGAGTGTGGTAGTCGTCGTTGGGTTGATTCTGTTCTCTTCTGATAGTCTGGATAGCTCTCTTTTTCTCAGTGTATGTGATTTCATTATCTTCTTGTTCACATTCTCCTCCCTTTTTTGCAAGTTTATCTGCCTTTTCATTTCCAAGTACCAAAAGGATGGGCAATGTAAGAGAAATCCTGCTGACGTAAGTGGGCTTACAGCAGCCACTGCGGCACCCTTGGCTAAATAACAAAAACTTCATCTTCCCATGACACTTCACAAAAACAGTGGCCAGAAAAATTAAAAAGTAAATTAAAGTAAGATCTCACAGTAACGTGTAACTTACCTGCCACGGCCTCATTCTCCTGGAATGTTGTGATGGTGTCTTTACTGCTCCTGGCAACATGTTTGTTTTGTGTGGCAAAGTAGTCATAAATACAGGGGAGGTTACTTGTGCTTCCACAAACCTGGTACGCGTCTGCTAGTTCTGTGACATTAGCTTCATCCAAAAACACTGGCACAAAGTCTGGATCTGAGTAAAAACTTGAGTTTCTTCCAGGTGTGTAAGTAAAGATGCTGTCGGTAACTGCCCCTGTCAAACACAAAACTGAAGTATATAATAAGTCACAAACAGTTTGCTGTACACTATCTGCTATGAGACTTCTTGACCATTCAACTCAACAAGGAGCATTGGCCTTCAACAAACTTATGCCAAGTCTTCCTGTCCTGTGCCATCAGGTCAAGGTCTTCTATGTCTTCTTCATGTCTGTCACCAGTTCTCTTCTCCATGTATTCTTTGATCTTCCTCTACTTCACTTAACCTGGGCACTCCAGTAGAAAGACTGTCTGGTTATGCTATCAACAAGTTTTCTGACGTGTGTGTCCTATCAACAAGTTTTCTGACATGTGTGTCCTATCAACAAGTTTTCTTGCGTGTGTGTCCTATCAACAAGTTTTCTGATGTGTGTGTCCTGTCAACAAGTTTTCTTGCGTGTGTGTCCTATCAACAAATTTTCTTACGTGTGTGTCCTATCAACAAATTTTGTTACGTGTGTGTCCTATCCATCTCCAGCATTTTCATTTAATTTCTTGTTCCACTGGTGCTTGTCTAGATCATGTCATCAGTTCCACAATAGTGATCTTGTCATCAGTTCCACAACAGTGATCATGTCATCAGTTCCACAATAGTGATCGTGTCATCAGTTCCACAACAGTGATCTTGTCATCAGTTCCACAATAGTGATCATGTCATCAGTTCCACAATAGTGATCATGTCATCAGTTCCACAATAGTGAATCATGTCATCAGTGTCATCACAATAGTGAATCTTGTCATCAGTGTCATCACAATAGTGAATCATGTCATCAGTGTCATCACAATAGTGAATCTTGTCATCAGTGTCATCACAATAGTGATCTTGTCATACCATTTCAAACCTTCTATTCTATGCAAGCAACCACAATTTATGAATGTCGGTAGTTCTTGGTTGTTGTTTGTTGTTCTTCATGCTTCACAGCCATACAATAGGACTGACTTGAATTCAAATTGAAAATTCTGATTTTTGTGTTGGACCTGATTTCTTTTGATCTCTAAACATTTGTTCTGGGGCTACCATCAGCTTTTAATGTCATCAGGTGAACATTATCTCAAAGAAGCTTGTCAAACAGGGAGCTGTGGACAGACATGTTCATCTATGCTTCCAGGCTTGGTACTAAAGAGAATGAAGGGAGGTTTTTTTTTTAAAGATACCTCATCTCAGATATCTTCCTCTGCTCATCATCATCAGCTACCATCTCCACATTGAAGGTCAGAGGCAATGGTTCTTCAACCTCTTCTGTCTCTTGTCTTGACAGTGCACTCTGGTAGACTCTTTCTTTTACATCTCTTGATGTTTTACCACGTATAACGCTATCTTCCTCTTGCACATTTGCCTTCATCTCTACCTTCTATTATAGTCTTCAGTGTCCGGTGTTATGTCTTTTTACATGGCCAAAACATTTTAACTGTCTAATTTTGATCTCCTTCATTAATTGTCTTTTCATACCTAGGTTTTCTAGGACTTGTTCATTTATTTTCTTCTCTTTCCATGAGACATGCCCCACTCTATAAAATATTTACATGGTAAGGCCCCAATCTCTTCCACGGTGGCCAGCCATAATCTTCGTCTACTACATTTTACTTAATGACTGTTTGACACTCACAGAAAGATGTTAATAGAAATACACTTTCAAATAATTTACTTACATGTCTTGCCATATTCGTACAGTGTACGCTCGGATGAGGTATTTGCTATAACTGTTCCATTAGGAAACATGAAGTCGTCTGCACTGTTATGGTTGTAGTTTCCCAGAAGTCCTTTTGTTTTTCCCTGATATTTTGTACTAATTTCAACTGAGAAATCCAGCAGATTGTTGCCTAATGTGATGGTCATTCCAATATCTGAAACAATAATTATACAGATTGTACTCTAATGTGATGGTCAGTCCAATATCTGAAACAATAATTATACAGATTGTACTCTAATGTGATGGTCAGTCCAATATCTGAAACAATAATTGATAATCATCACCCTACAGGCCCCTCCCCCCCCCCCCAGGAGCACACATCTTCAACTAATTCATGCCAAGGCCTAGCGTCATGTACCATCAGACCAAGGCCTAGCATCATGTACCATCAGACCAAGGCCTAGCGTCATGTACCATCAGACCAAGGCCTAGCATCATGTACCATCAGACCAAGGCCTAGCATCTTGTACCATCAGACCAAGGCCTAGCGTCATGTACCATCAGACCAAGGCCTAGCATCATGTACCATCAGACCAAGGCCTAGCATCACGTACCATCAGACCAAGGCCTAGCGTCATGTACCATCAGATCAAGGCCTAGCGTCATGTACCATCAGACCAAGGCCTAGTGTCATGTACCATCAGACCAAGGCCTGGCGTCATGTACCATCAGACCAAGGTCTGGCGTCATGTACCATCAGACCAAGGTCTAGCGTCATGTACCATCAGACCAAGGCCTAGCATCATGTACCATCAGACCAAGGCCTAGCGTCATGTACCATCAGACCAAGGCCTAGCATCATGTACCATCAGACCAAGGCCTAGCATCATGTACCATCAGACCAAAGCCTAGCATCATGTACCATCAGACCAAGGCTTAGCGTTGTCACAAACTACTTACACTGTGGATTTGAACACATGACAATTATCTAATCACTGGCTCATCATCCAAGGATATGACCACAGCACAAAATAGTTGACAATAACTAAGTTAAACACCTCTTAACAGGTAATTTCCCTTTATTAAGACTGCACACAGAGAAGCCACACACGGCCATCAACACATATGAAATGCATATAAATATAAATGTCAATACCACTTGCCTAATGACAACTCACTCTATCAGTGTCATACCTACTGACATGTCCAATGAACACTGCAATGACTTTCGCTCACCGGCTAAGTCCTGTACTATGATAAAGCAATACATAATTACAAATGACTCATCATCAATGGCCTAAGGAAATGCCACTAGAAACTACACCACCACTCTAGAATTATGCAATTTAATCCACACCGCATGAAGAAATGGCAAGCACTATAAATGAACAATAATGGCATACCCTTCCCAGCAAAAATGCTGACAGGGAACATAAAGGCGACCTGCCCGGACACTAGCTAGAACTCTACTACCTTTTTGCGCCAGAATTTGTTTTCCACTTCCCTTCCGGTCAGCTGACCAAACGGGTTTTTACATTATATCAATGTTGTCAATCTCAGCGTGACCAACCTGATATTTCAGCGAACATATATACTGTGACAAGCGTCATGTACTATCAGACCAAGGCCTAGCATGTACCATCAGACCAAGGCCTAGCATCATGTACCATCAGACCAAGGCCTAGCATCATGTACCATCAGACCAAGGCCTAGCATCATGTACCATCAGACCAAGGCCTAGCGTCATGTACCATCAGACCAAGGCCTAGCGTCATGTACCATCAGACCAAGGCCTAGCATCATGTACCATCAGACCAAGGCCTAGCATCATGTACCATCAGACCAAGGCCTAGCATCATGTACCATCAGACCAAGGCCTAGCATCATGTACCATCAGACCAAGGCCTAGCATCATGTACCATCAGACCAAGGCCTAGCATCATGTACCATCAGACCAAGGCCTAGCATCATGTACCATCAGACCAAGGCCTAGCATCATGTACCATCAGACCAAGGCCTAGCATCATGTACCATCAGACCAAGGCCTAGCATCATGTACCATCAGACGAAGGCCTAGCATCATGTACCATCAGACCAAGGCCTAGCATCATGTACCATCAGACTAAGGCCTAGCATCATGTACCATCAGACCAAGGCCTAGCGTCATGTACCATCAGACCAATGCCTAGCAGCATGTACCATCAGACCAAGGCCTAGATCATGTACCATCAGACCAAGGCCTAGCATCATGTACCATCAGACCAAGGCCTAGCGTCATGTACCATCAGACCAAGGCCTAGCATCATGTACCATCAGACCAAGGCCTAGCGTCATGTACCATCAGACCAAGGCCTAGCGTCATGTACCATCAGACCAAGGCCTAGCATCATGAACCATCAGACCAAGGCCTAGCATCATGTACCATCAGACCAAGGCCTAGCATCATGTACCATCAGACCAAGGCCTAGCATCATGTACCATCAGACCAAGGCCTAGCATCATGTACCATCAGACCAAGGCCTGGCGTCATGTACCATCAGACCAAGGCCTGGCGTCATGTACCATCAGACCAAGGCCTGTCCGTGCCGTCTTAATCCCTTTCATTTTTGTCTTCAGTTCTCCTCGTCATGTGTTTTTCTGTCTCCCCCCTCCCTTTCCCACCCTGGGAGTTCCAGAACAAAGGACTGCCTTGTAATGCTATCAACAGGTTTTCTTCTTTGTGTGTCACATTCATCACCATCTTTTCTTCTTCTCATCTCTTGCTCCACCGGCACGTGTCTGGGTTTTGTCATCAATTCCACTTGTCATACCATTTCAATCCTTCTATTCTATGCAAGCACCCATTTATGAAAGTCTGTAGCTTCTTGGTTGATGTTTTTGGTGTTCTTCATGTTTCACAGCCATACAATAAAGCTGACTTGACATGTGACTTTAAGATCTTAGCTGCACTCTTTGGGAACCAAACATCTTTCACTGGAATTGATGTTTGATTTTTCTCGACAACTGTTTTTCTTGATCATCAAGAGATGTCACAACTACATCCTGACAACACCAGTATGAATCTTCTTTGTCTTCTTCTTCCTGTTGCGTTCCTTATGGTGAATTTGTGGGCTCTTGGAGCAGTGGTTTCTATGGTAGTGTGTTGTACATGATGAGGTTGTACATGATGAGGTTGTACATGATGAGGTTGTACATGAGGAGGTTGTACATGAGGTAGGTTGTACATGATGAGGTTGTACATGAGGAGGTAGGTTGTACATGATGAGGTTGTACATGATGAGGTTGTACATGAGGTAGGTTGTACATGAGGTAGGTTGTACATGAGGAGGTTGTACATGATGAGGTTGTCAGCCTCATGTACAACCTCATATTAGTTGCCTGATGGTCCAGTAGTCCTGTTCTTTCTGTGTCTCTTCAGAGACCCCTGGAGGCCAAAGGTATGAATACAGGGCCATCTGTTCACTTATCTCTCACTCTTCAGCCAAAACCTTTTTCTGTCCAATTGAGTTACTTACGTCACAGCATGTTTTTCAATTCAGAAGTTAATGTGTTAAGACAAATGAAAATGTAATCATTCATAAATAATACAGAGCCCCTACCATCGGGAGTGGAGACCTTCAAAGATTCATTCACCCTCTGTAAAAAAATCCCACCATAACTGGTGCTGAAAGATGGAATGTTGTAGAACCTAGCAGTGAAATCTTGACCATTGGCATAGATGATCATATCTGCAAGTACAATATATTTGGTTATACAAGGTGAAATATTTGATTTGTTTGCACATCTGTCTGTCTTGTGCCAATATGTGTCAAGTTTCTCCTGACCATTTCTGAATACTGTCTACCCAGTGTATCTTTGGTCCACTCTTTTTTCTTGTCCCCTGGGGCCTTCCATTTAAGTACGGCATTGGACAAAACGTTTGTTTAGAGACATGCCTTTACCACTGAAATCTGCTTACCTAATTTTTTATAATTTTAAATATTTTAAAAAAATATGAATAAAACATAAAAGAAAAAAGTTTGGTTTGGTTTTTGGATAAACTGGTGATTATCTAATGCATGGAATACTCATCTAGCTATGTGATATGAAGGAACACCTTATTCTGTTGTCTAATTACATCTAGCTATGTGATATGAAGGAACACCTTATTCTGTTGTCTAATTACATCTAGCTATGTGATATGGAGAAACACCCTATTCTGTTGTCTAATTACATCTAGCTATGTGATATGGAGGAACACCTTATTCTGTTGTCTAATTACATCTAGTTATGTGATATGGAGGAACACCTTATTCTGTTGTCTAATTACATCTAGCTATGTGATATGGAGGAACACCTTATTCTGTTGTCTAATTACATCTAGCTATGTGATATGGAGGAACACCTTATTCTGTTGTCTAATTACATCTAGTTATGTGATATGGAGGAACACCTTATTCTGTTGTCTAATTACATCTAGCTATGTGATATGGAGGAACACTTTATTCTGTTGTCTAATTACATCTAGCTATGTGATATGGAGAAACACCCTATTATGTTGTCTAATTACATCATGTGTTATGGAGGAACACCTTATTCTGTCTAATTACATCTAGCTATGTGATATGGAGAAACACCCTATTCTGTTGTCTAATTACATCTAGCTATTTGTTATGGAGGAGCAATTTATTCTGTTGTCTAATTACATCTAGCTATGTGATATGGAGAAAAACCCTATTCTGTTGTCTAATTACATCTAGCTATGTGATATGGAGGAACACCTTATTCTGTTGTCTAATTACATCTAGCTATGTGATATGGAGGAGCACCTTATTCTGTTGTCTAATTACATCTAGCTATGTGATATGGAGGAGCACCTTATTCTGTTGTCTAATTATCTCTAGCTATGTGATATGGAGGAACACTTTATTCTGTTGTCTAATTACATCTAGCTATGTGATATGGAGAAACACCCTATTCTGTTGTCTAATTACATCATGTGTTATGGAGGAACACCTTATTCTGTCTAATTACATCTAGCTATGTGATATGGAGAAACACCCTATTCTGTTGTCTAATTACATCTAGCTATGTGATATGGAGAAACACCCTATTCTGTTGTCTAATTACATCTAGCTATGTGATATGGAGGAGCACCTTATTCTGTTGCCTAATTACATCTAGTTATGTGTTATGGAGGAACACCTTATTCTGTCTAATTACATCTAGCTATGTGATATGGAGAAACACCCTATTCTGTTGTCTAATTACATCTAGCTATGTGTTATGGAGGAGCAATTTATTCTGTTGTCTAATTACATCTAGCTATGTGATATGGAGAAAACCCTATTCTGTTGTCTAATTACATCTAGCTATGTGATATGGAGGAACACCTTATTCTGTTGTCTAATTACATCTAGCTATGTGATATGGAGGAACACCTTATTCTGTTGTCTAATTACATCTAGCTATGTGATATGGAGGAACATTCTATTCTGTTGTCTAATTACATTTAGCTATGTGATATGGAGGAACACCTTATTCTGTTGTCTAATTACATCTAGCTATGTGATATGAAGAAACACCCTATTCTGTTGTCTAATTACATCTAGCTATGGGAAATGGAGGAACACCTTATTCTGTTGTCTAATTACATCTAGCTATGTGATATGGAACCAACGGGCTGATCACCCGTTTGCCAGTCACTTCGATTACGGAAACAACAGCAGATGGATTGATTTGCCGTTGCCCTAAAGACGCCAATAGGCGTGATGGGAAACAATGGCAAAGAAAACCTATCTGCTGTTGCCCTAAGACGCCACTAGGCGTAATGGCCACTGACTGCTTTGACGGTCGGTGGCTAAGGACGGAAGAAGAAGAAGAAGAAGAAGATGTGATATGGAGGAATATTCTATTCTGTTGTCTAATTACATCTAGCTATGTGATATGGAGGAACACCCTATTCTGTTGTCTAATTACATCTAGCTATGTGATATGGAGAAACACCCTATTCTGTTGTCTAATTACATCTAGCTATGGGAAATGGAGGAACACCTTATTTTGTTGTCTAATTACATCTAGCTATGTGATATGGAGGAACACCCTATTCAGTTGCCTTATTATATCTAGCAATGTGATATGGAGAAACACCCTATTCAGTTGCCTTATTATATCTAGCAATGTGATATGGAGAAACACCCTATTCAGTTGCCTTATTATATCTTCATAACCCTCCACTCCCAAAGGAGCATAGGCCCTCAACAAACACATGCCAAGTCCTCCTGTCACGTGCCATCATCTCAAGTTCTTTCCATGTTCTCCTCATCATTTTCACCTCTGTTTCCAACTCTCTTCTCCATGTACTTCTTGGTCTTCCTCTGCCTCTCTTGCCCTGCGGGTTCCAGAACAAGGACTGCCTTGTAATGCTATCAACAGGTTTCCTCAGTGTGTGTCCTATCCATCGCCATCGTCTTCTTCTTATCTCTTGTTCCACTGGCACTTGTCTAGTTCTTGTCATCAGTTCTACGTTGGTAACCTTGTCATACCATTTTAATCCCTCTATTCTACGCAAGCACCCATTTATGAAAGTCTGTAGCTTTTTGGTTGTTGTCTTTGTTGTTCTCCATGTCTCAGAGCCATACAATAGGACTGACTTCACATTTGAGTTGAAGATTCTTATTTTCGTGTTGGATCCGATTTCTCTTGATCTCCATATATTTCCCAATGCAATGAAAGCTCCTCTTGCCTTTTGTATTCTTATTTTGATATCACTGTCTGTCCCTCCAACTTTGTCTATATTACTTCCAAGATATGTGTATGATTCTACATCTTGTATTGGTGTTTCTTCAAGTTCAACCCTATTATCATTACCTGCATTTATTCGCATTATTTTTGTCTTTTCCCTGTGTATTTTCAGACCCAATTGCTGTGACCTCTCATCGAGTGTTTTCAATTTGTCCTGCATCTGATTACGGTTATGGGACAGAAGAGCCAAGTCATCAGCAAAATCCAGATCATCCAACTGCTTTGTCAGAGTCCACTGGATTCCATTTCTGTTGTGTGTTGTCGATGATCTCATAACCCAATCTATTGCCAGCAAGAAAAGAAATGGAGACAAGAGGCATCCCTGTCGCACGCCTGTTCTTATCCCAAATGGTTCTGTAAGCTGTCCTTCATGAAGAACTCTGCATGTCATGTCTTCATATGTTTTCTTTATTAAATTAATGATCTTCAGGGGAACTCCATAATGCCTCATCAATTTCCAAAGTGATTCTCTGTCTACACTGTCAAATGCCTTTTCATAGTCCACAAATCCGATGTATAATGGTGAATTCCATTCCAGACTTTGTTCAACTATTATTCTCAAAGTGGCTATCTGGTCTGTACATGATCTGTTTTGTCGAAAACCTGCTTGTTCATCTCTCAATTTCTTGTCTATAGACTCTTTTAATCTCTCAAGGATAATCCTGTTTAATACTTTTCCTGGCACTGATAGTAACATTATTCCTCTATAATTTGTGCACTCTTGTAAATTTCCCTTCTTAGGCAACTTAACCAGATATCCTTCCTTCCATTCTGCTGGTATCTCTTCCTTTTCCCAGACTTTACCAAGTAATTTATATCACATCTCTGTAGCCGTGTCGATATCTGCTTTGATGGCCTCTGCTGGAATGCCATCAGGTCCAGACGCTTTTCCATCTCTTAGAAGCTTTATGGCTTTCTTTTTATTATATCTAGCAATGTGATATGGAGAAACACCCTCTTCAGTTGCCTTATTATATCTAGCAATGTGATATGGAGAAACACCCTATTCAGTTGCCTTATTATATCTAGCAATGTGATATGGAGAAACACCCTATTCAGTTTCCTTATTATATCTAGCAATGTGATATGGAGAAACACCCTATTCAGTTGCCTTATTACATCTAGCAATGTGATATGGAGAAACACCCTATTCAGTTGCCTTATTATATCTAGCAATGTGATATGGAGAAACACCCTATTCAGTTGCCTTATTATATCTAGCAATGTGATATGGAAAAACACCCTCTTCAGTTGCCTTATTATATCTAGCAATGTGATATGGAGAAACACCCTATTCAGTTGCCTTATTATATCTAGCAATGTGATATGGAGAAACACCCTATTCAGTTGCCTTATTATATCTAGCAATGTGATATGGAAAAACACCCTCTTCAGTTGCCTTATTATATCTAGCAATGTGATATGGAGAAACACCCTATTCAGTTGCCTTATTATATCTAGCAATGTGATATGGAGAAACACCCTATTCAGTTGCCTTTTTTTATGTACAGGGTCCTATTCATTACTCCTCAACATTGGTGCCATGGGCAAAGAGTGGGAACAGACAAAGACAAAATAAAGAGAAAAAACCCACACACAAGACAATGTACAAGAACTTGTACTCACATTCACCATGGGAACTGATCTCAACTCTCAGTGAGGTGTTGATGCTCTGCATTGCCACAGCGCAGAATATGGTGGCGTTCAATGGCCTGGTATCATTAGCTACCACACGACATGTTCGACCCTTCACATTTACATTGGTAAAATTATTATTACAACAAAAAGAAATGAAAGCTAAATTAAAGACAAAGAAAGTCACTCTGACTGTATAACTAAACTTCATCTGATGCAGAAGCAAGATATATGTCAACAAGATTACAAATGTATCTAGAGATAGATGACACTGCTAGTTAGATGTGAACAATATTACAAACAAGATTACAAATGTATCTAGAGATAGGTGACACTACTAGTTAGACTTGAATAAGATTACAAACAAGATTCCAAATGTATCTAGAGATAGGTGACACTGCTAGTTAGACTTGAACAAGATTACAAATAAAATTACAAATGTATCTAGAGATAGGTGACATGGCTAGTTAGACCTGAACAAGATGACAAACAAGATTACAAATGTATCTAGAGATAGATGACACTGCTAGTTAGACTTGAACAAGATTACAAACAAGATTACAAATGTATCTAGACATAGATGACACTGCTAGTCAGACTTGAACAAGATTACAAACAAGATTACAAATGTATCTAGACATAGATGACACTGCTAGTCAGACTTGAACAAGATTACAAACAAGATTACAAATTATCTAGAGATAGATGACACAGCTAGTCAGACTTGAACAAGATTACAAACAAGATTACAAATGTATCTAGAGATATTAATTTTCTGTTGTGCTCCTCATGGAGCAAGGGGCAATTGCTGCTGCTGGTACCCTTGCAGGAAGCCTGCACCAAGCAGTCACATGTTCTTGAGCGAGGAAGAAAGGAAGGAAAGGAAGGGAAGGAAGGCAGAAATGTAGAAAGAAAGAAAAAAAATAGAAAAAAAAGAAAGAAAGAACAAAAGAAAAAGCAAGAAGGGTGGGCTTAGGAAGGAAGACAGGAAGGAAGAAAGACAGGATGGAAGGAAGAAAGACAGGATGGAAGGAAGTGAGGATAGAAGGAAGGGAGGATGTAAGGAAGACAGGATGGAAGGAAGGAAGACAGGATGGAAGGAAGACAGGATGGAAGGAAGGAAGACAGGATGGAAGGAAGAAAGACAGGATGGAAGGAAGGGAGGAAGGAAGAAAGACAGGATGGAAGGAAGGGAGGATGGAAGGAAGACAGGATGGAAGGAAGACAGGATGGAAGGAAGACAGGATGGAAGGAAGAAAGACAGGATGGAAGGAAGGGAGGAAGGAAGAAAGACAGGATGGAAGGAAGGGAGGATGGAAGGAAGACAGGATGTAAGGAAGACAGGATGGAAGGAAGACAGGATGGAAGGAAGGAAGACAGGATGGAAGGAAGGAAGACATGATGGAAGGAAGGAAGACAGGATGGAAGGAAGAAAGAGAGGATGTATGGAAGACAGGGTGTAAGGAAGACAGGGTGGAAGGAAGGAAGACAGGATGGAAGGAAGGAAGACAGGATGGAAGGAAGACAGGATGGAAGGAAGAAAGATAAGATGTAAGGAAGGGAGGATGGAAGGAAGACAGGATGGAAGAAAGAAAGACAGGATGGAAGGAAGGGAGGATGGAAGGAAGGGAGGGAGGATGGAAGGGAGACAGGATGGAAGGAAGAAAGACAGGATGGAAGGAAGGGAGGATGGAAGGAAGGGAGGGTGGAAGGAAGACAGGACAGAAGGAAGAAAGACAGGATGGATGGAAGAAAGACAGAATGGAAGGAAGAAAGACAGGATGGAATGAAGAAAGGATGGAAGGAAGAAAGACAGGATGGAAGGAAGGGAGGATGAAAGGAAGACAGGATGGAAGGAAGAAAGACAGGATGGAAGGAAGGGAGGATGGAAGGAAGAAAGACAGGATGGAAGACAGGAAGGATGGAAGACAGGAAGGAAGACAGGATGGAAGGAAGGGAGGAATGATTAATTCATGCAGATTTCATGATTAGGGATTTGTTTCATGATTTCTTCCATAAAGACAACAAATACACAGCCCTGTCTCACTCCAGATAATGCAGCAAACCAATGTGAGAAGCCAGTCTTGGACACCAAATTTGTATGCTTATACACGCCCTGTTCTTTTCAGCTTCCATGTTTTGTCAATCTCCTTCAACTGAGCATCTCTGAAGAAAGGGAGACAGAACAGTACAACTACCCCTCCAGGTATGCCATAAGTGGAACGTAACAAGAAATGATGCCATGTGTAGTTTCTGGTGGTCTCTGAAGAGGCCAAGAAAGGACTACTGCACCCTCACATGCATGTCACACAAGGCAACTACATAAGGTTGTGCATGGGACTGGCAATCTCATCAAAATGCCACAAAAAACACCACTGTAGGAGCATGTGAATGTTTGGTGAAGTCTTCCTGCAAGGGGACCAACCACAGTGGCGATCCATGCTTCGTAAGGAGCACTTAGGAAAACAATGACAAAAGAAGTGGTCCGTGGGAGCTGTCAACCTCATCATGAGGTTACTGATAAAACAACCACTACTGCAAGAGAACATGAATCTTTTGTTGAAGGTTTCCTGGAGACCACAAGTAGTGAAGGCTCCATGCTCTGTCAGGAACCACAAGGGTAAATGATGAGGGAGACATGACGACACTGCTTCACCTCATACAAGCTACAATCATGACGACACTGCTTCATCTCATACAAGCTACAATCATGATGACATTGCTTCACCTCATACAAGCTACAATTGTGATGACACTGCTTCACCTCATACAAGCTGTAATCATGATGACACTGCTTCACCTCATACAAGCTACAATCGTGATGACATTGCTTCACCTCTTACAAGCTACAATCATGATGACACTGCTTCACCTCATACAAGCTACAATCATGATGACACTGCTTCACCTCATACAAGCTGTAATCATGATGACATTGCTTCACCACATACAAGCTACAATCGTGATGACATTGCTTCACCTCATACAAGCTACAATCATGACTACACTGCTTCACCTCATACAAGCTACAATTGTGATGACATTGCTTCACCTCATACAAGCTACAATCGTGACGACACTGCTTCACCTCATACAAGCTACAATCATGATGACACTGCTTCACCACATACAAGCTACAATTGTGATGACATTGCTTCACCTCATACAAGCTGTAATCATGATGACACTGCTTCACCTCATACAAGCTACAATCATGATGACACTTCTTCACCTCATACAAGCTACAATCATGATGACACTGCTTCACCTCATACAAGCTACAATCATGATGACATTGCTTCACCTCATACAAGCTACAATCGTGATGACACTGCTTCACCTCATACAAGCTGTAATCATGATGACACTGCTTCACCTCATACAAGCTACAATCGTGATGACATTGCTTCACCTCATACAAGCTACAATCATGATGACACTGCTTCACCTCATACAAGCTACAATTGTGATGACATTGCTTCACCTCATACAAGCTACAATCATGATGACACTGCTTCACCTCATACAAGCTGCAATCATGATGACACTGCTTCACCTCATACAAGCTGTAATCATGATAACACTGCTTCACCTCATACAAGCTACAATCATGATGACACTGCTTCACCTCATACAAGCTGCAATCATGATGACACTGCTTCACCTCATACAAGCTGTAATCATGATAACACTGCTTCATCTCATACAAGCTACAATCATGATGACACTGCTTCACCTCATACAAGCTACAATCATGATGACACTGCTTCACCTCATACAAGCTACAATCATGATGACACTGCTTCACCTCATACAAGCTACAATCATGATGTCACTGCTTCACCTCATATAAGCTGCAATCATGATGACACTGCTTCACCTCATACAAGCTATAATCATGATGACACTGCTTCATCTCATACAAGCTACAATCATGATGACATTGCTTCACCTCATACAAGCTACAATCATGATGACACTGCTTCACCTCATACAAGCTGTAATCATGATGACACTGCTTCACCTCATACAAGCTACAATCATGATGACGCTGCTTCACCTCATACAAGCTACAATCATGATGACACTGCTCACCTCATACAAGCTACAATCATGACAACATGTCTGTTCTAATGTTTAATGAAGTAGATAAATAGATGTGTTTCCAAAGGAGATTTCTTAAAAAGCAAACTATTTCATACATGAAACCAGGCAGAGAAGTGATCTATTACTTTAAACATTAGAACAGACACGCTGAATACTAATAATAAAACTAGATCACTAAAGCTAATCTAAATTAACTCACGTGTCATGTCTTTGTTCTTCTTCTACCCACACAGGGCGTGCCTAACTTCGTTTCTCTCTCTTAAAAGAATAGAGTCTTTCGCAGGCTTACATTCTCTTTATATAGGCCCTAGGGCTAATAGCTCAACTTAGTCCGCAGCGCGTATTGATTGGGCCACTTAAATAACACTCGATGGTATGCAAATTAAGGAGCGAAAACACAAATATAACCCACAACTATTTCTAGAGCGAAAACACAAATATACACCACAACTAGTTTTTAGGCTTTATTGTGGCCTAGTAATATATCTTCTTCTTGAAGATGTTGTGATAAAAAGGCAGTGAATGGGGATGACAAGATGGCGCGGTTACACAAGCTACAATCTAGAAACGTACCTGCAGTTTGAAAATGCCTGATCCTGTTGTATCAACTTCCAGTAATCTGTACTCTCCAAGACCATTGAAAATAAATTCTTGAGAATCCAGGGTTACAATATGTGGGTCACCAAACAAGACACCTTTAATGATATTCAAAGACAAATATAATTAACACACTGAATGCCAACAAGAAGTATTAATAAAGCTAAAAGACTAATAAATTCAACAGAAGAAACATTAATGCACAATTCCAGTTGATGAACGGGTTCTATTATTTTCATTTATTTGCCATGTTTCTCCCTTAGCTCGCTTTCTTTCCTTTCTGTCTTTGATTATCTGTCCCTAATGTAATCGTTGCGGCCGTAACGTAGGTAATTGTCTGTGACCTAGTAAGACAGTCAGTCCTACCATTTTTGTTAATCTACCATTAAACTTATTGCAGTCGTCCTCATCTCCTTATAAGAGAACAGTAGACATTTTGTGTGAAACCCAAACGTCTACTTTAATAACGTAAAAAACAAAAAAAAAACAAAATCTGACAACACAATAATAAAAGCCAAATAAATAACAAAATTTATTGAAACCAACACGGAACTGATGACAAGAACACAACAAGTACCAGTGGAACAAGAGATAGGAAGAAAATGCTGGCAGTAGATAGAACAATTCTTCTATTGTGACATGGTCAGATCCTACTGTTTTTCCTTTCTGCATTTTTAGCAACTTTGACTTCTTCCTATAGCATCTGGACATCTGAAAACACTCAGACACTTCCAATTCTTCTATTGGGACATGGTCAGATCTCACTGCATTTCATATTTTTGTGTTTATAAGCATCATTGACTTGTACCTCAAGTATTTCGATACCTGAAAACATACGGATAAGAGAACTAGAAACTAACATAAAATGGATAAGAAATATGGAGAGATCTTGATGCAGACGCCCCTGAGACAGAAAGGCTTGAAAATAACTGCCTTTGCTCTGTAGGGAATCAAACGGCAAAGAATAAAAGAACTTTTTTTTTTAAATAAAAAAATAATATCCCACAAACCTGTACTTGTAGTTACTGTTTCACAAGCACGAACAGGTCGGACATCATAGTAAAGATGGCAAAGGCTAATCTCATCATCACAGCACCATCTTCTAGGTGCTGCATCGTAAATCTCATGATTGACTAGATCCCCATAGAGAGGTGTAAAGTCCTGGAAATTCCCAGCCAGGGGAATTCTGTTCTCAAAGCTAAATATACCATCAACTTCACGGTAGCAGCATCTCTGTTGACCAATCAGAGAAATCTGACATAAAACTGTTAAGGAAGTTTATTTATACAAAAAGATTACTTCATTTAAACAAAAAACAATTGTAACACTTTCTGTCCTAGGCAACCTAGAGTGTTACCCATGCAACACAACGTATGCCAAATTAGTCTCCCTGTATGATCTCAGCAGTGTACATTTTCACGGTGATTCAAATGTCACTCCATGTTTTCACTTTTTAATTTATGCATGGAGGCATATCTGGAGTTATCTATAAGGTAAGTGATAAGGGTGGAATTTAGGCTGACTACTGGCCACTACAATGATAAAGGTGGGCCAATGTGGCCACCAGAATGATAAAGCAGCCCCGTAGAGTACCACCCCTACAGACACCAGGGATGTAATAGGTTGCAGTGTGAGGTGTCTGGTCTGTTGTTGGTTGCTGTGAGTGTGGGTGATATCGTTCACAAGTTCATAACATACGAGCATGACATGGAAAGTCATATAATGGTGCAACTGCTATTGACGTTTCCAATGTTTATTATCTGACTCCACAGGACAGTTAATGGTACATCCATTTCACATTACAGTTCACGAAAATTAGCATAAGTTATGTTCATCAATGCATTTGGCATATACTCAAATAATGATATGGCGCCAAGGGATTATACTGTTGGCTCCAATATTACAAAAGTGCATCAATACTCCTCTCACTGTTCAGATGTGCTAAATGAGTCTAATCATAAGTCGCATGAGGATGGTGTTCCAGGAGTATAGGTCAAGCTGACCTTTACAGGCATTCCTAAGTCTAACCTCGACGTAGGTGCAATCACTGACACAGCGACGTTCGTAGAACATAGAACTGTCCTTCGGGCTAAGTATGACCCATGTACATATCAATCGCAGGTATGAAGATACCTGGGGCATGACTTCTAGTAGAAGAACCTCTATTTCTGTAATTCGTAAGTGAGCAGAGATCGACCATTGTCAAACATAAAGTTAGATTACAGATTTGAAACGTAAATGAGGTATTACCTTGTTTCGAAATCAACACCACAAAAACACACGCCTCCAGGCGTTTCGAATAATCAAGGGAAGGACCTTGTAAGCTAACTAACTCACAATAAGGCTCCTAATTCCCTATCAAGAATCACAGAGACGCAAGACGCGTCCTATCTGCTTCACAACTTTCCATAGACTCCCAGACAGAAAAGCTTCCCAGACACACCTAACGTCCGGACATGCGCAGAACGCATACACCTGAGCAAGAATCAAACGAGACGATGTAAGGAACATTCCAGATAAAGATTTGTAATAAATCGCGCCTTATATGGACAGGAATAAAGACCTCAACACTGGTTTCAATCATTCCAAGAAACAGTTGACCGATACTACCATATAAGGAGAATGGTCACACATTGTTCAAAAAATATGGACCGACTTGTCCCGTCACAAGAGGAGGTAACCATCATATAAAATGATAATCTCAGTCAAACTAGGGTTATCTAGCTTTGACCGAAAAAAATTAAAGTGTACAATTCAGACAAGCTAATTATACAATGTCTTTAGAAAAATGATTATACAATGTCTTTAGAAAAAATGATTATACAATGTCTTTAGAAAAAATGATTATACAATGTCTTTAGAAAAAATGATTATACAATGTCTTTAGAAAAAATGATTATACAATGTCTTTAGAAAAAATTCTGTGCGTAACAGTAAGCACAATGCTATAGTATACTGAATTGGAGGTCAACCTCGGTCTGAGGCTATTTACACTCTCATTGACTCTTGAAATCATCCACCCACTTCCAGGGATTCCCCCCTGTGGTGAAACTTGTCGAGAACCAAGTTTTTCACACTAAGCTTGGAGGAATCACTTAGACCCCGCACATAACTCTGGCTTTTTACCTAGTTGGTTGCATGCAGGAGGATCTCACTTACGTACCCATGATGGGCAGGGGGGTCTGAGAAGTGGCTCTGTGTAGGCTGTGACTATTCCTCAGGAGAACCCAGAACCAGAGCACAGTATTTTAGCTCTGCATATTTGGAGAGCCCCCCCCCCCCCTCCTCCCCCCCCCCCCCCCCCCCCCCCCCCCCCCCCCCCGGATGGCGTGGAATGCCCAGTATGCTACGTACTTTTGCCTCCTAATTTGCAACCAGATGTGATGATCCTTTATATGCCAGCCAAGCTGGAGAAACTGGCGCTCCTGACTTCAACTCAACATGTTTCGGAATGGCAGGAAAGCCACAGGAAAAGCCTAGATCTACAGTGTAGATAATACCAAGGAGTCTTTAAACTGGTATTTGGTGTAAAAGAGTAAGAAGCTCAGCAGGCCTAGTTGACAACAACAACAACAATATCCTAATGTGTATCTATGAGATACAAACAGGAATGTCAAAACAAAGAGCTAGAACTGTCATTTGACATCTGACTAATAAGTTTTATTTTTTTATTCCAAAAACACTTACTTACTTAGTCGTTCCTCTTCTACCGTGAGGTGTAGAGGTTTGGAAGAGAGAGCGCCAGACTATTCTATCGGCTGTCTTCCTCCTGGCCTGGTTCCACTCTAGTCCTCGATCCTTCAAAGATTGTCTAATGTTGTCCTCCCAGCGGACTCTGGGTCGTCCTCGGGGTCTGGATCCTTGGCTCTTTGTTTCCCATGCTTGTCGTGGTATTCGATCTTCTCCCATTCTGCAGACATGGCCAAACCATCTTAATTGGGACTGTTCTACTTGGGTCTGCAGGGGGTAGGATTTAAGGCCTTGACGTATTGTCTGGTTGCGTACCATGTCTCTTCTTGTTACTTCAACCACTTTCCTCAGATACCTCATTTCTGAGGTTTGGATCTGGCTTTTATGGGTTGTAGTCATTGCCCATGACTCGCATCCGTATGTCAAGACTGGGACATAGGTGGAGCGGTATACAGCCATCTTCGTTTTCTTACCAACCTCTCTCTTGCTGAGGAATCCTCGATTTATGGCCTGAAAAAGTCTCCCAGCTGCTGCTTTTCGAGTGGCCAACTCTTCTTTGATGCCTCCCTTTTGGTCTATAATAGCTCCGAGGTATTTAAAGTGGTCGACCTGCTCCAGGACCTGTTCTCCCAGCTTAATCTGATGTTTTTTTTCTTCTCGTGATATCACCATGGATTTTGTTTTAGAGCTGCTTATGACCATCCCTCTCTTCTCCAGCTCTTCCTTCCAGACTTGCAGGTTGGATTGGAGATGTGCCTCTGATTTAGCAATCAGGGCAACATCATCAGCAAATGCCAGCTCCGAAATATAGACCTGTCTCATCTTCCAGTACCCCACTGAATACTTTCTTGTTCTCTCCTTACATGCCTTGATGACATCGTCCATAAGGAGTATGAAGAGGTAAGGTGATAGGATATCACCTTGTCTTACACCAGTGGTGGTCCTGAACTCTTCCGACTTATGGTTTGCTGTCCTCACATAATTTCTGCAAGACTTATAGAAGCTCTGTATAGCATGAATCAGAGGTGCTGGAATATTCTTCCTTGCCAAACAGTCCCAAAGTTTGCTCCAGGGGACCCTGTCAAACGCCTTTTCCAGATCTATGAAACAAAGATGCATCTCACTCTTATACTCAAGGGCCTTTTCACTCAGCTGTCTGAGTGTGAAGATTAGGTCTTGAGTACTTCGGTTTGCTCGAAATCCGCACTGGACCTCATCCAATTGTGGCTCAGCTAGGCGTCGGAGTCTCTGCTCTAGGATTCTAGAGTAGATTTTACCAGGGACACTGAGAAGGGATATGCCTCTATGGTTTCCACACTGTCGATTGTCACCCTTTTTGAAAATTGATGTTATGATGGCAATCTCCCAATCCTTTGGTATTGTCTTGTTGTACCACGCTGCCTGTAAAACCCTTAAGAGTAATAGGTTGCCTGATGCTCCCATGAACTTAACCATTTCTGGTGTTATACCATCATGCCCTGCTGCTTTGCCCATCTTGATTTTCTCCAGTGCTGCCTTCAGTTCTTCCATCTTTATGTCATCTTCACCATCATTGGTTTTCTCTTCTGTGCTAGTGTTTATCATTTCTGATGCTTCACCATGCTCACCATCCAGGAGTTCTGAGAAATATTCTTTCCATCTTCTCATTACTTCCTTCGGGGCAGTAAGCAATTTGCCTTGCTTGTCCTTTATAAATTTGAGAGGGCATTGTTTTTCCTTCCTCATGTTCTTTAGGGTCTTATAGAACAATTTCTGGTTTTCTTGTGCATCTTTTTCTAGCTTTTCTCCAAATTCTTCCCAGGACTTCTGTTTTGCTGCTAGCACTTTATTCTTTGCTTCTGTTCTGAGTGTCACATATTCTCTATATTTTTCCATTTGTCCTGTTGTGTTTTTAGCTCCTAAGTATTGTTTCCATGCCATTTTCTTCTCTCTTATTTCTCTTTGACTTCCTCTGTCCACCAAGGTGTCCTCTTTCTCTTGTTCCCAAGTCGGACTTCACCGCATGCTTCTGCAGCAGCTGTCTTTATGATATCCTTGAATTTAATCCAGAGGGTTTCCAAGTCATCAGGTCGTTCTTCTGTGTTGCTCACCGCTGCAGCAATAAGCCCCTGATATCTGGTCTTAATTTCTGGCTCTCTCAGCTTGTATGTCCTAATGCTCATTTCTCCTGCTCGTTTACTTAGTTTCTTGCGTGATGTTGGGCAGTTCCTAGGCTGAGCAATTCTTTCAGTTGTTCTTTTGATTGTTAGCAGGTAGTGATCACTTCCAATCTCTGGCCCCCTCCAGACTCTAGCATCTCGGACATATTTGAATGAGCTTCTCCGAACAATGGCATAGTCGATCACTGACTTCTCATTCTTTGTTGGTTCACATCTAGTGTATGCATGTATGCGCTTATGGGGGAACTTTGTGTTTGTAATGATCAGATTCTGCTCACTGCAGAATCTAAGGAGTCGCTTTCCATTGTCATTGAGAGTATCTTCTCCATATCTTCCGATAACTCCACCCCATCTAGCATTGTCATTTCCAACTCTGGCATTAAAATCTCCGAGCATGATAACTTCATCTAGGCAGTCATCCACTGTCCTTTGAAGCAGCTCGAAGAATTCCTCCTTGACCTCTGCTCTCTCATCCTCATTTGGCCCATACACTATGACCAGGTTGACTATGGTTTCTCCTTCTTTTAGTTTAACAACCATAATGCGCTCCGAGACAAAGTTCCATCCCTTGATACTATCTTTTTGATTTTGGGCCACAATGCAACCCACGCCCCCTTTAGCTCTTTCAGACATGGGTACACCACTGTAGAGCAGCGTGTTGCCATCGAGATCCATGACTCCTTGTCCTTTTTTTTTTGTTTCCGTTATAGCCAGGATTTCTAGTTTTGCTTTCCTAAAAGTTATTTTCCTTCAGCCTTTAAGATTGCCAAAGTATATCCTCTCTTCAAACCTGGCTCGTCAGATAACAGTAATCTTGGTAACTATAGACCTATTTCTCTTTTATCATCGCTTTCTAAACCACTAGAAAAACACATACATAAAGCAACACTACATTACCTAGTTAGCAATGACTTGCTAATTGACAGTCAGTCAGGGTTTCGACAAAAGCATTCATGCCACACAGCTCTAACTAAGATGATAGACAACTTGCACCTAAACATAAATAACGATAACATATGTGGAGCAATCTTTGTAGACTTTAGGAAAGCATTTGATATGTTAGATCACGCTGTTTTAATAAGAAAATTAGAAACAATGAAAGTTAACTTTAAACTAGTGACATTACTTAAATCATTCCTGTCCGACAGACAGCAAGTAGTGTGGTACAATAACTCCTTGTCAAGCCCAACTATTATTGACACTGGTGTTCCTCAGGGTTCTATTCTCGGCCCTCTACTTTTTTCCATTTACATAAATGACCTTCCACTACACATCGAGCACTCATCCTGCGACCTATTTGCCGATGACTGTACCATTTATACTAGTGATAAAAGTTGCAACACGCTAGAAATATTATTACAAAGCGACACAGACAATCTTATTAAGTGGAGCAATGAAAACTGCATGCAAATAAATATCACTAAAACAAAATGTATGATAATATCAACTAGACAAAAATTACAAAACTCGCCGAAAAAACAACACTTCAGCTCTACATTGGAACCTCTTTAATTGAAAATGTAAATGAATATAAAACACTAGGACTCATAATTGACCAACATTTAAGTTGGAATTCGCATGTACAAGCACTGACCAAACAAACGGCACAAAAAGTTTACCAGTTAGCTAAAATCAAACATTTCCTAGATGAGGAGACACGAAAAATGTTCTATACATCCCAGATACAAACACATCTAGACTATTGTTCCACAATTTGGGATGGCTGCACCATGTCCAACACTAAAAGACTCTTTTCATTACAAAAACGTGCAGTGCGCCTAATTTCAGACAAAAACCTCACACAGTGTGTAGACGCATATACATATCTTAACATATTACCACTAAGAAAGCGCCTTCTCTTCAACAAAGCCAAATTTATTCACAAAATCTTGTCACAGAATGCTCCAACGTATCTGTGGCCTATTTTCAAATACAGCGGAAGACGCAGTCAACGCTTAAATAAATTACACATGCCCAAGCCTAGGCTCGACTTATTCAAGAAAAGTTTAGCTTTTTCTGCTGCTCATCTGTGAAATACTCTTCCACACGACTTAAAAAATACTCTTAGTCCATATTCATTCAATCACAGACTTTTCAAATACATCATGAGTGCAGATTATATGCCACCCTAATTTCGTTATGTTCTTAAATAATTACGCTGTCACCTCAGGGGCGCATTCCATAGTCAGTTATGACTGAAGGGGCTATTATTATTATTATTATTATTACATAACATCATATGTAGGTTTTAAAGTTAATTTTGTCCTGTTTAGTATAAATTATGATACGCATCTGTAAATTTGTGTAACTGTTATTGTACTGTTACACTGTTGGGATTTTATTTTATTGTACTTTCTTGTTATTTTATTATTTAAGTAACATTTAGGATACGTGTGAGAATAAATAGATTAACTATGGAAGAAGAGAGAAAGGAAGGGCAGAATGTTAGACGGGCCTGCGTGACCAATTCTAAACCCTTTGAAAATAAAGTTCGTTCGTTCGTTCGTTCTATCTATCTATCTATCTATCTATCTATCTATCTATCTATCTATCTATCTAATATCTATCTATCTATCTATCTATCTATCTATCTATCTATCTATCTATCTATCTATCTATCTATCTATCTATCTATCTATCTATCTATCTATCTATCTATCTATCTATCTATCATCTATCTATCTATCTATCTATCTAACTATCTATCTATCTATCTATCTATCTATCTATCTATCTATCTATCTATCTATCTATCTATCTATCTATCTATCTATCTATCTATCTCTGATAATGTTTGTACTTTTCAACATATGTTATGTCATGCTTATAAGTAATTAATGTTAATATGAGTGTGCTATATTATTATTTTACTTTACAACGTTGAATTCCTTGAATTTGATATGTAAAATGCATATGAGAATAAATGAATTCAGTATGAAAGGTGAGAGAAAGGAAGGGCAGAATGTCAGACGGGCCTGCGTGCCCAATTCTCAACCCTTTGAAAATAAAGTTCGTTCGTTCGTTCGTTCGTTCCTCATCTCTTCCACCAGCTCCTCTTCCTTCCCATTTATACTTCTTATACAAAAACACAATAAGGTGAAATTTAAAATGTCCAATAAACTGACTTTACTAGACAGAGAGAGATAGAGAGAGAGAGAGAGAGAGAGAGAGAGAGAGAGAGAGAGAGAGAGAGAGAGAGAGAGAGAGAGAGAGAGAGAGAGAGAGAGAGAGAGAGAGAGAGAGAGAGAGAGCAAACACAGCTGCCACCATGAGGTTCTGCGTTAAACAAGCTAAATCTCATACCGAGCTGTAATGTTAATATGACATAACATTTTACACAACAAAACAGCTGTTAACTTCATTCCGATGTTTGTTTCATATACATTTATTTGGATAAGAGTGAAACAAGAGAAATTTAAAAATAGGGAGGGACTTTTCAATCACTAGGTATATTTATGTTAAAATATCTAATAATGTACATGTAAAATTATTGCAAATATAGATACATGGTGTCCCAAAAGTCATTGTGCAATTTTAAGTTATTAAAGCTGACAACTGCACAAGAAGTTTTGGGACACTCTGTATAAATTATTTATTTTCTATACTTATTATTATAATGATACATTTTTCTCTTTAAATATCCAGACCCAGTCTTTGAAAATAATGGAACTAATAATGCAAAATGAAAGTCATACGTACCCGACCATGCTGACCATATACAGGGTACATGTCGTAACAGTTGGCTTGCAACTGGGATGGGATCCATAAATAACTTAAACGTGCAGACAGCTCACTACAAGGGCAAGGGGGAATATCCCGATTCAACAATGTTATTTCTGAAAAGAGAAAATGTAGGCATTATGAATTTTCAAAAATCAGAATCAATTCAAATGTCAACTCAATCTTAATGTATGGATCGTGATCAAGCAGAACAACAAAAACCACAACAAAAAGCTACAGACATTCATAAATGGATGCTTCTGTAGAATAGGAGGATTAAAGTAGTATGACAAGATCACTAATATGAAACTGATGACAAGATCACTAATGTAAAACTGATGACAAGATCACTAATGTAAAACTGATGACAAGACCACTAATGTGAAACTGATGACAAGATCACTAATGTGAAACCGATGACAAGAACCTGTATGTGAAACTGATGACAAGATCACTAATGTGAAACTGATGACAAGATCACTAATGTAAAACTGATGACAAGAACCTGTATGTGAAACTGATGACAAGATCACTAATGTAAAACTGATGACAAGAACCTGTATGTGAAACTGATGACAAGATCACTAATGTAAAACTGATGACAAGATCACTAATGTAAAACTGATGACAAGAACCTGTATGTGAAACTGATGACAAGATCACCTAATGTAAAACTGAAGACAAGATCACTAATGTAAAGCTGATGACAAGAACCTGTATGTGAAACTGATGACAAGAACCTGTATGTGAAACTGATGAGATCACTAACGTAAAACTGATGAGAAGATCACTAATGTAAAACTGATGAGAAGATCACTAATGTAAAACTGATGAGATCACTAACGTAAAACTGATGAGAAGATCACTAATGTAAAACTGATGAGAAGATCACTAATGTAAAACTGATGAGATCACTAACGTAAAACTGATGAGACGATCACTAATGTAAAACTGATGAGAAGATCACTAATGTAAAACTGATGACAAGATCACTAAAGTAAAACTGATGAGAAGATCACTAATGTAAAACTGATGAGAAGATCACTAATGTAAAACTGATGAGAAGATCACTAATGTAAAACTGATGACAAGAACCTGTATGTGAAACTGATGACAAGAACCTGTATGTGAAACTGATGAGAAGATCTTCTTCTTCTTCTTCCATCCTTAGCCATCAACCGGCAAAGCAGTATGTGGCCAGTACGCCTAGTGGCGTCTTAGGGCAACAACAAATTGATCGATCTATCGCTGTTTCCACCACGCCTAGTGGCGTCTTTGTGGAACAAAAACAGACCAAACAATCTATCATTGTTTCCGTAATCAGATTGGTTGGCAAGCAGGTGATCAGCCCACTGTGCGAAGTTTTTACGGGATGGGGTAAACAGCCCCATGCCCATACCCTCCTTAGTCGCTTTTTACGACATGCGTGGTAGGGTGCAGTGTTACTATTCTTTGCTCCCCTTTCGGGCCCCGGTAACACACGGGTGGATGAGAAGATCACTAACGTAAAACTGTTGAGAAGATCACTAATGTAAAACTGATGACAAGAACCTGTATGTGAAACTGATGACAAGAACCTGTATGTGAAACTGATGAGAAGATCACTAATGTAAAACTGATGAGAAGATCACTAATGTAAAACTGATGACAAGATCACTAAAGTAAAACTGATGAGAAGATCACTAATGTAAAACTGATGAGAAGATCACTAACGTAAAACTGATGAGAAGATCACTAATGTAAAACTGATGAGAAGATCACTAACGTAAAACTGATGACAAGATCACTAATGTGAAACTGATGACAAGATCACTAATGTAAAACTGATGAGAAGATCACTAACGTAAAACTGATGACAAGATCACTAATGTAAAACTGATGACAAGAACCTGTACAACAAGAGAAGAGAAGATGCTGGAGATGAACAGGACCCACATTGATAGCTTTACAAGACAGTCCTTGTTCTGGAATGCCCAGGGTAAGAGATGTAGAGAGAGACAAAAGAACACATAGAGAAGAGAACTGGAGACAGACATTGGAAGACCTTGACCGGATGGCACGGGACACGAAGACTTGGCATAAGTTTGTTGATGTCCTATGCTCCTTGGGGAGCAGAAGGGTGATGGGTTGATGCAAGAATTTATTACACATTTATTATGATGTTTGCAATACCAGAAGATACACAGATATGAGACACAACAAAATATGTTGACTGCTCATCAAACATCACTCATACATAAGCTACGATAGATCTATCAGTCAATTGTTGAAAACAATTATTAAAACGTAAATGCAAAGCATAACAAATAAATTTAATAAAAGGAAAGAAGAATGGTAAAGAACAGTGCTGTCACAATGACTGTACTCGAAATCCCCCTTGTTTTCTACTTCGTCGGCAAATTGTAACGCTTTCACGTTGATAGTAAAAGCCTACTGTGTCGCTGCACGCTTTCTTCAATGAAACGTGTACTGTATTTCTTGGAAAAACCTTGAGATACGCAAGCTGATCAATGACCTAAATTTAATATTTCATTCATTCCATTTTATACACGGTGTAACTAAAAGACAGATGGACTAAAGGATAGAGAGAAGGGAGAGGCAGAAAGCAGGGACACCTGCAACACTAAACATGCGTCGCGCGATACACAATTGCTGCCATCACGCGTGTAAGGCCACATGCACTAACTTTATTTCAAATCGACAGTGATAAAATTCACTACCCATACCAGAGTTAGGTTTTAAAATCCTGAAAAACGCTTATTGGGAATTATGACATTATACCGGTTTACGTTTGAAAACATGACAGTACCCAGACACCACATGGGGATTGAAGTGAACAGGAGGTGGTAGAAAATGCACATTTTGAACGCAGCCACCTAGCTCCCTTAAATTCGTATATTTGGGTTCCTTAGGGTTTGCTGACAAAGAATATGTAAAACGTTACGCAAATAGTCTAGGAATTACCAAGTTATGGCCAAAATAAAATAGTGGGGGTGCCTGACAGCATGAAATCATTTCTGCTCATAAAATTTTTTTATAACGTGTTTGAAAAAACATTACGTTACGGAAATAGCCTACCATGTTAACTCCTATTTGATTGGAGCGCAACAAATGAAAGACTAAACACGATTGGTCGGACTATAAATACTATCTTGTGTTGTCAGGGGAAACGTGAGAAAGGGGTACTTTTTTGAAAAGATGTGTAGACATGGTTTGATTGGGTAGAGCTACGAATATACTCAATTCAGAGCGTCTGTTCATTGCCACATCTTGTAATAAACCTACTAAGAAACAGTATGTTGAGCACCAGTGTATATTTTTTATAAAATAAAGCCTGGGACATCAGCAGATCGGAGTTGTGCTATATTCATTGCCAGTCAACGAAACTGTTTATTATTATTTCCATGAATTGTGGTAAGCTTGAAATATTCAATATCTTTTAATGAAAATTGAATGTAAATTGATAATTTATGTCTGTATATATGTGTGGTTCAGTAGCGAACATGATGTAAAGCCTATAGTGCTCCAGCCTGAACAGAAGGTGTCGGAGGAAAGTAAAACTGCATGGAATGGCCAAACAGTACACTGACACCTAGATTATTAACTAGAAAGAAATAATGCTGGAATTGCAGAGGCGTAGTAACCATTAGGGAGGGAAATACTGGTATAAAGTATTTCAGATGAAGCTGACAGTTGGCCTAACGCTCTGAACTCAATGTTTGTGATGTATTGTGCTCAGTGTAGAAATGGAGTATAAATTAGTTCTGACGTAGAAGGTACAACCTTCTTGTTTCAGGGACCGTGGTCTTAAAGTTATTGAGCAGCACCTGGTCAGAGCTTTGCTGAAGCCAGAGGTGGACAGCATACTCCTTGGTCCATATAGCAACCAGTGGGGTGGCTCCAGAACTCATTTAAATAATCGAGCAGAGGAGTCTTTTACTGCAGTCATCACGCAAGATAAGAGAGTGTGGCCATGGAGTTCAACATTATGTACCCCCATCTTAAAATGACATTATAAACTAAAATTAAGAGGGGAATTTAATTGTTTTAATACCAGGAACTGAGAACATCTCCAATACTAGTTCCAATAGAAACAAACTATTGAAGTCATGATGACAAATACAAACAGAGCTTGAACAAAACAAAACCAGTATTACCTCATATTACCACTACACAACTGACACACATAGGATACCATTAATAATATATGTCACTATAAGAATCATATTAATAAATTCTGTACATATAACTTGTAATTAAAATTGATTGTGATTCCTGGTTCCCTTTGTATTTGAATCAGGACACATATACATTCATGACAGCACTGAATACATATTGTTATTTGAAAAGTTATCAGTGACTCCTTTAAGATATCCTCTTAGAGTGTTATATGTATGTGAGTGTCACAGTGTTGTCAAGTGTGGTGGAATAAATTAAATTGTTTATCTGTCTGTTGTTGTTATGACTTACACTTCATCATACACATACCCTAGACATATAACGTAGTCATCACACTATTCCAGAATAATTCTGACTGAGGTATACATATGTGGCAGTAAGTAAGGTTATCTATAATACACTACTCTTATTAGATATAGATACCTTCACAGCTGATCTCAGTCAGTACACTAAGTCCCCTATAAATATTTATAACATCCCACTTTACCACATAGTCCTATCACTAGTTGCCACGGTAAACAGTTTTACACGATTTGGTAACTAACCCAAAATGCTGAAAAATATGAACATAATATCAATTTTCCAGTGTTCTACAACAACCATACTTTGGGAATTTGTTTTCCGGTGGCAACTTAAAATCTCGAACCAGATCAGAGAGTGTTTCAGTACATTTTTCATTCGTTTTATTACTAAAATTAGATTGACACTCTGAGCGGCTTGCGGTCCAAATGTGATTATTTTGTGAGCCGCTGACGGCGGCTTGCGGTAGTTAATGTGTTAATACTGGTACATTATGCATGGAGGCATACCCGGATTCATCCTTATATGACACAATGCTAAGCACAATTTTACAGTATTCAAATGTGGATGTGAACTTGTCTGTGATGCTAATTACACCCTCACTGACTCTTGAAATCATCCATACACTTCCAGAAATTCCCCCTGTGGTGAAACATGTCAATAACCCAGCACTGCACACTAAGCTTGGAAGAGTCACTTGAGCCCCAGGTGTAACTCTGGCTTTTTACATGGTTGGCTGCATGCAAGAGGATCTCACTTATGGGCCCACGATAGGCAGAGGGAGCTGAGAATGAGAAGTGGCTCAGTGTAGGATGTGACAATTCCTCGGGAGAGCCCAGAACCAGAGCACAGTATTTTAGCTCTGCATATCTGGAAAGCACCCTTGGATGGTGGGGAATGCATGGTATGTCACGTACTTCTTCCTCCTAGCTTGCGACCAGGTGTAATCATCCTTTAAATGCCAGCCAAGCTGGAGAAACTGGAGCTCATAACTTGAACTCAACACGTTTCAGAATGGCAGAAAAGCAGCAGAAAAGCAAAAGAAAAAGCCTTGATCTACAGTGTAAATAATACCAAGGATTCTTCTACTTGATATTGGCTGCAAAAAAGTGAGCTCAGCAGTCCTAGTTAAACAACAACAACAACAACAACACATGCTTGTTCATTCTGGTAGGTGGTGGCTTTGCGTGACAGAAAATTAGATTAATGCAGGTAACAAATCATCATCCTTTAGCCACGGAAAGACCTTGAGCAGATAGAAAGCAACAGGAGGGCTAGGCATGTGTTTGTAAAGCAACAGGAGGGCTAGGCATGTGTTTGTAAAGCAACAGGAGGGCTAGGCATGTGTTTGTAAAGCAACAGGAGAGCTAGGCATGTGTTTGTAAAGCAACAGGAGGGCTAGGCGTGTGTTTGTAAAGCAACAGGAGGGCTAGGCATGTGTTTGTTAAGCAACAGGAGGGCTAGGTGTGTGTTTGTAAAGCAACAGGAGGGCTAGGTGTGTGTTTGTAAAGCAACAAGAGGGCTAGGTGTGTGTTTGTAAAGCAACAGGAGGGCTAGGTGTGTGTTTGTAAAGCAACAGGAGGGCTAGGTGTGTGTTTGTAAAGCAACAAGAGGGCTAGGTGTGTGTTTGTAAAGCAACAGGAGGGCTAGGTGTGTGTTTGTAAAGCAGCAGGAGGGCTAGGTGTGTGTTTGTAAAGCAACAGGAGGGCTAGGTGTGTGTTTGTAAAGCAACAAGAGGGCTAGGTGTGTGTTTGTAAAGCAACAGGAGAGCTAGGCGTGTGTTTGTAAAGCAACAGGAGGGCTAGGCGTGTGTTTGTAAAGCAACAGGAGGGCTAGGTGTGTGTTTGTAAAGCAACAAGAGGGCTAGGTGTGTGTTTGTAAAGCAACAGGAGAGCTAGGCGTGTGTTTGTAAAGCAACAGGAGGGCTAGGTGTGTGTTTGTAAAGCAACAAGAGGGCTAGGTGTGTGTTTGTAAAGCAACAGGAGGGCTAGGCGTGTGTTTGTAAAGCAACAGGAGGGCTAGGTGTGTGTTTGTAAAGCAACAGGAGGGCTAGTCGTGTGTTTGTAAAGCAACAGGAGGGCTAGGTGTGTGTTTGTAAAGCAACAAGAGGGCTAGGTTTGTGTTTGTAAAGCAACAGGAGGGCTAGGTGTGTGTTTGTAAAGCAACAGGAGGGCTAGGTGTGTGTTTGTAAAGCAACAAGAGGGCTAGGTGTGTGTTTGTAAAGCAACAAGAGGGCTAGGCGTGTGTTTGTAAAGCAACAGGAGGGCTAGGTGTGTGTTTGTAAAGCAACAGGAGGGCTAGGCGTGTGTTTGTAAAGCAACAGGAGGGCTAGGCATGTGTTTGTAAAGCAACAGGAGGGCTAGACGTGTGTTTGTAAAGCAACAAGAGGGCTAGACGTGTGTTTGTAAAGCAACAGGTGTGCTAGGCGTGTGTTTGTAAAGCAACAAGAGGGCTAGGCGTGTGTTTGTAAAGCAACAAGAGGGCTAGACGTGTGTTTGTAAAGCAACAAGAGGGCTAGACGTGTGTTTGTAAAGCAAAAGGTGTGCTAGGCGTGTGTTTGTAAAGCAACAAGAGGGCTAGACATGTGTTTGTAAAGCAACAAGAGGGCTAGGCATGTGTTTGTAAAGCAACAGGAGGGCTAGGTGTGTATTTGTAAAGCAACAAGAGGGCTAGACGTGTGTTTGTAAAGCAACAGGAGGGCTAGGCGTGTGTTTGTAAAGCAACAGGAGGGCTAGGCATGTGTTTGTAAAGCGACAAGAGGGCTCGGCGTGTGTTTGTAAAGCAACAGGAGGGCTAGGCGTGTGTTTGTAAAGCAACAGGAGGGCTAGACGTGTGTTTGTAAAGCAACAGGAGGGCTAGGCGTGTGTTTGTAAAGCAACAGGAGGGCTAGGTGTGTGTTTGTAAAGCAACAGGAGGGCTAGGCGTGTGTTTGTAAAGCAACAGGAGGGCTAGGTGTGTGTTTGTAAAGCAACAGGAGGGCTAGGTGTGTGTTTGTAAAGCAACAGGAGGGCTCGGCGTGTGTTTGTAAAGCAACAGAAGGGCTCGGCGTGTGTTTGTTGACGGCCAATGCTCCTTGGGGAGCTAAAACGTACTGACTGATTTATTGAAATTTAGAATTCTCACTTTTTTGTCTGCACTGTTTTCATACATCAAATCCATGGTTGTTACCTGAACTTTTTTTTTTTTTTTTGGGTTGTCTATTACTTTAGTAAGACCACTGCCTATTTTAGTTCAACCCACTACTGTATAAAGCTTTGACAGGTGACAGTCCATTCTTACGACCATTATCCCACCATCACATTCAGGATACGTATCTAACTTTACTGGGTGGTAAGATCTCGTTACCAGGGTCACGTAATTCATGTAGTGGTATCAATCAGATGTTGACTAGTCAAAAAGAAAAACACAACTAACAACGATCTTGTGGGAAAAATTTTCCAAATGACAAATAAAATATACTTGAAAGGTTCCTGAAGACCTCAATGACTCTCAATAACAAACTGTAACGAGGTGGAAGCAAAACTTCAAAAGCTGAACTTGAACATAATGGAAATAAAATTGTTTAACTCGTTTTCTTAAACTTTATTCTTGTGATCTCTTGATTTGGGTCACCATATGATGATGGTTTCATGGATGAAGTTTTTTGTTTTTGTTAGTAAGGCCAACGTCTCTGAAATAGTCGGAGTTATCTTATGTCTGGTAAAATTTATCAGGTAAGAGTATATGGATAAGTTTACTTTAGGCTTCGACAGTCAACTCTAAGCTTATCTTCTTTTTCTTTACAATAACAAGAGAAACTTTACTTGGTTATTCAATAATCATAAGTGAATTATCTTATGCCTCAAGATTTGCATGACATTTAACATAGTTCAAGGTTGAATTGTCCAAGTTCATTACAGTAATACCAATCTTCAGCACGAGTTTCATGATTAACTGTCACAGACAAAGGTCTCCTAACAAAATCTCTAAGTCCTTTCGAAGCGAGTCTTATTGTAACGAAGCCGGTACTCATGTGCTGTATCACATGGAATTCTGATTTAGCTGATTTTATGTTTCAACACTGTTATTTTTTAACACAGGCCTAGTAAAGTGTCCAACGACATAACATAGTCGTAAGGCATTTTCTTTAACCTTATTCTGTACTGATGTGAATATTCGGCTTCTCCATCATATCATGTAGAACTGCACATTTGTGATGACCTTTGAATGACTGACTTTTCTTAAACCCTAACAACAGAAAATGTTTCATTGGCAACTCCCAGCCGCGTCATAATATTCTCTTAAGATTTCTTTACGATCACCAGGAAACCAGAACTCCGTCATTTCCGCTATTAATTTCCCTTCTGGCCTACTTCACTGAGGTTTTCTTATAACATCATTTAGAAATAAGAAAAGACCCGCTAGCAATAATGCAGTATGTCTGCTATGACAAAGCTTTAGTACAGGATGGCCGAGTTCTGCTTACCTCCCAGACGAAGAATGTTTGACTGGTACCACTCAATACACTTCGCTCTGTTGTTTGGCACATATCCAATTTTGAAAAACCACTGACCTATTTTACCTTTAAATATAAAGGTGAGAGAAAAAAAACATTGAAAGTGGCTGATGAAGAGATTTAAAATGCCATAAATCAATCAAATAAATGATTGTTCAATGTTGTAAATCAATAAAACAAAAATGATAGTTCAATGTTGTAAATCAATCAATGAAATGATACATCTATGTTGTAAATCAATCAAAGAAATGATAGTTCAAATGTTGTAAAACAATGGTGGTTAAAATGTTGTAAATCACTGAAATAATGGCTAAGATGTCATAAACTAAAGAAATGTTGGTCAAAACGTTAGAAATAAATTCATGTAGTGATGGTTACAATCTTATAAGTCAATCAAGGAAATGGCAGCTACAATCTTATAAGTCAATCAATGAAATTACAGCTACAATCTTATAAGTCAATCAATGAAATTACAGATACAATCTTATAAGCCAATCAAGGAAGTGACAGCTTCAATCTTATACTAGCTACAAAATGGATGATTCTGTCATGCATGAAAACTTACTTACTTAGTCATTCTTCTTCTACCGTGAGGTGTAGAGGTTTGTAAGAGAGAGCGCCAGACTACTTTATCAGCTGTCTTCCTCCTGGCTTGGTTCCATTCTAGTCCTCGGTCCTTCAAAGATTGTCTAATGTTGTTCTCCCAGTGGACTTTGGGTCGTCCTGGAGGTCTGGATCCCTGGCTCTTAGTTTCCCATGCTTGCCGTGGCAGCCGATCTTCTCTCATTCTGCAGACATGGCCAAACCATCTCAGTTGGGACTGTTCTACTTGGGTCTGCAGGGGTTGGGTTTTTAGGCCTTGACGTATCGTCTGGTTGCGGACCATGTCTCTTCTTGTTACTCAACTACCTTCCTCAGATACCTTATTTCAGAGGTTTGGATCTGGTTTTTGTGGGTTGTAGTCATTGCCCATTACTCGCATCCATACATCAAGACTGGGATATAGGTGGAGCGGTATGCAGCCATCTTCGCCTTCTTACCAACTTCTCTTTTGCTGAGGAATCCTCAATTTATGGCTCGAAAAAGTCTCCCAGCTGCTGCTCTTTGGGTAGCCAACTCTTCTTTAATGCCTCCCTTCCAGTCTATGACAGCTCCAAGGTATTTAAAGTGTTTGACCTGCTCCAGGACCTATTCTCCCAGCTTAATCTGATGTCTTCTTTCCTCTCGTGATATCACCATGGTTTTTGTTTTCGAGCTGCTTATGATCATCCTTCTCTTCTCCAGTTCTTCCTTCCAGACTTGCAGGTTGGATTGGAGATGTGTCTCTGATTTAGCAATCAGGGCAACATCATCAGCAAATGCCAGCTCTGAAATACAGACCTGTCTCATCTTCCAGTACCCCACTGAATATTTTCTTGTTCTCTCCTTACATGCCTTGATGACATCATCCATGAGGAGTATGAAAAGATAAGGTGACAGGATATCACCTTGTCTTACACCAGTGTTGGTCCTGAATTCTTCTGACTTATGGTTTGCTGTCCTCACATAATTTCTGCACGACTTGTAGAAGCTCTGTATAGCATGAATCAGAGGTGTTGGAATGTTCTTCCTTGCCAAACAATCCCAGAGTTTGTTTCAGGGGACCTTGTCAAATGCCTTTTCCAGATCTAAGTAGCAAAGATGGATCTCACTCTTATACTCCAGGGCCTTTTCACTCAACTGTCTGAGTGTGAAGATTAGGTCTTGAGTACTTCGATTTGCTCGGAAGCCACACTGGACCTCATCCATTTGTGGCTCAGCTATGTATCTGAGTCTCTGCTCCAGTATTCTAGAGTAGATTTTACCAGGGACACTGAGAAGGGATATGCCTCTAATGGTTTCCACATTGTCAATTGTCACCCTTTTTGAAAATCGGTGTTATTATGGCAATCTCCCAATCTTTTGGTATGGTCTTGTTGCACCACGCTGCCTGTAGGACCCTTAGGGGTAATAGGTCACCTGCTGCTCCCATGTACTTAACCATTTCTGGTGTTATGCCATTATGTCCTGCTGCTTTGCCCATCTTGATTTTCTCCAGTGCTGCCTTCAGTTCTTCCATCTTTATGTCATCTTCATCACCACTGGTGTCCCCTTCTGTGTCAGGGGTTATCATTTCTGATGCTTGACCTTGCTCACCATCCAGGAGCTCTGAAAAATATTCTTTCCATTACTTCTTTTGGGGCAGTAAGCAATTTGCCTTGCTTGTCCTTTATAAATTTAAGAGGGCACTGTTTTTCCTTCCTCATATTCTTTAGGGTCTTATAGAACAATTTCTGGTTTTCTTGCGCATTGCTTTCTAGCTTTTCTCCAAATTCTTCCCAGGACTTCTGTTTTGCTGCTAGCACCTTGTTCTTTACTTCTGTTCTGAGTATCATACATTCTTTGTATTTCTCTGTTTTTCCTGGTGTATTTTTTGCTCCTAAGTATTGTTTCCATGCCTTTTTCTTCTCTCTTATTTTCTCCGTAACCTCATCTGTCCACCAAGGTGTCCTCTTTCTCTTGTTTCCAAGTCGAACTTCACCACATGCTTCTGCTGCAGCTGTCTTTATGATGTCCTTGAATTTCAGCCAGAATGTTTCCAGGTGATCAGGTTGTTGTTCTGTGTTTTTCACTGCTGTAGCAATAAGCCCCTGGTATCTGGTCTTCACTTCTGGCTCTCTCAGCTTGTAGGTCTTAAATGCTTGTTTCCCCTGTTCATTTACTTAGCTTCTTGCGTGATGTTAGGCAGTTCCTAGGTAGTGGTCACTTCCAATCTCTGGCCCCCTCCACACTCTAGCATCCCGGACATACTTGAATGAGCTCTTCCTAACTATGGCATAGTCGATCACTGACTTCTCATTCTTTGTTGGTTCACACCTAGTGTATACATGTATGCACTTATGGGGGAACTTTGTGTTTGTAATGATCAGATTCTGCTCAGTGTAGAATCTAAGGAGTCACTTTCCATTGTCACTTAGAGTATCTTCTCCATATCTTTCGATAACTCCACCTCATCTAGCATGGTCATTACCAACTCTGGCATTGAAATCTCCGAGCATGATAATTTCATCTAGGCAGTCATCCACTGTCCTTTGAAGCAGCTTGAAGAATTCCTCCTTGACCTCTGCTCGCTCATTTTCATTTGGCCCATACACAATGACAAGGTTGACTATGGTTTCTCCTTCTTTCAGTTTTAGGGCCATAATGCGTTCCGAGACAAAGTTCCATCCCTTGATACTATCCCTTTGGTTTTTGGCCACAATACAACCCACACCCCCTTTGGACCACTGTAGAGCAGCGTGTCGTCATCGAGATCCATAACTCCTTGGCCTCTTTTCTTTGTTTCTGTTAAAGCCAGGATTTCTAATTTGGCTTTCCTCATCTCTTCCACCAGCTCCTCTTCCTTCCCATTTATACTTCTTGTGTTCCATGTTCCGCAAGTCGTAGTCCGTAGTCCGTCGCCTTTAGAATCAGTCCGGTTTTCTCTCTTATGTTTCTCGTAATCTGGTTTTTAAAACAAACAGGTGATTGGCCTGTTGTGCCTTTGCATGGTGGAGGGGCTGCCTCTTTACGGCCTCCATGCAGGCCACCCTCCTCCTTTTTTTAAGCCCGGCTTGGGACCAGCCTAGGCGGAGTTATGAATGAAAACTCTGACCTGAATATAAAGGTGGAATCTCCTACCTGTGTTGCCAATGACTGAATCAAAATCATAAAAGTTAGTTCTGGCGCTGTCCAGGTTTTTGTCTCCAAATCCTACTTCAACTACTCGCTCCATTGTAGGGTCAAAGTTCATTGCTCCTTGAGCGTATATGTATTTCACATAGGCTGTCTCTCCATCTGTAATGATTATACTTTGGAAGGTGACTCGCTGTGGAGTAGCAATGTAACACTTTTATAAATGTTTTCAAACAGAACAAAGATACAAACATAATAATAATTTCAGTGTTTTCAAACACAACACAGATACAAACATAATAATAATTTCAATGTTATCAAACAGAACAAAGATACAAACATAATAATAATTTTAATGTTTTCAAACAGAAAAAAAGATACAAACATAATAATGATTTCAATGTTTTCAAACAGAACAAAGATCAAAATATAATAGTAATTTCAATGTTTTCAAACAGAACAAAGATAAAAACATAATAGTAATTTCAATGTTTTCAAATAGAACAAAGAAAAAATATAATAGTAATTTCAATGTTTTCAAACAGAACAAAGATAAAAACATAACAGTAATTTCAATGTTTTCAAACAGAACAAAAATACAAATATAATAGTAATTTCAATGTTTTCAAACATAACAAAGATACAAAAAAAATAATACTTTCAATGTTTTCAAACAGACCAAAGATACAAAAATTTTATTACACGAAATGTTGTCATCAAAGAACTTTTAAATTGAATCTAAAATAACATAATTCTTGCCGTGTGTATGTTGGTCACAGCTGAGGAATGCAACCGTGTTGAAAAATTGTATTGTTTCCATTATATATACTCTCCCGAAAATAGTTACAATCAACAAAGAAAAGCTTTCAAATGACGGTGTTCATGAACAGTTTGATTACACTGTATAATGGAAAGAAACTAAAAATACTCTAAGAATGAACTTCTATCTGCTCATCTGGGAACGGAAACAGCACACTATAATTAAAAACCCGTCAAGTTTGACAAGTTATTGCTAGTTTTTTTATAATCTGAGGTCATTATATGTTTTACAAATATTTTTTTTTATAGGTTCATTCTAGTAATGTCAATGTTTTAAGTGGACTAAATGTGTAAAAACTGCAATGCTTCAAATCTTCTTTTGAGTAAGCGGAATACAAATTAAATTGTAATGATTTAAATGATTTGGAGTACAAATGTAAATATTTTAATGATTTAAATGTTCTACAGAAGATAAAAATGTAAAACCTGTAACAATTTTAACGTTTTGAAGTGGAACAAACTTGTAAAAACTGTAATGACATAAATGTGTTGTAGTTGAATAAAGAATTAAAAACTGTAATGATATAAATGTTGTGGAACAAAGAATTTAAAAAATGGTAATGATATTCTTGTTGTTGTTGTTGTTGTTGTTGTTTAACTAGGGGCGCGCTGAGCTTCTCGCTCTTTAGCAGCCAACACCAAGTTGAAGACTCCTTGGTATTATCTACACTGTAGATCTAGGCTTTTACTGTGGCTTTTCTGCCATTCTGAAACGTGTTGAGTTGAAGTCATGAGCTCCAGTTTCTCCAACTTGGCAAGTTTTTAAAGGATCATCACATCTGGTCCCAAGCTAGGAGGAAGAAGCGTGTGGCATACTGTGCATTCCTTGCCATCCAAGGGGGCTCTCCAAATATGCAGAGCTAAAATACTGTGCCCTGGTTTTGGGCTCTCCCGAGGAATTGTCACATCCTTCACAAAGGCACTCCTCAGCTCCCTTTGCCCATCATGGGTACATAGTGAGATCTTCCTGCTTGCAGCCAACCAGGTAAAAGCCTGAGCTACATCTGGGGCTCAAGTGACTCCTCCAAGTTTAGTGTGCATTGCTAGGTTCTCGACATTTTTCACCACAGGAGGAATTCCTCGTAGTGTGTGGATGATTTCAAGAGCCAGTGAGGGTGTAATTAGCCCCAGAGACAGAGGTTCACTTCCACATTTGCATACTATAGCACTGTGATTAACTGGTGGTCATGTATGGATGACTCCAGATATGCCTCCAGGCATT
The DNA here is from genome assembly GCA_024509875.1 of Oreohelix idahoensis. Taxonomy (NCBI): domain Eukaryota; kingdom Metazoa; phylum Mollusca; class Gastropoda; order Stylommatophora; family Oreohelicidae; genus Oreohelix; species Oreohelix idahoensis. The sequence goes on from JAMPIV010022077.1 coordinate 241,858, forward strand.
GTAATGATATAAATGTGTTGTAGTGAAATAAAGAATTAAAAACTGTAATGATATATTTGTGTTGTAAAGGAATAAAGAATTAAAAACTGTAACAATATAAATGTGTTGTAATGGAATAAAGAATTAAAAAGGGTATATATTTGTGTTGTAATGGAATAAAGAATTAAAAACTGTATATATTTGTGTTGTAATGGAATAAAGAATTAAAAACTGTTATGATACATTTGTGTTAAGGGAATAAAGAATTAAAAACTGTAATAACATAAATGTATTGTAATGGAGTTAGCAACGACATTGGAGAATTTTTCAAAACAACTGTAGGAGTTCGCCAGGGATGTATCCTGTCACCAGTGCTCTTTAATATATATCTAGAACATATTATGCAGGAGGCTCTCTACGATTATAAGACAACCATATCGATTGGAGGCCGACCTCTTTGCAATCTACGTTTTGCCGATGATATCGATCTGATAGCTGGAACAGAATCAGAACTTCAAGACCTTACCTCTAGACTGGAGAAAGTAACAAGAACGTATGGGATGGAAATTAATATAGAAAAAAGCAAGATATTGGTGAATAGCCATAAGAAACATGTTCCGACCAACATTACGTTAAATGGGCAAATGTTAGAAGAAGTTAACACCTTTAAATATCTCGGGTCCACTATATGTAGTGATGGAAGATCAAGTAAAGAAATCAAGACAAGACTTGAGATGGCCTCAGCTGCCATGACAAGGCTGAATGTGATCTTGAAAAGTAACATCAGTTTTCCTGTGAAGATCAAATTATACAAATCACTTGTATTATCTATTCTCTTGTATGGGTGTGAGGGCTGGACACTCACTGCAGATACGGAGCGAAGGATTCAGGCTTTCGAGCATAAATGTTATAGAAGAATTTTGCGCATTTGCTATAAAGAGCACAAAACAAATGTCTATGTTAGAGAGAAGATAAACACCTATGCAGGCCACCAAGAACCACTTTTGTCAATAGTGAAACGTCGAAAGCTTGCCTGGTTTGGGCATGTAACTCGTCATGACTCCCTTTCGAAAACGATCCTCCAGGGAACAGTCGAAGGTAAACGGAGAAGAGGAAGGCAAAGAAAATCCTGGGCAGATAACATCAAAGAATGGGCAGGACACATGATATATTTGTATTGTAATGGAATAAAGAATAAAAAACTATAATGCTGTAAATGCATGTATTCTTCAGATTCTTCCAAATTTATGTGACATTCTAGCATTTGTTATGTATCATCATTAACCTTTGCATGCTTGACAGAGCCACAATCGTAGCTGGTCCCTTTGCAGGAATCCTGCTCAAACCTGCTATTGCAGCGGTGGTTTCTGTGGCAATTCATTTTACATGATCAGGTTGTTAGCCCTATGCACATGATTGTCTTCTACAACATGCCTCAGAGTGGAGTAGTCCTATTCTTTGTCTCTTCAGAGACCCTGGGAACTACACAGGGCTTAAGCTATGCTGTTTTAATGAAATCTCACACCCCCCCACTAAAAAAACAACCAACCTCGCTGTCACTTGCTTCTGCTGGAGACGGTGGCATTTCATTCCACGTTACCACGACTACAGTGCTAGCATCAAATCGACTGATTTCTTCTGAGAATGTTGTCACATCTTTGTTTGCCCTGTCTACAACTGCCTGACCCTTGGAACCTTTTGTGTACACCTGTAAAAAGTGGTAATTAAAAAGTACTAGAAAAAATAGTCATCTACCACAGAATAAAATACAGAAATCTAAAACAGATGTGAAGAGTGGTAATAAAAAGTATTAGAAGTAAACAGTCATCTACAACAGACATAATAACAGAAATCTAACACAAACTACTTATGTTACTTTACTTTCATCCACATATATAGACTTACTGTGACCTCATGTAAGTCATCTCACACAAAGACCACATCTAACCATATAATTCTCTTGTCACACAAATACTACTTCTGACCATATAATTCTCTTGTCACATAAGGACCACATCTCACCATATAATTCTCTTGTCACACAATGACTACATCTGACCTCATTACTATAATCTCACTGTGTCTCATAGTCTTGCAAACTATTTCTGCCCAGATCACATCATTTGGTACAAAGATATGGCTGAAATTAAGATCAGTGGGACATCATCTTTGATGCTTTCCAAATAAGTCTTCCACATTGTTAATATTAGGATTAAGTTTAGGGTTCCTAAACCTAACCCATCTCTGAATTCTTTTTTTAAATTGTTTCGAACACACAGCCCACTGTTCTTCCTTTCAACCTTAAGATAATACCCATTCATTTCATGCTTATTTTTTACCTGATGTTTCACACTTCTGAAGCTTACACAAAATTACCTGATAAAAAATGTCTCCTATATCAGAACTGACTTTATCCAGATCACTCCAGTAGGGGCATAAGATCATTCTCTGTTCACCATTGTCATTCAAGATGGGTAACTGTTCCGGGGAAAAGCTTGTGAACTCTTCTTCAAAGGAGATCAATCCATTTACAGAAACCTATATTTGAACAAAATATTCAGTTGTATGAATGACATGGTACGCAACCAGACGATACGTCAAGGCCTTAAATCCCACCCCCTGCAGACCCAAGTAGAATAGTCCCAATTAAGATGGTTTGGCCATGTCTGCAGAATGGGAGAAGATCGGCTGCCACAACAGGCATGGGAAACAAAGAGCCAAGGATCCAGACCCCCAGGACGACCCAGAGTCCGCTGGGAGGACAACATTAGACAATCTTTGAAGGACCGAGGACTAGAATAGAACCAGGCCAGGAAGAAGACAGCCGATAGGATAGTCTGGCGCTCTCTCTTCCAAACCTCTACACCTCACGGTAGAAGGGGAACGACTAAGTAAGTAAGTAAGTATGAATAAAGCAAATTCCTGTGTAGTTGACGGAGGCCTATGAAGAGATGAATAAAGCAAATTCCTGTGTAGTTGACGGGGGCCTATGAAGAGATGAATAAAGCAAATTCCTGTGTAGTTGACGGGGGCCTATGAAGAGATGAATAAAGCAAATTCCTGTGTAGTTGACGGGGGCCTATGAAGAGATGAATAAAGCAAATTCCTGTGTAGTTGACGGGGGCCTATGAAGAGATGAAAAAAAAAGAATTACTGCTTCCTCAGGCACGCTATTCAATGTGACTAATAGGGGTGGGTTTGAACATGGCGCTGGCTGGCAAGCTCATCACGTCCAAGAAATTGTTACAGAAACTACTGCTGCAAGAGAGTATGGATGTGTGGTGCAGACTTCCTGCACGGGGTGGGGGTGCTAGCTGCACGGGGTGGGGGCGCTAGCTGCACGGGGTGGGGGCGCTAGCTGCAGTGGAGGTTCAATGCTCAGTGCAACATGATGATGATGATGGGGATGATATAAAGTAAATATAGTGTAAAATAAGTCCAACATTCCAAAACAGATGATTGTGAAGGACTGTATGAATGAACAAATGAGTGATTGAATACCCCCATGTTTAAAGTTCCTTAAGTGTAGCAGCAGCGGTTTCCTGTCAAAATTTTAGAAAATTAAAAAAATTGTGGATAGTCCATTCAGACCTATATAGTCAATAGGTAATGTTCACCTTTAGCCCCACCGATGTCCTATTGTAACTTTTCGTTTACTTTGTACTTGGAATCGGAGTTTACAAGTAAGGAAACATTCGTACGGAATACGAATAGCATAAATGATGTTCCTCCGGTGGTCACGACAGTAAATAATTATAATCACAACGTTACAAAATAAATAAATAAATATAATTAATTTGTTTGTAAGATAATGACATGTATTAACTTTAAAACATACAGAAATATTTTAAGATACCTGTTAGCTCCCCAAGGAGCATAGGCCTTCAACAAACGCATGCCAAATCCTCCTGTCAGATGCCTTTCGCGCGAGGTCTTTCCACGAATTCCTCTTCTTTTTCACTTCTGTATCTAGATATCTTGTCTGTGTGTGTGTGTGTTTTTTGTTTTTGTTTTTTTTTGGTTTACCTCTGACTCTCTTTAATAATTATAATCAAAGTCTGATTATATATATAAATATATGTATAAAACACTGTGATTATAATTATTAAAGAGCACACACACACACACACACACACACACACATATATATATATATATATATATATATATATATATATATATATATATATATATATATATATATATATATATATATATATATATACACCGGTATATATATATATAAAGGTAAAGATAGTCCCATAGCAGATACTGCCGTAGGAGAATGAAGTGTTAGAGACTTGACTATACTAGGTCCAGCATCAAGACGTGGGGTGACCAGTTCCCTTCCTCGATACTTTTTCTTCCCTAACTCAAAAGCAAAGTCAGGTATCCATTTACAGCTGGGTAGACTGGAGCGCGATGATACCATGAATCGAACCCATCACCTTAGCCACGAGAAGTACGCGGCACAAACAAGTATGCTGCAGCGACAGAAACGCAAAATTCATAGCGTTTCCCGCGTTAAATCTTGATTAAAAAGTCGATATGGATATCGTACGAATGTTTGCTGCCATCAATGGTACCTATACCTTGTAGCAGTATGGCAGCTTGCGTACCCTGACAATCCCCAGAGCTATGCCAGTGAGAGTTTTACTCCTGGTAGGTTCAACCAAGCTGGACTGGTCTGTGTGGGTAGGGGTCAGACAAAAGCTGGTACCCTGGTCCTCCAGGTTGGGGGTTTTAGCATAGGGCTGACACCCCTGTCTATGTAAAAAAAAAAATGAAGTTACGGAAACAACATCAAATGAACAAACTTTGCTGCGGGATGGACATTCGGAGTCTGTGGCTCGTATGACTGTCAGTGGTGAAAGCCGAAAGGAAGCCACTGACATGAAAACGGATGTCCTGACCGCAAAACAGGATACAAGAATAGGATTTTGGAATGTCAGGACAATGTACGAGACAGGTAAACTAAGACAGGTCACGGCAGAAATGAGAAACTACAGGTTACACATCCTGGGGATAAGTGAGAGCAGATGGACAGGGGCAGGAAAAGTTAAAACAGCAACAGGAGAAACAGTACTTTACTCTGGAAGAGAGGATGGACAGCACAGTGAAGGCGTAGCCATTATTCTACAGAAAGGGATAGAAAGGACATTACTGGAATGGAAACCCATCAACAACAGACTGTTACGATTGAGATTGAGAGGGAGATTCACCAACACTACAATAATACAATGCTACGCACCAACGAATGATAGCGATGAGGAGGTCAAGGATGAATTCTATCAACAACTGCAGAAAGAAATCGAAGACACACCTAGATATGATCTTGTTATAGTAATGGGAGACCTCAATGCGAAAGTTGGTACACACAATACATATAATGAAAGAACAATGGGGAAATGTGGCAGCGGAACAGCAAACGAAAATGGGGATAAGCTAATAAGTTTCTGTAGCATTAACAACCTGGTCATTGGAGGAACACTTTTCCCACATAAGGAAATTCACAAGTTAACATGGGAATCACCAAATGGTCGGGACAGAAACCAGATAGACCACATCATGGTTAACGGTAGATGGAGACATGCATTACAAGATGTGAAGGTAAGAAGAGGTGCAGATGTGGGAAGTGATCACCATTTAGTAGTAGCAAAACTGAAAGTGAAACTAAGAAGGGCTGGACCAACTGTAACTACACAGAAAAGGTTTGACATCAGCAAATTGAAGGACCCCCTTACCAGAAAAGCTTTTGCGGCCGACATTAAGAAACGATATCAATTTGCCAAAAGCCAGGAAAAGACATTGACTGATGATATAGACCAGAATTTCAACACCATTTCAACAGTATATAAGGAAAGTAGCAAATCATGCTTAGGATTCCAGGAAAGGAAGAAGCAAGACTGGATAACACCAGAAACACTAAACACCATAAAGATGAGAAAGGAAATGAAAAGAAAGAAAACAGAAGCGAAGTCCCCCAGGTTAAAGCAACTATATAGCGAACAGTACAGCCAGCTGGACAGGGAAGTTAAACGCCAAACCCGAGCCAACAAAAGGAATTTCCTAGACGATCTTGCAAAACAGGCAGAAGAGGCAGCACTGAGAAATGAACAAAGCACAGTATACAAAATAACTAAATTCATCAGCGGAAAACAAGGTGCAAACAATATTACATTAGTAAGAGATAAGCAAGGAAATCTCATCAAGACAGCAGAGGGACAGGAAACAAGATGGGCAGAGCACTTCAGAGAAACTCTGAACAAGGAAATACCAGAGACACAATTGAATGTTCCTGAGGCTGAAAACGATCTAGATGTAAATACAGACATTCCACGAAAAGAAGAAATCATCACAGCAATCAAAGGGTTAAAGAACGGTAAAGCTCCGGGCCATGATAACTTAAATGCAGAGATATTTAAGACAGACCCTGAGCTAGCAGCAGAACTATTAGAACCACTATTTGCACAAGTGTGGAAAACGGGGACAACACCATCAGAGTGGAACAAAGGAATAATTATCAAATTGCCCAAAAAGGGAGATCTTGCAGACTGCAATAATTGGAAAGGAATCACTCTTCTCTCAGTTCCCAGCAAAATACTAGGCAGGATAATTATACAGAGAATTTCAAAGGCAGTAGACTACAAACTGAGGAAAGAACAAGCAGGATTTAGAAAGAACAGAAGATGTGTAGACCATATATTCACTCTCAGGAACATTATAGAGCAGTGCTCAGAATGGCAAAGACAGCTTTACATAAATTTTGTTGATTTTGAAAAGGCTTTTGACAGCATACATAGGGACAGTTTATGGAAAATACTGAGGGCTTATGGAATTCCAAGCTGCATAGTGGCAATCATAAAAAGCCTCTATGCCAACTTTACGTGTAGTGTTGGGCAGAGCAACCTAACCTTCGAGGTGAAGACAGGAGTACGACAGGGATGCCCCTTATCAACCACTCTTTTTTTAACAGTCATAGACTGGGTGATGCGCCAGACAACAGAGGGCAGTCCAAGAGGAATAAGATGGACTACATTTTCTACATTGGAAGATCTGGAATATGCAGATGACATTGCACTGCTGGCACATTCACATCAACACATCCAGGGAAAAAACGGATAGACTTAATAAATTTAGCCAGCAGGTGGGCTTGAACATCAATTTAAAGAAGTCTGAGGTCATGACGCTCAATGTGAGCAACCCTGAGCCCATATCAGTAAGGAATCAGCAATTGGTACAGACAGATACCTTCACATACCTAGGAAGCATAGTAACACCAGACGGTGGGGCAGGCAAAGACATCAACATCAGAATGAATAAGGCAAGAACAGCCTTCTTTAGCCTAAATAACATCTGGAAGTCCTCCCAATACAGCACAAGCACAAAATTAAGATTATACCAGAGTTGCGTGCTTTCTGTGCTTCTCTATGGTGCGGAATGCTGGAGAGTCACAGAGAAGGAAATGTCAAAATTGTCCTCTTTTCACACAACATGCCTAAGAAAAATTCACCGCATCTTTTGGCCGAATACCATCACCAACCAAGATCTGCTTACTCGTAGCAAGCAAGAGGACATGCACACCATCATAGCTGGCAGACGCTGGAGCTGGGTTGGTCATGTCCTCAGAAGAGACCCCGATGCCATCACAAGAACAGCTATGCTTTGGACCCCTGAAGGAAAGCGAAAGAGAGGCCGACCAAAAACAACTTGGCGGAGGACTGTGGAGGCTGAGATGCAAAGAATGAACCAGAGTTGGGGCACTGTACGAAGGATGGCCACCGACCGTGCAAAGTGGAATCAATTTGTTGTTGCCCTACAAGACGCCACTAGGCGTGATGGCCACTGACTGCTTTGACGGTCGGTGGTTAAGGATCGAAGAAGACGAATGTTTGCTTAAAGTCGATGTACAAAGTAAACGAAAAGTTACAATAGGACATCGGTGGGGCTAAAGGCGAACATTACTCTTTATTTATCTCAAATTGTCATAATGATTTTCCATTCTGCTCCTTATGGAGCATGGCGTCACCACTGCTGCTGACCCCCGGGCAGGAAGACTTAACCAAACAATGGTGGTTTATGAAGTAGTTTTTTTATATGGTGAGGTTGCCAGCCTCATGCAAAACCCCATATTAGTCACCTTTTTAATTGTTATTGTTATTGTCTTTCAGAATCGACATCATTACATTCTGGGCAAACCCATAGGTGCTCAGTCTCCCTCAGCAAATGTCGAAGGGTATGAATGTTAATTGTTCCTGTTGCACGCTGGTTGTATATACGCCTTATGCAGCCTCTCGTAAGTTCATCCCTGCCAGTCTTATGCCTAATGTCAAATTCCAGCAATCTTAGCCTTGGTTATTCATCAATTGCATTGTCATTCTCTAACAGGCGATCATTAATTGTCCTCAGTATCTCTTCCTTGTCCATATCCAGTGCATCTACTTTAGGTGTTCTTGATGCTGGTCTATCGGCTCACTCATCGGCGCGTACCCCTGCATGACAAGGACAGTGGATCCACACCAGTTCGTGAAGATTCGAGGCTTCTATGGAGGTTTTCCATTCATGCCGTAGCCAACCATTTTGCATCTTCCGAAGCATGGACACAATAAATGGCCTTGTTAATGAAGTCCATTTTTGTATGTCGTGACAGAGGGTACAGTAGTTCTTTTCTTTCTCTCATCAAATACCGCCGTAAAATTTACATGAGGCCAGTTCTGAAATACTTTACATAATCTCTATACAACACCCTGCTACACTTTGTTCCTCACCGTCAGTGAAAGTTTTTGTGGCGAGAATTCCGGACGTTATCTTTACAATTTGATGTAAAATATAATAACATCATCAATGTGGTTCACTCACAAAAACAGAGTCTACAAGGGTTCCTCCAAACGGAAGGGAAGACTCGATTTCAATTTTGGCGGAAACAAATTCTTCATCTGACGGTAGCGTGCTGTCATTCTCCTCAAAACCAAAAGGGTACAGGGCTGTAATATAAAAGTATGATTATGACAGCATTAAAACGAAAATAAATATAAATCCAGCATCGTGTAAAGACCAAGTTGCTGATTGCACCATGTGGAAATATTCAATACGGTTACTCCTTAGATTTGGCAAAAAGAAACACTTACAACAGCAAAAGAGAAAAGAACACGCTGAAAGGAAAACCCTGCACAAAAAAAAAAATAATAAATAAATAAAAAGCTGAGGACTTTCACCTCATGGGCGCACCATCATCATAGTCAGTTATAACTGGAGGTGGCTACATGACAGACAGTAGTCTTGTTGTAAGAGTTTCTTTTCGCCCAATCTGAGGTGGCGCCGTAGACAGCATCGCCACATGGTGCGATCGGCAGCTTTATCCTCCCAGGTTGCTCTATTTATGTTCAGTGCCCTCATGTCTCTCTTACACACATCTTTGAACATCAGCTGCAGTCGCCCAACTGTTCTTTTGCCGTCTGCCAGTTGTCCGTAGAAGATGTAGGTTTTTCAATGGGAAAGCTGAAAAAAAAGTATCTTTAATCTTGGGGATGCCTTGCTATTAAATGCCGGCAGAAATAGCTAGAGGAAAATGTCCTTAGCTAAACAATTTATTTTTTTCTCCCTTTGTCACCTTGAGATTTACCAAATGCGTCCCTGTGATTCACCTTTAGGTCGAGACCCCCAGATATAGAGACACAAATATAAAGACAATGATGTACAAACTAAATCAACAGATCAAAAACTAGACAAATTGCAGTCTATAAATCTGTAAACAGATACGCATATAAAGATAAAGGCTAGGAAAAAAAAAAAACCAGCTGAAAATACTTCAATAAAATAGTAGACATTTGTTGAAAAAAGTTAGTTGCTTATCCTGTTACAGGACGTGGCAATCAACCCCAGCTTTTATTGGCTGTTTGTGATTTTTCTAGGCAATTTTTTCATTCAGTAGTTTGCCATTGCTTTCTGAACGGTACGGCTCTTATACCATTGTTAAAAATCCACACAAAGCGATCTGCTACCAAACTGCCTGCAGCAGGTTTCGAACCTGGTATATCTGGATTATGAAACTGCGTTCATATCCATTAGGCCACAGACGCCGACAGACATTTGTTGAAGGACATATAAATAATTCCCTGTTCTTCCCTGTGGAGCAAAGCTGTACAACTGTTGCCCATAACTGATTTCTATCGCAAGTCAGTCTGGTGTTATGGTTCTGGGAAAACGGAGAGGAAAACAAAAAGAATCAAGAAGTATTTTCGTAGAGTAGAATGATTGCGAAAGAGCGACAAGTCACCAAATGTGGAACTTCGGGAGAAAGGAAACAAATACCAGTGCAACAATTTAAGAACACGCTGATGATAGATGTGACTTGAGAAAACCTGTTGACAGCATTATAAGGCAGGGCATGTTCTGACATCCCCACGGTAAGAGAGGTAGGGGAAGACAGAAATACACACGGAGAAGAGAACTGGTGACCAGGGTGACCATATAATATTTTTTAAAGGAGGACATTTTCTGATTTTTTTACTTAAAAGGAGGACAAAGGGGGACACTTTTTAAGAAAAAGAGGACCCAACGGAGGACACATTAATTTCACTAATTTAATACATTTATGTAAAGACTCATGATAAAATATATATAAATACTTCAATGAAATAAAAAATGTTGTTTTAAATCTTCATAAAATGCATGTTTTAATAATTTTTCCATCAAGAATTACTTTTCCAACAACACTAAATATTTAGTCTTTAACATTGTACTTTTAACTTGACATTATTTTTCTCAGTAAGTCAGAATTTCCAACTAAATACTCATGGAACTCGGTACATGAAACATTCTTATAATTGTAATAGTCCTTGTTGGATTCAGAAAATGAGTTCAGACACATTCCACATGTTTTTAATTCAGGCAATAAATTTATAACTGATAAAATTACAAACTGTATTAATAAAAAATTGAATGGTTATGATATTATGCACATGGAACTGTTTACCAATAAGCTATAATATTTTCTGTTAACTAAAAATGAAAGAATGGATTCATACTTAAAATAATTTATTTGTTGTCACACTAAACCAGTAACTAAAAAACGGAATTTGATGTGAGAAGCCGGACAAATCCGGGCAGATACGGACGTGTGGTCACCCTACTGGTGACGTTAATGACGAAAACATGTAAAGACTTTGTGCTGATAGTACAGGGCATGAACGCGGCGTGAGTTTGTTGAATGCCTATGATCGTTGGGGAGCTGACAATTTTCATTTACAGTAACAATTTCAACGTTTTTTTTTTAAACAATATTATTAGGCTGTGTTCAAGGGTGGAAAAGAGTTACGGGAAAGGGGTGACTCAGTGTGGTATAGGTGTGTGTTGATCTATTATAATATCGCGTATAAGAGAACAGTGCATCCTGTGTGCTTGCACGTATAGTTGTCTAGGTGTATGACAAAGGATCTCTCAGGTCACAAAGTCACTCGTAAAGCAATCAACAGCTCAGGAGTGGTTCAGTCCCAAGAAACATTGTAATGAAATATGTTCTGAAGATTGTAAGTAGATAAAACAGTGTTCCACTGAACATATACAGATACAGTGTATAGCAATTAGCGAAAAACATATTCCAGCTTCTGAATTACTCGATATCGCAATTAACAAACGAATTATCACATTCGTAATACTGTTTTCATATATTCCTTACACAGTCAGAACAACATAACACAGACAGCTCGCTCAAAGCTCAGTTAGCAACGACCTAATTCACACTCTCAACTGAAACAATCACAAAAAATTCCATTCTCACGTGATTTTCGCTGACAACACTTTTACCTCAGAAGCTAACTCTCAGTCTAGATAACTACCGTTCCTTGCGTCGTTAGACCTGAACAGAATTCATTCAAGCATACAAAAAAAAAAAAAAAAAAAAAAACATATTTTACACAAAAGACCTCTCAATTCTTCACCCTAACAACACACACTATCATCATCATTTGACGATAAGAAATGAGATCTGTAGGAAGCTGTAGTTAAATATTTACTTCATTCGCAGAAAATGTTGAAAAAAGAAGTAAACACGAATAAATGATAAATTGTAATGAACTATTCCTACTGAATGAAGGGAACACTAATTAGCTAAACCTGAAGGCTGTGACAGACGAACGCAGCCGACCCTGAATGATATGATACGACTCTTCGTAACGACCCCTTGGATAACATCAGTGCCCCCGAATATTGTAACTTTTCGTCAAACGGGATTTTTCTTTTCACCTGGTCTCATTAGCTATGCAACCTTTCCACGCAGATTGGCAACACGCTTGCTGATTGATATGTGGACAGTTTATCTACCGTTCATTCTGGTCATCGCATTGATTTAAGAAGAGGCTAAATCACGCCCATGGTCATCTCTTGAGCAATCATAGGCAGTAATTTCATTAACTTGGCCCAGAGGGGGCGGCGCCAGAATCAAACAGATAGCAGAGACCATGATCAAAGACACAGACTGGGGGATCTCAGGAAAGACTAGCGCCACGATCAAAGACAGTAGTAGTCCCTGACGAGCGACGCAAGTTCCCTGCCGGTATTTTCGCATCTCCGTGCCAAACGCAGAACCGATCGCAGTGAAAGCGAACGGGGAAAGCCGGAATGCAAGCAGCGAGCGAAGATACGAGAGACCAGGGGCGGCATATCTCTTTAGTTTGGCGGTCAGATCCCCAAAAGTCTTCTGAGATCTAAAAAGGTGTCAAGTTTCTCATGTCCCACTCATCTTTCATTTCATTCTAGATATATACAGACCACGTAGAAATACACTTTATCACTCGCTGGCCAGAACTTAACAGAAGCACTAGCTATATTTGAAATCTTGTTATAGATTTTCCCCTGGATTTTATACATATTTGCAGTGAATTCTATTTCTGTGCAAAGCGGTAAAATATATATTGTGTAAAGTGATCAGTGGTCTAGTTCATTCATTCTATTTCACTGGATTTTGTGTTAATTTAAATCTATTAAATTAAACCATCTCAATAGTTCCAGTTGTAAATGTAATGATATACCTGCTATATTATTTCCAAAAAGATAATAGAGGCTGAAATGCTTTAATTAACTTTTAAAGTCGCGAAGGAATTTATAATTAATAAATTTAGTTAAGTCCTATATTTATAGATGTGTGTTTTAACCACTAAAACTCGCGCAGTGTTTTATTAAATACATAATTAAATACGCGAGCGTATATAAAATAGTCTTAACGGGAAATTCATCGCGCTTTAGAAGGTTATTTGTTTTTCGGTATATTATGTCTTTTTTCTTTCATACAGAGTGATCGTAACCTGTGCGATCCCAGCATTAAGAAAGCAATAAAGCAAATCAATCTAAGCAAAGCAAAGCATAAACAGTGTGTAGAGTCTCCCTGACCCAGAACGTGTTGAGACTGTGTAAATTTTTAATCTTTGAGGCGATTCTATGTTTGGAATTCCGCTATCTAACTTATAGCAAAGAAAGCACACCCAAAGACAAATTTAACACACCATCAAGCAAACTAAGTTGTAACGGGAAGAACACTGGCCCAAGCTTTTGTTAGTTTACTGACACAGAGAGAGAATACATATTTACCTAACAGTGATATGACTAGTTTTCTCCCTGGACTTAAACCATACCTCACGGATAAAGTGTATCAGCACGCGTAAGAATTTTATTATCAGCGGCAAAGTCAAATAGATCACACCATCCTCACCCCAGTATCAGAGACCGTGCCCTCCCATAGAAACTGTTATTAAGAAAAGAGACACAATTACAGATTCATTTTCCAGCGATTACGGGATCCTTTTTATGTGCTGACCGCCTACCCGCTAATCTGGGGCTGGAACTTGAACTAACACTCATACATTTAGTTTGAGGTGTAACCGCTGTTGTGTTATTCTATGGAGTGCCAGATTTTTTCACAATCGGTAAGTGAGAGCAAGATGAGTGAAGGCCTTTACTAGCGCGTGTATGAATGACAGGAAATTTAATCTTTTTTGTAACCCATTTGTTAACTTGCTTACCGGGTAATACATTTTCTGTATCCCCGGCATTGTTCCTTTAAGTTGGATAGTTTTTGATAAACTCTGTTTTAAACCCCCCTCCTTTCCTTTTGCTTAGTAAAGGGAAGAACAATTGGGAAGAACAGGATTTTTTTCTACCACCTATACCTAATTTTGTAACACCTCTTTCAGAGTAATTAACTTTACTGTTAGGTTAACTTACCTATGTTCCTGATAACTATCTATCTTTGGACTGGGTTTATCTTTGTCTAATAAGCGGGACGGGCTTAGTCGATACCAATCTTCTTTACCCCCTCCCTACCTTGTTATTTGCATTTTTCTGTAATTTTGATAATTCTTTTTGTAAACAAATGATTATTGTAGTGATTGGTTTTTTAACTTTAATAAACAACATAAACTTAATCGTTATTGTGTCGGACTACCCAAAGCCCAAAATTTCCCCTATTTGTTTAAGATAGTTGTATCCACGTCGTCTGTGTGTTTGAAGCACCAAATCGGTGGGAGAGCAGGTGTGTGTCTGGAAAACTGGCAAATAATTGTTTGACCAGGAGAGTGGAAGAGAAGATTGAGAGAAACGATTTGTCGTAAATAAGTCTGTCTTTACTCTCCTCCAGCACTCTGTGAAGCAACTATTTACTCTCTACATTTCTATCACTGAGCTTTTCACCATCATTCTACACTCTAAACCGGACTACTATTTCTAAGACTCTTTCTCTCAAAATAAATTTACGACAAAGGCAATAAGGTGTGAAAAATTCAGTCAGTATCTTTGGCGCTTACCTGTATCAGCGACTCTGTGAGGGGAAAAAAAAACAAACAGTGTAAGCATAAGTTTTAACAAATGATGTAAATTAAAATTTAAAATGATAAGCATGTTTTTGCTGTCTAGATATCTAACATTTTCGTGTTGGATCTTTTAGCATTTTATATGCGCGTCTACCTTTTTGGCTTTGTTTCAAAGTTTACGTCCATTCCTGTGTTATTCTTCTTCTACTTCTTCTTTGGTCCTTGGCCGCCGACTATCATAGTAGTCGGTGGCCAACACGCCTAGTGGCGTCTTGTAGAATAGTAACAAACTGCGTGCACTATGCTCGGTTGGCGGCCATCCTTCGTGCAGTGCCCCTGCTCTCGTTCATTCCTTGGATCTCGGCCTCCACAGTTCTCTGCCAAGTTGTTTTAGGTCGGCCTCTCTTTCGCTTTCCTTCAAGGGTCCATAGCATAGCTGTTCTAGTGATGGCATCGGGTCCATTCTGAGGACGTGACAAACCCAACTCTAGCTTCTGCCAGCTATGATGGTGTGTATGTCCTCTTGGTTGCTCCGAGTAACCTGCTCTTGGTTGGTGATGGCATTCGGCCACAAAATTCGGAGAATTTGACCTAAAAAAATAAAGTAAAAGGTAAAGGTGTCCGATAGCAGATAATGCTGTAGGGGAATGAAGTGTTAGAGACATCACAATACTGATCCAGCATCGAGAGGTGGGGTGACCAGTACCCTTCCTCGCTGCCTTTACATTCCATAACTCAAGGAGCAGGTATCAATTTACCGCTGGGTAGACTGGTACCATGTCGGTACCGTGATTCGAACCCAGCATCTTTGCCACGAGAGACCAGCGCTCTAATCACTCTGTCAATCGGACGCTAAAAAGTCAAGTAAGTCAGTCAAATCACCTACTTGGTCACTAAACCACAGAGTCAATGTATCGATGTCTTTTTACAAACAGCTGAAAACTTATTCTAAGTAAGTCACCCGCCAAAACATTACGGAAAAATAATCTTTTTGTGCTCTTTCTGCTACATGCCCCGTTCTTCTTCTTCTTCTTTGATCCATAACCGCCAACCATCAAAGCAGTCAGCGGCCATCACGCCTGGCGGTGTCCTGTAGGGCAGCAACAAATTGATTCCACCTTGCTCGGTCGGCGGCCATCCTTCGTACAGTGCCCCAACTCTGGTTCATTTTTTGCATCTCAGCTTCCACAGTTCTCCGCCAAGTTGTTTTTGGTCGGCCTCTCTTTCGCGTTCCCTCGGGGGTCCATAGCATAGCTGTTCTTGTGATGGTATCAGGGTCCCTTCTGAGGACGTGGCCAACCCAACTCCAGCGTCTGCCAGCTATGATGGTGTGCATGTCCTCCTGGTTACTCCGAATAAGTAATTCTTGGTTGCTGATGGTGTTTGGCCAAAGGATTCGGAGAATTTTCCTTAGGCAGATTGTGTGGAAAGAGGATAGTTTCGACATTTCCTGCTCTGTTACTCTCCAACATTCCGCACCATAGAGAAGCACAGAAAGTACACAGCTCTCATACAGTCTTAATTTGGTGTTTGTGCTGTACTGGGAAGACTTCCAAATGTTGTTGAGAATAGCAAAGGCTGTTCTCGCTTTATTCGATCTGTTGTTAATGTCTTTGCTTGTTCCGCAGTCAGGTGCTACTATGCATCCTAGGTAAGTACTTATTTACTTTACTTACTTACTTACTTACTTACATGCCCCATTGGCGGCACTAAATTCCTTTGTAGTCACTTCATTCATGTCCATTTTACTTCAGAATTATGGAAGCACAGAAATAGAGTGGCACGAAAGCAAAGTAGCTTCATCTATGATGAGCAATGAGGCTTCGCTGCCTAAACATATATAAATAAATGCTGCAGACATGTGTGTAATATTTTCCTGACCTGTTGAAAATAAATAGGGAAAAATTCCAGAAATTTTATCACGGAAAAGCAACAGAGGCAAGAATATTTGTAAAACAAAATATCCGGCGCTATGAAGTATACTGGGAACATAATTCGCGTTGTTTGACAGGCGCGTAATTTAGTTCCCCGCCCGAGAAATGTGTTTTGGAGGCAACAGATGAGACAAAAGTGACTCATAAATGAATGACAATTATTTATATGGCGAATAACTCAAACTAACGGGATATAACTGGTTGTTACTTACTTGCAGAACCAGACTTGATTCGTTTGTTTACATGTTTCATATCGTCTGCACAGAAAGCAAATGACCGGTTCTGTTGTACGTAAGAAAGAATCAGTATTATCAACATTATTTATTTAAAAGCGAGGTTGTGGGAAGACTGATGCTACATTGATCACACATTTGAGGGTAATTATCAATCAAATATGAGAATATAAACAGCGATGTTTATCCATTGTTTGGATGTCGAAAAAGTATATAATAGCATACTTCAGTGGTCGGCAACTAAGTTCTGACCATAACTCCGTGTCAAGATTGGTAGTGCATCTCTGTTACCCTCGCCTACAGATACTGTTGAATCTATTGAAGAAAACAGAAATCAACGACACAAAAAAAACACACACACAAGTTTATTTTATTTATATACGAGTACAAGACAAACTGGGTAAATCTACAGAATCTTCTTTTTCTTCTTCTTCTTCGTCCACTCTCAGACGTCCACTTGAATGTTCTCAAAGAAAGCAGCAGTCAGTTTGAGGCTATTTGAATCTCCGTAAAGCTTTTCCACGAAAGGAGCTGGCGTCGGCCATATGCGCTTTCTCTGTACCGCATATAAGGGGCAACTTTGAAGCAGATGTTCAGCAGTCATTTTATCAGTGCCACAGTTACACTGATCGGTAGTTCCTATCTTTAGCTTGTTGAATAGATGGTATCTCAATCTGTTGTGAATCTAATTCTAATCCTAGCTAGCCTAATGGCTAAATGGACACTTGTTCGATTGATCTTCATCCCCAGTAAACTCGAAGTTTATCCTGTCAGGGTAATTTACCGCAAGTTGCCAAGAAATGTACATAAAAGCGTATCCGTAGATGGAACCCTTGCCCCTAAGCTTAACACCCCCCCCCCCTCCCCCAATGTTCAACATTGTTAGACATATACATAAAATATTTAGCTTTCATGTGAAGCGTAAGGGAAAATGCATTGAACAGGGTTATTGTTAATGTTATTGTTGTTCAGAATCAATTTCAGTGCACTCCGGGCAAACCCATAGGTGCTCAGTCTTCCTCAGCAAATGTCAAAGGGTATTACAGCTAACTGTTCCTGAAGCGCTCTGGTTGTATACACGCCGGATGCATCCTCTCATATGTCCATCTCTGCTAATCATATGTCCATCTCATCTAATCATATGTCCATCTCTGTTAATCATTTATCCATCTCTGCTAATTATATGTCCATCTCTGCTAATCGTATGTCCATCTCTGCTAATCATATGTCCATCTCTGCTAATCATATGTCCATCTCTGCTAATCATACGTCCATCTCTGCTAATCATATGTCCATCTTTGCTAATCATATGTCCATCTCTGCTAATCATATGTCCATCTCTGCTAATCATATGTCCATCTCTGCTGTGGTGGGTTTTGATGTTATTAAGTGTTGTTGCTATGTTTACTTAGTGTACTGAATGAGGTCAGCTGTGAAGGTCCCTGAGGATAACAGTTTATGTGAATTTACAGAGTACCTTGCTGCTACCACCCTACGACCTCAATCAGACTTATTCTTGACTAGTATGTCTGATAGCTACGTCTACTGTCTAGGGTAATGAAAATGTGGTGTGCTGGTAATTAAGTACACAAACACACACACAAACACTAATATTAATCTCTATGATTACGTCAACTGACACTGTGGTTAAAATTTAGTAATTTACAATTTTTTCCAAATTTATTTTGTCCTGAACCTAGTTTTCTTCTGGTCAGGACTTTCAACTCAATATGAATTAAATTCAATAGAATTACATATAATCAAGTAAACACATGAAAGACCTGTACATATACATAATTTAAATTTGCTAATAATGGTACTAAAACTAAAGTCTTTATTAACTAGTGCTTGATGTCGGGTCGGGGTATTTTCATCATACTCAGTCCTTTATTTAACAGTGTTCATTTGCTCTTAACAGGATTGATGGTGGAAAAGTTTATTAGTTACACAATGGAGTTTATGTTATTTAGTACTCGTTGATGAATCTCAGCAGGCCAGTTCTATAACACTTATCTGGCCTGTGACGATTGAAGATAGTTGTTCCTTAGGCCCACTCCTCACATGCGCTGACGTAGTATGGTAGGCATCTCGTTTTATACAGTGTTGTACTCTTCAGAATATCTGGCACTAGCACAGTGCCAGACAACGAAACTCTGAAACCACAAAATTAGGCTAGGTCTTAACATAATACCTAATCCACCATGTTTACAAGCATTAATACATTGAAATAAAAGACAGGGTCAGATCTCTCTGACCGACCCAGCACATCTACATTAATGCTGTTATCAAGTAGCACTAGTTTCACATTCCTCTCCTCTAAGGCCTGCACTGCATCTGAAATATTATCATTAATCTCTTCTTTCCATATAGTAAGGTGGGTGATATGTTTCCACCTGACCACCTGAAAAGAAACATCTGTATTCTACATTTCTGATAGTTTATCATATTATAATTCAACCTCTAGGCCCTGTAACAGTTGGCTGGGGACCTAGAATAAGTACTCACTTGTCGTAATCATTTTTAATTATATGGCAGTATCACTCACTCAGAATTGTTAAATAAAAAGGTTAATAACTTCTGTCTTACCACAATTCAAAAGAAAACACACAGGTACGTTGAAATAGCACAAACTCAGCTGAGCTGCTGGCTGGACTATGGCGTCCGTATTCCTTATATTATTTATTTATATTCAGTGGACGTCACACTTCACAGCATCAACGATCTGCTTCTATGGACAGTCTTAAACAAAATGGCAACGAGCCGTCCACTTTTCTAATAATCTTAACTGTGTTGACCAATCAGATAGGAAAGCCAAGCTTTTTAAATTCAAAATTTTACACTAAGGTCCAAATTTGGTCCAATGTGTAGTGTATTTCTGTCGGTCGGTCTGTCCGAACTTGGCATTCCCCAAAAATGGACTTGGTTTTGGCCCAACACAAAAAAAACAACACAATATTCAGTTTGAGCTATCCCATAATTTCTACCCCGTGTCTACCCCTTTTCCTACAGAACACATGACCCTTTTCCTGCTTTTACTCAAGGACGCGTCAAAATGTAACCGCTAGTGACTGCAAAACGAACATCTGTCTGCTAGTCTGCACCGAACAAATCAGTCTGTTGTCAATAACTTCCGAGTTATCTGTCCGTCCTTTTATTTGAAATCATATTATTTATCAGGAAAAGATAACGTCTTAAACTAGCTAACTTTTGTGATTCTAAACCTATTAATAAGGAATTCCATATTTTTTTCCATGTTAGTCTTGAAATCTATAATCTACCACTCGTTCACTTCTTTTACCGCTATTTTCAAACTAATTACGAGAATCGTCCGTACTACGTTGGGAATTACGTCATTCTCAATAAGAGCTAAGCCTGTCTTCGTGACCCAATTGACGAACATTTTTTATCTTTCGTCGTATTTCAAACAACTAACTACAAGTTCGCGCTTATGCTAGGCTTAGATTCAAACCCCGTTTGCAGACGGCATCATTTTTCTCTTCCCTCCTTTTCTTACCCCGTCTGAACGAATAGGCCTTTCGTGTCCCCAATTTATAAATAGTTTTTTTCAATGACACTAGAAAACGATGGTACGGTCTACCAAAATCAACGCGCTTGTGGCGTGGGCGAAGAAGCAGCAGCGTATCATAACTATATTTTATCCCTACATTTTATTTTAACTTTTATATTTATAATGGATGATTTTATCGCTGTATCAATGTATTCCATCACATCTGCGAATCATATGTCCATCCATGCCAGCAGGGATTCCATCTCTTAGAAGTTGTATTTATCCTGACTTCAACATCAAAACTAGCTTTATGTATCCGGTAACTAACATTCTGATTTCTTCCCCATTCCTTCTCAGGCGGCGGGTTGTCGGCTTCAGCTCAGCATCCAAACACCTTACGTCTTCTAAATGTTAAAACCAAATGAAATAAAGATCTGAACCAACTAATCTGTGGGGGGAAAAAACATACACAAACGCAAATAATAAAACATAAACGTGTCTACAAGGAAGTAACCATCCCTAGAAGATGATTCTGACTGTTGATATTTGACATACATAAAATAGTTCAGTAGATAAACTGATAACAACCTTGCTGGCATGTATGAAACTTCATAACACTTAATATTTAAAACGGTACGTGATTTTCTTAATGATTATAATCTTGATTATCTGATGTTTAAAATTGGACACAATGTTATCAGGGCGTATTCCCAAAAATACCAATACTATCTTTTGGCGTGGTAATGTGTAACCTGATTTATTTTAGGCGCAAATCAGACGATCTTACTTGTCAAAAGATAAACTGTATGGCAGTATGAGATTCCGACCTGATACAGTACAAGGAAGGGCAGAGATAGGTACATGAGAATTCTACGTATCATCTCTGAGATGCATTTTCTATCCGATGTCATTAAAATGCCTAAGTATTTAAATCTTTTGACTAATAATAATAATAATCATAGCCCCGATCAGTCATAACTGACTTTGGGAATGTGCCCCCGAGGTGACAGCCCTTCAGTCATAACTGACTATGGGAATGTACCCCAGAGGTGACAGCCCTCCAGTCATAACTGACTATGGGAATGTGCCCCCGAGGTGACAGCCCTTCAGTCATAACTGACTATGGGAATGTGCCCCCGAGGTGACAGCCCTTCAGTCATAACTGACTTTGGGAATGCGCCCCCGAGGTGACAGCCCTTCAGTCATAACTGACTATGGGAATGTGCCCCCGAGGTGACAGCCCTTCAGTCATAACTGACTATGGGAATGTGCGCCCGAGGTGACAGCCCTCAGCTGCTTATTTTCTTGGTATTCCTTTCGACATTTTCGCCTCTCTTCTGCTTGCTGTGAGAGCTTCTTTTCTCCCAGGTGGCGCTGTAAAGAACATCACCACTTGGTGCGATTGGCAGCTTCACCCTCCCACGTTGCTGGATTTATGTCCAATGCACTTATGACTCTTTTGCACATGTGATAAACGAGCGCAAAGGCCTTATTGCTCCATCTTTTCCTACATTCTTCATACTGTATTTTCTCCGACATTTGCTCTCTCATCTCATATTTGCGATCCACATTTGCTATTTCATTGTTGTGATTACTCGCGACCGGTATCTAGAGAACCACATTTGTTCTTTCATCGGGGGAAATAAAGTCCTTTGATTGAGTCCACATGCCTGACATTATCATTTGAAGCCCACATTGTATCGTGATAAATCTGGTAAAAACACATATGGTCATCCTAATCAAACTGTAATTTCTGTGACACCACATTGGACGCCCAGATTGGCCAGGGGAAAACGTGGCCGCGGTTCAGACAAGCGTGGGTTGACCACATTGGACGCCCAGCTTGGGCAGGGTGACTTCCAGAAATATATAATACCGCATAATCTACTAGAGTGAGGCAGTCCAGGTTTTTACCTTGTGAGGAAGAGATCAAACCCAAAAACGCATAGCCTAATACACGTGTTTATTCAGAGTGGATGATAATTCAGTTCCGTGATTAATTGTGTTCTTAAAGGATTTTGCGAAGGGAAAAGAAGGTTAGTAGATCTTATACTTATTAATACATTTTCTTAATTTTGTTTATTTTAACCTCACAGCTAAAATGTGCGGAAGATAAAGTTTCAAATAATTCTTGGCATAACTGATTAATAAAATCAGAAGATTTTCATAGAAGATGATAGGATGATAGAAGGTAATTAATAGTTCATATTTCACCTTTATCATCATCACAGTCTCCCATATGCACACACTCTCATGCACAAGATATTTAACATCATTAGAATTGAACTCAGAGAGAGGGAGATGAATAATGAGCAGTAGTTTAAATGAAAGTCAACCAGTGATGTTAAATGTGAAAAAAACTTACGAAGACTTTTGTGTGTCTTCAGTTCATCAGAAGTCTGAGTCTACACGCAACGTGTCTGACGTCTAACCAGAAATAAGTTATCAAAAACGGACATTTGGCTAGCAGAATTCGCCATAGGACATCTTTCATTCCTCAATTTAAAAGGAATATTGTCTCACCCACAAGTCATAAGGTGGACGCAGCATTTTTCGTCACCATATACTGCTTGCTCACAAGTTCAATACAGAGTTATCACAAGTTCAATACATCGTTATCACAAGTTCAATACAGAGTCATCATAAACTCTAATCACTCGAAAGATCATTATTATCTGAAGTCAAGCAAAAGAGCTCAAAAGAGGAATCGCATATTTATACCACGTGCAACACACTCTTAAGCGCATTTTATGAAGCAGACTCGAAAGTATATGAATCACGACTACATACGCAAGATTATGAGTCTACATATCACTAACATTTCGTGAAGATATCCAGTCTGACCAGTACCGTCGGGAGATTAGACCACAGACCTTTTGTTCATATGACAACTATTAACTGTTGATCCACACTACAGAGATATACTCAAACAGTGAAGGAATATACATAAATATCTCGTCAGCGTTCTCCGTACGACAACAGTATTCATCAGAACGTCCTCGACTTAGAGATACCCCATTCGACATAACGTATAACAACTTGGGGCATTTTATGCATACATGTGAATCCTCATATCTAGAAGCATTTAGAGACACATGGACTGTGTAGAGTACTCACCATTTTGGTAACACGTATCATATCACATCATCATTTCACTCTACACCAGTTCATCTTTAATTAACTATTACTTAATTAACTGTAATTTTATTATCTCATCTGTGTGTTTTGTGTGAATCGTCTTTCACCATCATCACGTTCTAACCATTACTAACCCTATATGTGTGGATATTTCATTAATAAACCCAACGATCAGTTAATCATTATCAAGAGTTTGTTAATGTATCACTCGTGCTGTCGGTGTTACATATTCACCTATAGGAACCTTTCTCTACTCAGATGAGGTTGGGGGCTTTTTCTTTACGGGATCTAAGGGCAGAAGCTAAGGTCGTGGGGAAACAGAACTCTTTCCATAATTTATTAGAAAACACTGTCTAGTGGAAAGCATTCGCATTCCTGTCTTCTTGTCCCTATCTCGAATAGGTCTTTTTTTCTTTCTTAACGAGCCAATTTCTAGAGACCTTATATCTCATAGACTATTCCTGGCAAAAACTACTGTCATAGTTGCCCCAGTGACTCACCACATGACAGCACACATCTTTGAAACTCAGCTGCGGTCGCCCAACTGTTAAAGTTGTCCGTAGAAGATATCTACAGGATGCGACCATCTTCCATCCGGCGGACATGGCCAATCCAGCGTAGTCTGCGCTGTCGAAGCAGTGTGTATACGCTTTGAAGGCCAGCATGTGACAGCACCTCGAGATTAGTCACTTTGTCCTTCCCCGAAATACCGACATGTGGCGTAGACACCGCAAATGGAAGGTATTGAGCCTTCTTTCTTGCTTAGCATAGGTCGTCCATGTCTCGCTGCCATATAGGAGTGTGCTGGTGACGCAGGCGTTATATACCGCAGCCTTGGTCTTCGTTGTGAGTTTGCAGTTTCCCCAAACACGCGATGTGAGGCGGGCAAAGGTAGCTGCAGCTTTGCCAATGCGACTGTCAATTTCTGTGTCCAGTGAGAGTTTATCATTGATGGTAGACCCCAGGTATGTGAAGTGGTGCACCACTGCCAATTCATTGTTATCGATAGTGGTAACCGATGCAACATCCACACCCTGACCCAGCACGTTTGTTTTCTTTAGACTTATTGTGAAGCCAAAGTCATTGCACGCTTGGGTGAAGCGATTCATCAAGCTCTGAAACTGCTGTTGACTTTGAGTGACGATTTTAAATCGATTAGACATAAGTTAAAGGGATTCAGGACAAACATTAGGTGGCGTCTTATGCTACACTAGCAATAACCCGTCAAACGTGACGGCATTTTAATTATAGTGTGCTGTTTCCGTTCCCGGATGAGCAGATAGAAGTACATTCTTAGAGTGTTTTTGGTTTCTTTCCATTATACAGTGTAATCAAACTGTTCATGAAAACCGTCATTTGAACGCTTTTCTTTGTTGATTGTAACTATTGTCGGGAGAGTATAAATAATGGAAACAATACAATTTTTCAACACGGTTGTATTCCTCAGCTGTGATCAACTAACACACGGCGAGAATTATGCTATTTTAGATTCAATTTAAAACCATCATCAAGCTACTGTCAGCTAAACTAAAATTAACGATACTTTATAGGAACTTGGAATGGCATGATACTAATGCAGAATGGAAAACTAGATGACACCAACAGAAAAAAATGGAAAGAATTAATTTATTAGGGCTTTGAAATGCGATTTACTGGAACAGGAGAGAAATATAATTCTGACAACAACAACATCATTTATTCAGGAGTAATTAGCATGCACGAGGAGTAGCATAATTTTAGATCTAGAACAATGAATTAATTTTGGGCAATATCAGATCGAGTCTCTGAATGGAAAGGGGCGAATAAGGAGAATTAAGATAGGCATACTTTCGCACAACTGTATCGGTCACAAATTCATTGGTACATAACTCACAGCAAGTCATGGTTGTGATTGAAAAAACTGCTTTGACGATATGTAACTAATTGCTGCAGATAGATTCTCATTTATTATATAGCTATTTCCGTGATAAGAAGTGTTTAAATCAGAAATGTAATAAGATAAACACATCTCGACTCGCTGTTCGAAGGCCCTACAGAAGTTATGGTAGTCTCAAAGAAAAGGGCTTCCACAGAATGAACTATCAAAGTAAATGGAACAGTTTTAAAACAGGTCAATAAATTCAAATACTTGGGCACATTAATAACAATGGATGGAAGATGCATCTCAGAAGTGAAGAGCAGAATAACTTAAGCAAAAACGGCATTCTATAAAATGAAGAGTATTTTATGCAACAATTCTTTGTCATTGGAAGTAAGAAAGAGAGTTCTTCAGTGTTAAATAGAACCAATCCTGACATATAGGAGTGAGTCATGGACAATTAGTACACAAGTAGGGAAGGCACTAGAGGCAACAGAGATGTGGTTTTACAGAAGAATGTTAAAAATACAATGGAAGCAAAAAAAAAAAAAAGAGTAATGTGGATGTCCTGAAAAAGGCCAATGCACAAAGGAAACGTACAAGTATCTCACAAGTTAGAAAGAAGCAATTCTTTTTTTTGGGGGCATGTTATGAGAAGAGGAAAGCTGGAATATATCGTAACAACAGGTAAGATTGAAGGAAAAAGAGATAGGGGAAGACAAAGAGAACAAATACTGGACAGTTTGACATCGTGACATGGAAAGAAGTCAACAGCAGAATTGATCAATTGTACTGGAGACAGGAAGTTGTGGAGAGATTTGATTTGCTATGCCACTAGGCATGGTACTTGAAGAAAAGGCATCACTTCTTTGAGGGCCTTTTTGAGCACGGCTACCACTTTGGGGTCTGCTGGTTCATCTACGCTGCTAGTGTAATATCGATCCGTGAAGTTCCCGATGATCTCCGTGAAGTTCCCGATGATCTCCGTGAAGTTCCCGATGAACTCCGTGAAGTTCCCGATGATCTCCGTGAAGACAAGGAATAAATAAGACTACTGTTTCATCAGGCATGTCGTAACAGGCACCATCAGGCATGTCGTAACAGGCGCCATCAGGCATGTCGTAACAGGCGCCATCAGACATGTCGTAACAGGCGCCATCAGACATGTCGTAACAGGCGCCATCAGACATGTCGTAACAGGCGCCATCAGGCATGTCGTAACAGGCGCCATCAGACATGTCGTAACAGGCGCCATCAGGCATGTCGTAACAGGCGCCTATTATGAAGTTGTGCATGTGGCTGGCAATATCATCTTTTAAAACAAACTGGTACAAAAACCACCCATACAAGAAGATAGGTCACGTGACAGAGGCTTCCTGTAAGGTGGATAGTGCTGGTCCAATGTTCCATAAGGAGTGACAAAGAAAATGGGCGAATGATTGAATGAATGACTATTTACAAAAAATGAGTAAATGATTGAATAAATGACTATTTACACATATTAGTGAATGATTGAATAAATGACTATTTACACAAATGAGTGAATGATTGAATGAATGACTATTTAAAAAAAAATGAGTGAATGATTGAATAAATGACTATTTACACATATTAGTGAATGATTGAATAAATGACTATTTACACAAATGAGTGAATGATTGAATTAATGACTATTTTCAAAAATGAGTGAATGATTGAATGAATGGCTATTTACAAAAATGAGTGAATGACTGAATGAATTACTATTTACAAAAATGAGTGAATGATTGAATGAATGACTATTTACAAAAATGAGTGAATGACTGATTGAATGAATGACTATTTTCAAAAATGAGTGAATGATTGATTGAATGAATGAATATTTACAAAAATGAGTGAATGACTGATTGAATGAATGACTATTTACAAAAATAAGTGAATGATTGAATAAATGACTATTTACACAAATGAGCAAATGATTGAATGAATGACTATTTACACAAATGAGTGGATGATTGAATGAATGACTATTTACAAAAATGAGTGAATGGTTGAATGAATGGCTATTTACAAAAATGAGTGAATTATTGAATGAATGACTATTTACACAAATGAGTGAATGATTGAATAAATGACTATTTACAAAAATGAGTGAATGGTTGAATGAATGACTATTTACAAAAAATTAGTGAATTATTGAATGAATGACTATTTACAAAAATGAGTGAATGACTGATTGAATGAATGACTATTTACTTACGCAAGCTATTTGAATTACTAGAATTCGTCATTTGGGGAGAAGAGATAGTGTGGATGGCACCTCCTACTTTGAAATTATCTTTTAGATCAAGCTGGTGTAATGCTTCTGCCAGCTGAACTCTTGTTATGGTAGATTCCTCATAATGAACATCCGCAGTGAATGTTATGGATGGTTTCCTAGAGTGACCAAACAGACCATACATCAACAACTGTCAAAATGCAGATTTAATCAACGAACGTTACTTCATTAACATAATTGTCGGCTTTAATTTATGTACCACTAATTGTCTTCTTCATCACCAGCATTAACATTGTTATCATCATGGTCATTGGTCTTCAACATCAAATTCTGCGATATGGGGTGTGGTGATCATGTCTCGCGACAGGTCTAGATATAATTACCGATATTAATATGATTTTTCTGTTATAATCTATTCTCCGTTCACGAGATAAACAATTTTAATTTTTTTCTGCCGAGATTAGTAATGCTGTTCTTTTTTCTGTCCATAAATTTGGTAGTAATGTTGCTCTTTTTTTCTGTCCATAAATTTGGTAGTAATTTTGCATCTTTCTGCCATAAATTTGGTAGTAATTTTGCATCTTCATTCATAACTCTCCACTCCCAAAGGAGCATAGGCCTTCAACAAACACATGCCAAGTCCTCCAGTCACGTGCCATTATCTCAAGTTCTTTCCACGTTTTCCTCATCATTTTCACCTCTGTTTCCAGCTATCTTCTCCATGTGCTTCTTGGTCTACCTCTGCCTCTCTTGCCCTGGGGGTTCCAGAACAAGGACTGCCTTGTAATGCTATCAACAGGTTTCCTCAGTGTGTGTCCTATCCATCGCCATCGTCTTCTTCTCATCTCTTGTTCCACTGACACTTGTCTAGTTCTTGTCATCAGTTCCACGTTGGTAACCTTGTCATACCATTTTAATCCCTCTATTCTACGCAAGCACCCATTTATGAAAGTCTGTAGCTTTTTGGTTGTTGTCTTTGTTGTTCTCCATGTCTCCGAGCCATACAATAGGACTGACTTCACATTTGAGTTGAAGATTCTTATTTTCATGTTGGATCCGATTTCTCTTGATCTCCATATATTTCCCAATGCAATGAAAGCTCCACTTGCCTTTTGTATTCTTATTTTGATATCACTGTCTGTCCCTCCAACTTTGTCTATATTGCTGCCAAGATATGTGTACGATTCTACATCTTGTATTGGTGTTTCTTCAAGTTTAACCCTGTTATCATTACCTGCATTTATTCTCATTATTTTTTGTCTTTTCCCTGTGTATTTTCAGACCCAATAATTTTGCATCTTTCTGTCATAAATTTGTTAGTAATTTTACAGCTTTCTGTCCATAAATTTGGTAGTAATTTTGCACTTTTTGTTCTGTCTATAACATTTGGTTGTAATTTTGCACCTTTCTGTCCATAACATTTAGTTGTTGTTGATCTTTACTGTTTTATATAGTAAATATTGTAAGATATAATGAGACGTGGCTGGCTGTCATACATACTCACGTTACGAAGCATAATCACGAAGCTTGAACACAAGATACAAGGATCGACATGTTTAATTCGCCATCTTAGAAAACAGGAAGAAGAAGAAGAGAAAAGTAGGAGAGATAGCCTAAGGGCAAGTAACTCTTGTAGGAAACACAAAGTATCAGCATGGAAACGTATATACATCAACAGTTGTAATTTTGCATCTTTCTGATAATAAATATTGTAGTAATTTTATACAGGGATGCCTCTTGTCTCCATTTCTTTTCTTGCTGGCAATAGATTGGGTTATGAGATCATCGGCAACACACAGCAGAGATGGAGTCCGGTGGGCTCTGACTGAGCAGTTGGATGATCTGGATTTTGCCGATGACTTGGCTCTTCTGTCCCATAGCCGTAATCAGATGCGGGACAGGTTGAGAGCACTCGATGGGAGGTCACGGCGGTTGGGTCTGAAGGTGCACAGGGAAGGGACAAAAATAATGCGAATAAGTGCAGGTGGTGATAGCAGGGTTGAGCTTGGGGAAACACCAATACAGGATGTGGGGTCGTACACATATCTTGGCAGTGGTGTAGACAAAGTTGGGGGGACGGACGGCGATATCAAAATGGGAATACAGGGGGCAAGAGGGGCTTTCGTTGCGTTGGGAAATATGTGGAGATCAAGAGAGATAGGATCCAACGCGGAAATGGGAGGCTTCAACTCGGGTGTGAGGTCAGTCCTGTTGTATGGCTCAGGGACATGGAGAACAACAAAGACAACAACCAAAAAGCTACAGACTTTCATGGGTGGGTGCTTGCGTGGAATGGGGGGATTGAAATGGTATGACAGGGTTGCCGATGTGGAACTGATGACAAGAGCTGGACAGGTGCCGGTGGAACAAGAAGTGAGAAGAGGACGATGGCGATGGATGGGACACGCACTGAGGAGACCTGTTGATGGCATTGCAGGACAGTCCTTGTTCTGGAGCCCCCAGGGCGGGAGAGGCGGGGGGGGGACCAAGGGGTACGTGGAGAGGAGGGTTGGAGACAGAGGTGGAAGTGATGAGGAGAACATGGAAAGAACTTGAGATGATGGCACGTGACAGGAGGACTTGGCATGTGTTTGTTGAAGGCCTATGCTCCTTTGGGAGTGGAGGGTTATGATGATGATAATTTTATACCTTTTTGTTTTGTCCATAACATTTGGTTGTTATTTTGCTTCTTTCTGCTAATAAAAGGTAAAGGATCCCGTTACACGCCCATTGAGGTACATTGGGAATACGGTGTTAGGCCCATTTTTCTTGACCATACGGCACAGTAGGGGTGATGTGGTCAACATCACGCCGACAGTCTTAACCTTCTCTGGTACCCCATTCATGAGGCTAGGTCGACCCTGGAGCCGTTTGCGGTCTCAAAAATCCCACCTCAACTGGGGATCGAACCATGGACCACCGAGCTAGGAAGCCAGTGCACTAACCCCTGCGCTACCACGGCTACTTTCTGCTAATAAAATTGGTAGTAATCTTGCACATTTTTCTATCCATAATATTTGGTAGTAATTTTGCACATTTTTCTATCCATAATATTTGGTAGTAATTTTGCACATTTTTCTATCCATAATATTTTTTTTTTTTTTTTTTTTTTCGTACGCCCGCTAATACTCGAGGCGAAATCTCAGGTTATTATTTATGTCTAACCTGACATTGATTTTACGTGAGTATCCCTTTATTTCTTGTACAGAGACAGGTGTCCCTCACCATTCAGGCAAATACTCTCCGATTTCGGAGGTACCCATTGCAGCTGGGTCGGCTCAGGAGCCGCCAGTCCCTGGTCGACGACACTCCTTCAAATGTTCTCGCCAGGCCTCGAGTTAATCCAGTCCAAATCCCGGTCGACGAAAAATCCTCAAATGCCGTCGCCCGGGTTTGATCCTGTATCACCCGGTCGCCAGAGCGGTGTTGTAACCACTACGCTAGCGCGGCTCCATATTTGGTAGTAATGTTGCACATTTTTCTATCCATAATATTTGGTAGTAATTTTGCACATTTTTCTATCCATAATATTTGGTAGTAATTTTGCACATGTTTCTATCCATAATATTTGGTAGTAATTTTGCACATTTTTCTATCCATAATATTTGGTAGTAATTTTGCACATTTTTCTATCCATAATATTTGGTAGTAATTTTGCACATTTTTCTATCCATAATATTTGGTAGTAATTTTGCACATTTTTCTATCCATAATATTTGGTAGTAATTTTGCACATTTTTCTATCCATAATATTTGGTAGTAATTTTGCACATTTTTCTATCCATAATATTTGGTAGTAATTTTGCACATTTTTCTATCCATAATATTTGGTAGTAATTTTGCACATTTTTCTATCCATAATATTTGGTAGTAATTTTGCACATTTTTCTATCCATAATATTTGGTAGTAATTTTGCACATTTT
The DNA here is from genome assembly GCA_024509875.1 of Oreohelix idahoensis. Lineage (NCBI taxonomy): Eukaryota > Metazoa > Mollusca > Gastropoda > Stylommatophora > Oreohelicidae > Oreohelix > Oreohelix idahoensis. Next base: position 273,490 of record JAMPIV010022077.1, read on the forward strand.
TCTATCCATAATATTTGGTAGTAATTTTGCACATTTTTCTATCCATAATATTTGGTAGTAATTTTGCACATTTTTCTATCCATAATATTTGGTAGTAATTTTGCACATTTTTCTATCCATAATATTTGGTAGTAATTTTGCACGTTTTTCTATCCATAATATTTGGTAGTAGTTTTGCACATTTTTCAATCCATAATATTTGGTAGTAATTTTGCACATTTTTCTATCCATAATATTTGGTAGTAATTTTGCACATTTTTCTATCCATAATATTTGGTAGTAATTTTGCACATTTTTCTATCCATAATATTTGGTAGTAATTTTGCACATTTTTCTATCCATAATATTTGGTAGTAATTTTGCACATTTTTCTATCCATAATATTTGGTAGTAATTTTGCACATGATTCTATTCATAATATTTGGTAGTAATTTTGCACATTTTTCTATCCATAATATTTGGTAGTAATTTTGCACATTTTTCTATCCATAATATTTGGTAGTAATTTTGCACATGTTTCTATCCATAATATTTGGTAGTAATTTTGCACATTTTTCTATCCATAATATTTGGTAGTAATTTTGCACGTTTCTATCCATAATATTTGGTAGTAATTTTGCACATTTTTCTATCCATAATATTTGGTGGTAATTTTGCACATTTTTCTATCCATAATATTTGGTAGTAATTTTGCACATTTTCCTATCCACAATATTTGGTAGTAATTTTGCACATTTTTCTATCCATAATATTTGGTAGTAATTTTGCACATTTTCCTATCCACAATATTTGGTAGTAATTTTGCACATTTTTCTATCCATAATATTTGGTAGTAATTTTGCACATTTTTCTATCCATAATATTTGGTAGTAATTTTGCACATTTTTCTATCCATAATATTTGGTAGTAATTTTGCACATTTTTTCTATCCATAATATTTGGTAGTAATTTTGCACATTTTTCTATCCATAATATTTGGTAGTAATTTTGCACATTTTTCTATCCATAATATTTGGTAGTAATTTTGCACATTTTTCTATCCATAATATTTGGTAGTAATTTTGCACATTTTTCTATCCATAATATTTGGTAGTAATTTTGCACATTTTTCTATCCATAATATTTGGTAGTAATTTTGCACATTTTTCTATCCATAATATTTGGTAGTAATTTTGCACATTTTTCTATCCATAATATTTGGTAGTAATTTTGCACATTTTTCTATCCATAATATTTGGTAGTAATTTTGCACATTTTTCTATCCATAATATTTGGTAGTAATTTTGCACATGATTCTATTCATAATATTTGGTAGTAATTTTGCACATTTTTCTATCCATAATATTTGGTAGTAATTTTGCACATTTTTCTATCCATAATATTTGAGAGTAATTTTGCACATTTTTCTATCCATAATATTTGGTAGTAATTTTGCACATTTTTCTATCCATAATATTTGGTAGTAATTTTGCACATTTTTCTATCCATAATATTTGGTAGTAATTTTGCACTTGTTTCTATCCATAATATTTGGTAGTAATTTTGCACATTTTTCTATCCATAATATTTGGTAGTAATTTTGCACATTTTTCTATCCATAATATTTGGTAGTAATTTTGCACATTTTTCTATCCATAATATTTGGTAGTAATTTTGCACATTTTTCTATCCATAATATTTGGTAGTAATTTTGCACATTTTTCTATCCATAATATTTGGTAGTAATTTGGCACATTTTTCTATCCACAATATTTGGTAGTAATTTTGCACATATTTCTATCCACAATATTTGGTAGTAATTTTGCACATTTTTCTATCCATAATATTTGGTAGTAATTTTGCACATGTTTCTATCCATAATATTTGGTAGTAATTTTGCACATGTTTCTATCCATAATATTTGATAGTAATTTTGCGCATGTTTCTATCCATAATATTTGGTAGTAATTATGCACATGTTTCTATCCATAATATTTGGTAGTAATTTTGCACATGTTTCTATCCATAATATTTGGTAGTAATTTTGCACATTTTTCTATCCATAATATTTGGTAGTAATTTTGCACATTTTTCTATCCATAATACTTGGTAGTAATTTTGCACATTTTCTATCCATAATATTTGGTAGTAATTTTGCACATGTTTCTATCCATAATATTTGGTAGTAATTTTGCACATTTTTCTATCTATAATATTTGGTAGTAATTTTGCACATTTTTCTACCAATAATATTTGGTAGTAATTTTGCACATTTTTCTATCCATAATATTTGGTAGTAATTTTGCACATTTTTCTATCCATAATATTTGGTAGTAATTTTGCACATTTTTCTATCCATAATATTTGGTAGTAATTTCGCACATTTTTCTATCCATAATATTTGGTAGTAATTTTGCACATTTTTCTATCCATAATATTTGGTAGTAATTTTGCACATTTTTCTATCCATAATATTTGGTAGTAATTTTGCACATTTTTCTATCCATAATATTTGGTAGTAATTTTGCACATTTTTCTATCCATAATATTTGGTAGTAATTTTGCACATTTTTCTATCCATAATATTTGGTAGTAATTTTGCACATTTTTCTATCCATAATATTTGGTAGTAATTTTGCACATTTTTTCTATCCATAATATTTGGTAGTAATTTTGCACATTTTTCTATCCATAATATTTGGTAGTAATTTTGCACATTTTTCTATCCATAATATTTGGTAGTAATTTTGCACATTTTTCTATCCATAATATTTGGTAGTAATTTTGCACATTTTTCTATCCATAATATTTGGTAGTAATTTTGCACATTTTTCTATCCATAATATTTGGTAGTAATTTTGCACATTTTTCTATCCATAATATTTGGTAGTAATTTTGCACATTTTTCTATCCATAATATTTGGTAGTAATTTTGCACATTTTTCTATCCATAATATTTGGTAGTAATTTTGCACATTTTTCTATCCATAATATTTGGTAGTAATTTTGCACATTTTTCTATCCATAATATTTGGTAGTAATTTTGCACGTTTCTATCCATAATATTTGGTAGTAATTTTGCAAATTTTTCTATCCACAATATTTGGTAGTAATTTTGCACATTTTCCTATCCATAATATTTGGTAGTAATTTTGCACATTTTTCTATCCATAATATTTGGTAGTAATTTTGCACATTTTTCTATCCATAATATTTGGTAGTAATTTTGCACATTTTTCTACCCATGATATTTGGTAGTAATTTTGCACATGTTTCTATCCATAATATTTGGTAGTAATTTTGCACATTTTTCTATCCATAATATTTGGTAGTAATTTTGCACATTTTTCTATCCATAATATTTGGTAGTAATTTTGCACGTTTCTATCCATAATATTTGGTAGTAATTTTGCACATTTTTCTATCCACAATATTTGGTAGTAATTTTGCACATTTTTCTATCCATAATATTTGGTAGTAATTTTGCACATTTTTCTATCCATAATATTTGGTAGTAATTTTGCACATTTTTCTATCCATAATATTTGGTAGTAATTTTGCACATTTTTCTATATATAATATTTGGTAGTAATTTTGCGCTTTTTTCGATCCATAATATTTGGTAGTAATTTTGCACTTTTTTCGATCCATAATATTTGGTAGTAATTTTGCACATGTTTCTATCCATAATATTTGGTAGTAATTTTGCGCATTTTTCTATCCATAATATTTGGTAGTAATTTTGTACATTTTTCTATCCATAATATTTGGTAGTAATTTTGCACGTTTCTATCCATAATATTTGATAGTAATTTTGCACATTTTTCTATCCATAATATTTGGTAGTAATTTTGCTCATTTTTCGATCCATAATATTTGGTAGTAATTTTGCACATTTTTCTATCCATAATATTAGGTAGTAATTTTGCACATTTTTCTATCCATAATATTTGGTAGTAATTTTGCACGCTTCTATCCATAATATTTGGTAGTAATTTTGCAAATTTTTCTATCCATAATATTTGGTAGTAATTTTGCACATTTTTCTATCCATAATATTTGGTAGTAATTTTGCACATTTTTCTATCCATAATATTTGGTAGTAATTTTGCACATTTTTCTATCCATAATATTTGGTAGTACTTTTGCACATTTTTCTATCCATAATATTTGGTAGTAATTTTGCACATTTTTCTATCCATAATATTTGGTAGTAATTTTGCACATGTTTCTATCCATAATATTTGGTAGTAATTTTGCACATGTTTCTATCCATTATATTTGGTAGTAATTTTGCACATGTTTCTATCCATAATATTTGGTAGTAATTTTGCACATTTTTCTATTTATAATATTTGGTAGTAATTTTGCACATTTTTCTATCCATAATATTTGGTAGTAATTTTGCACATATTTCTATCCATAATATTTGGTAGTAATTTTGCACGTTTCTATCCATAATATTTGGTAGTAATTTTGCACATTTTTCTATCCATAATATTTGGTAGTATTTTGGTTGGTAATTTTGCACATTTTTTCTATCCATAATATTTGGTAGTAATTTTGCAACATTTTTCTATCCACAATATTTGGTATATTTGGTAGTAATTTTGCACATTTTTCTATCCATAATATTTGGTAGTAATTTTGCACATTTTTCTATCCATAATATTTGGTAGTAATTTTGCACATTTTTCTATCCACAATATTTGGTAGTAATTTTGCACATGTTTCTATCCATAATATTTGGTAGTAATTTTGCACATTTTTCTATCCATAATATTTGGTAGTAATTTTGCAAATTTTTCTATCCATAATATTTGGTAGTAATTTTGCACATTTTTCTATCCATAATATTTGGTAGTAATTTTGCACTTTTTTCGATCCATAATATTTGGTATAATCGATCCATAATATTTGGTAGTAATTTTGCACATTTTTCTATCCATAATATTTGGTAGTAATTTTGCACATTTTTCTATCCATAATATTTGGTAGTAATTTTGCACATTTTTCTATCCATAATATTTGGTAGTAATTTTGCACGTTTCTATCCATAATATTTGGTAGTAATTTTGCACATTTTTCTATCCATAATATTTGGTAGTAATTTTGCACATTTTCCTATCCACAATATTTGGTAGTAATTTTGCACATTTTTCTATCCATAATATTTGGTAGTAATTTTGCACATTTTTCTATCCGTAATATTTGGTAGTAATTTTGAACATGTTTCTATCCATAATATTTGGTAGTAATTTTGCACGTTTCTATCCATAATATTTGGTAGTAATTTTGCACATTTTTCTATCCATAATATTTGGTAGTAATTTTGCACATTTTTCTATCCATAATATTTGGTAGTAATTTTGCACATTTTTCTATCCATAATATTTGGTAGTAATTTTGCACATTTTTCTATCCATAATATTTGGTAGTAATTTTGCACATTTTTCTATCCATAATATTTGGTAGTAATTTTGCACGTTTCTATCCATAATATTTGGTAGTAATTTTGCAAATTTTTCTATCCACAATATTTGGTAGTAATTTTGCACATTTTCCTATCCATAATATTTGGTAGTAATTTTGCACATTTTTCTATCCATAATATTTGGTAGTAATTTTGCACATTTTTCTATCCATAATATTTGGTAGTAATTTTGCACATTTTTCTATCCACAATATTTGGTAGTAATTTTGCACATGTTTCTATCCATAATATTTGGTAGTAATTTTGCACATTTTTCTATCCATAATATTTGGTAGTAATTTTGCACATTTTTCTATCCATAATATTTGGTAGTAATTTTGCACATTTTTCTATCCATAATATTTGGTAGTAATTTTGCACATTTTTCTATCCACAATATTTGGTAGTAATTTTGCACATTTTTCTACCCATAATATTTGGTAGTAATTTTGCAAATTTTTCTATCCATAATATTTGGTAGTAATTTTGCACATTTTTCTATCCATAATATTTGGTAGTAATTTTGCACATTTTTCTATCCATAATATTTGGTAGTAATTTTGCACTTTTTTCGATCCATAATATTTGGTAGTAATTTTGCACTTTTTTCGATCCATAATATTTGGTAGTAATTTTGCACATTTTTCTATCCATAATATTTGGTAGTAATTTTGCACATTTTTCTATCCATAATATTTGGTAGTAATTTTGCACTTTTTTCGATCCATAATATTTGGTAGTAATTTTGCACTTTTTTCGATCCATAATATTTGGTAGTAATTTTGCACATTTTTCTATCCATAATATTTGGTAGTAATTTTGCACATTTTTCTATCCATAATATTTGGTAGTAATTTTGCACATTTTTCTATCCATAATATTTGGTAGTAATTTTGCACATTTTTCTATCCATAATATTTGGTAGTAATTTTGCACATTTTTCTATCCATAATATTTGGTAGTAATTTTGCACTTGTTTCTATCCATAATATTTGGTAGTAATTTTGCACATTTTTCTATCCATAATATTTGGTAGTAATTTTGCACATTTTTCTATCCATAATATTTGGTAGTAATTTTGCACATTTTTCTATCCATAATATTTGGTAGTAATTTTGCACATTTTTCTATCCATAATATTTGGTAGTAATTTTGCACATTTTTCTATCCATAATATTTGGTAGTAATTTGGCACATTTTTCTATCCACAATATTTGGTAGTAATTTTGCACATATTTCTATCCACAATATTTGGTAGTAATTTTGCACATTTTTCTATCCATAATATTTGGTAGTACTTTTGCACATGTTTCTATCCATAATATTTGGTAGTAATTTTGCACATTTTTCTATCTATAATATTTGGTAGTAATTTTGCACATTTTTCTACCAATAATATTTGGTAGTAATTTTGCACATTTTTCTATCCATAATATTTGGTAGTAATTTTGCACATTTTTCTATCCATAATATTTGGTAGTAATTTTGCACATTTTTCTATCCACAATATTTGGTAGTAATTTTGCACATTTTTCTATCCATAATATTTGGTAGTAATTTTGCACATTTTTCTATCCATAATATTTGGTAGTAATTTTGCACATTTTTCTATCCATAATATTTGGTAGTAATTTTGCACATTTTTCTATCCATAATATTTGGTAGTAATTTTGCACATTTTTCTATCTATAATATTTGGTAGTAATTTTGCACATTTTTCTATCCATAATATTTGGTAGTAATTTTGCACATTTTTCTATCCATAATATTTGGTAGTAATTTTGCACATTTTTTCTATCAATAATATTTGGTAGTAATTTTGCACATTTTTCTATCCATAATATTTGGTAGTAATTTTGCACATTTTTCTATCCATAATATTTGGTAGTAATTTTGCACATTTTTCTATCCATAATATTTGGTAGTAATTTTGCACATTTTTCTATCCATAATATTTGGTAGTAATTTTGCACATTTTTCTATCCATAATATTTGGTAGTAATTTTGCACATTTTCTATCCACAATATGTAATAGTAATTTTGCACATTTTTCTATCCACAATATTTGGTAGTAATTTTGCACATTTTTCTATCCACAATATGTGGTAGTAATTTTGCACTTTTTTCGATCCATAATATTTGGTAGTAATTTTGCACATTTTTCTATCCATAATATTTGGTAGTAATTTTGCACATTTTTCTATCCATAATATTTGGTAGTAATTTTGTACATTTTTCTATCCATAATATTTGGTAGTAATTTTGCACGTTTCTATCCATAATATTTGGTAGTAATTTTGCACATTTTTCTATCCACAATATTTGGTAGTAATTTTGCACATTTTCCTATCCATAATATTTGGTAGTAATTTTGCACATTTTTCTATCCATAATATTTGGTAGTAATTTTGCACATTTTTCTATCCATAATATTTGGTAGTAATTTTGAACATGTTTCTATCCATAATATTTGGTAGTAATTTTGCACGTTTCTATCCATAATATTTGGTAGTAATTTTGCACATGTTTCTATCCATAATATTTGGTAGTAATTTTGCACATTTTTCTATCCATAATATTTGGTAGTAATTTTGCACATTTTTCTATCCATAATATTTGGTAGTAATTTTGCTCATTTTTCTATCCATAATATTTGGTAGTAATTTTGCACATTTTTCTATCCATAATATTTGGTAGTAATTTTGCACGTTTCTATCCATAATATTTGGTAGTAATTTTGCAAATTTTTCTATCCACAATATTTGGTAGTAATTTTGCACATTTTCCTATCCATAATATTTGGTAGTAATTTTGCACATTTTTCTATCCATAATATTTGGTAGTAATTTTGCACATTTTCTATCCATAATATTTGGTAGTAATTTTGCACATTTTTCTATCCACAATATTTGGTAGTAATTTTGCACATGTTTCTATCCATAATATTTGGTAGTAATTTTGCACATTTTTCTATCCATAATATTTGGTAGTAATTTTGCACGTTTCTATCCATAATATTTGGTAGTAATTTTGCACGTTTCTATCCATAATATTTGGTAGTAATTTTGCACATTTTTCTATCCACAATATTTGGTAGTAATTTTGCACATTTTTCTACCCATAATATTTGGTAGTAATTTTGCAAATTTTTCTATCCATAATATTTGGTAGTAATTTTGCACATTTTTCTATCCATAATATTTGGTAGTAATTTTGCACATTTTTCTATCCATAATATTTGGTAGTAATTTTGCACTTTTTTCGATCCATAATATTTGGTAGTAATTTTGCACTTTTTTCGATCCATAATATTTGGTAGTAATTTTGCACATTTTTCTATCCATAATATTTGGTAGTAATTTTGCACTTTTTTCGATCCATAATATTTGGTAGTAATTTTGCACTTTTTTCGATCCAAAATATTTGGTAGTAATTTTGCACTTTTCTGCCTACAAAATTTGGTAGCAATTTTGATATTTAACACCAATCTTGCTGTTCCCTGTCCACTAGACTTTGAATACCCCTTTCTTTTGTTTTATTAAAATTGAATATGTAATATTTTGTGTCCGCGAGATTTAGAGCATACAGGCAATGAGACAGATTATTTGCCAGGTTATCTGTCACACAAATCTGGCTACTAACTTATAGTTGCTATGGAAACTATAAGTCACGTGATAACTGTGATAATTACTTACGCAAGTTTGACCACGTCCACATCAAAGTGTACACCGACACCTTTGAAGGTCACCTGGAGATAACTTTTTAACTGAAAGCACATTGAAAAAAAAAGACAGGTAAAAGATATGCCACTTTCTCATATCGGTAGTTGTTCATATTATTTGGAATTGAAAACAATATATATCCTAATTATAACCCATCAGAGGTTGAACGGGACATTTTTCATCATTAACATTTAAAAAAAATATGCCAGCTGAAACTTTGTTCTCTTAGTAGACTAAATTATATTTGTAACTGTGCTGTCTGCTGATACTGCTGATGGCTGCTTGATTAGGTTTTTGTCATTGATCTCTGTTGTTGGTGTTTAAATAGAGATGATGAGCTTATTGGTCTGTCGCAGCTAATGTCAAGTTGATTAATCCTTGGTACTGTTCACATTTTTATCGTTTGTATTATCTACATTGTAGATCTAGGCTCAGAATCGACATCATTGCACTCCGGGCAAACCCATAGGTACTCAGTCTCCCTCAGCAAATGTCGAAGGGTATGAATGCTAATTGTTCCTGTTGCACACTGGTTGTATACACGGTGATTCATCTATTGCAGTGTCATTCTCTAATAGGGGATCATGAATTGCCCTCAGTATTTCTTCCTTATCCATGGCCAATGCACCTTTTATGGGTGCACTTGAAGCTAGTCTGTCAGCTCTTTCATTGCCACGTACCTAAAATATATCCACTGTGATATCCTCTTGTAAGCAGCCTACCCGATAAAAAGCCAAAGTTAAGTATGGAGCTCAAATGATTTCCCGAAGCTTAGCGTGCATTGCTGGGTTCTCGACATGTTTCACAACATTCACAGGGAAGAATTCGTTTCACTGTGTAATACAATTAATAGAATGCGAGCAACTCAAGAGAGAATATTTTACAACACACACAGCAAAGGCTGAAGTGACTTATTTGAGAATAAGACAAAACTGATTAAATGGAACGGAACAGCCACTGTCATTAACCAACTGAAATGGAGACATGTTTCAAAAGTGTTCCATTTCTTTTAACGATGCATTCTGGAGAATTCCTTTCTTTGAGATTATCATTAGTAATTTTTTAAAGTCTATTTAGGCTGTGACTTTATTTTTACTTTCTTTTACTATAAATTGGTGGAGGGTTTTATTTTGTTGCCTTATTATGGCGGGCCGCGACTGGTTCAACCCAAACAAGGTCCGTTGGTTATTTAAGATCGAATGTCCGAATGCAAAAGTATGTGTGGTTGAGTTCTGTTATAGTTTACTGTGTGATGTAGTAATGTAGCTGCGAAGCGGGTTTGAGTTATGGTTAAGTTTATAGCGTTAGGGGCTACTCTTCTGTCTAACCCTAACCCTAAATCCAAACGCTAAACCCCTAACCGTATTCTCGCTAAATAAACACTTAATAGCACTCTTAATTTACCCTAGCTTCACTAACCTTAATCCTAATCTTCAGACTGTGCGACGGTATTGCCTCCCCTGCTTTGCAGTAGTGGTCCAACAGTGGCCAAAACTCAAGAGTATCTATTATAAGCTTCAATAGAGTCTATCTTTACACAAGATTACTCTTGGCAGAAATGTAGATAGAAGGGTAGTAAAACTTCTATCACACGGGAGTCTTCATAAGATATTAAGATAAGCGAAAACAATGCTGGCTGTCGCTAAGCACGTTAATTCTATAATCTGCCGACGCCTTTTATGAAGAAAATTTAGCAATGGTTTATTCTAGCTCGTTAAGCCCCCACCGCTGAGTTAATCAGTGGAATTATTATAATAATATATATAGCTCTGGTTAGAGTGTGTGTTTAGTAACGTTGACTAAGACAAACATGTAGTACATTTAAAAGATTAAATCGAAGTAAAAGTTGTAACATTATAAATAACAAAATTTAATAATCACTTAAGTTTTAACAGTTTGAAAATAATTTGAATAGTTATGGCTAAAGAAAAGCTATCATCCTCGTATTTGGGGATTGCGAAAAGGGTTAAGAAGTTCAGGTGGCAGCATATGTTTGAACTTAGCTGCCAATGACGGTTCTATTTTTTCACACTGATCACTCGTCTCTGGTCTAGGTTGTCGGGTGTAGCTCGTCTCCAAGAAACTTCAAGGAAAGTCTACACAGTGCGTCCTTTGTCTTAAAGCGTAGGCCACTGATCCCGTCTTGTTCCAGAAATAGTACGTTCTGCTGGTACCACCAATAACTGTGATAGAAGAATAGAAAAGAACCCTCTTCTGAGTATGGCGTTCTCTGATACATAGTTATGTGTCTCCCCTCTTCTATTTCACCATCCCACTTCACTCAGAGTTTACCCTCGATGAGAATTAAATTTAATTTCTCGGGATAAAACTTCCTTTACATTTAAATGAAAAGGCTAAGCGTACAGATATAATATATTTTACATTTACATCTCCACTGTTTGAAAAGTGTTCACAATATAAATTCATTTATGTTTCCTTTACATTTACACTTGTGGAAAAGTTAGAAACTTCTATTAATTAACATGAATATTTTCGCATAGACATTTACACTGGTTTAAAGCGTGACAACTCACATTAATTTTAAAGTGAATATGGTTATAGGGACATTTACACGGCTTTGAAAATGTAAGTCTTATGCTTAGAATGAACATCATTTCTTTTCATCTTTCCCTCCCTGCTCCATAGGGAACCTGGAACTACTTTATGCTTTCAGTTCTTTTTACGAAACTATCAATAAAGCAATCACCAGCCCGTGCAGTGGTGGTTCATGAATCATCATTCTATACGCTGAGGTTGCCAGCCTCAAATGACTTTGACATCCAATAGCGAGGTTCACACAATAAAATTCGCATGATAATATATACATATATATGTTAGTTCACATGTTAGTAATAAAATATGAAATGTAAATCAATACTTACGCCAATCCTGGCTATAGACTTGTCGCACAGATGAATAAAAGAGACGAATCGATCTCTTACAACACGTGTCTGGGATTTCTTTTTAATTTTACAAAAGATTGCCCCTTCTGACTCCGTGTTTCTTCAATTTCCTAGTTCCAGTGTTCCTTATTAAAATTTGAAAGAGAATTCCTGTGCTTTATAAGTCTTATCTGGTTCTCCAATAGAAGGTCCGGATAACAATTAGGAATTATGAATCTAGTTTTCACTCTGTCGAAGGTCTGGTGTTGTCTTGGCGAGCGTGCAAATCACAGAGAAATAAAACTCTGAAATTGTCAGCCTATATTCCCTCCAGTAATGTTATGAATCTAATCAGAAAGATCCAATCATTTCAAATCATGCAGATAGGGTGTGATATTTCAAAATATTCCCACGTTAAATAAGGTGCCTGCCTGCAAAGGTCACGTATTACCATATATGGACATCTGATGTCTTGCATACACTCTCACCAACACATTTGTAGACTCATTTTGCCTAAAATGTAATAAATCCATGATTAATTTTAACCAAGGACCGGAAGCGATTATATCACACTTGTCTGCCCACATGTGTCACACAGACAGTAATGTCGTCTTATCAGCGGTTCAATCTGAAGGCGCCGGCGACTATCTTATCTCAGCTCCTCGTAGGTGTAGTGAAATCTGTGAGAACTAACGCTTAATTCCACAGCACGTTCAATTTGCATACCGAAGTAAGGGCCTAAACGATTTGCCGCGGTTTAACATTAATACCATGACGGGCGTTCGAAAGACCCCCTTTTTCTCGACCCGCGTTCTGGACATATATTCACACGCTGGTTTTAGCAGACGATATATATATATATACACACACGCAATGTGACGTGGCGCCGTAAGGTTAACGTCCGATAAGGTAGTTTAAAATAAAAGGAAAATTAAGGTTAACGTCCTATTTGTTTTTGAAAATGCCGTACTGAATTAAATAGGAGAGGGGAAGGAGTCCTTAATTTGAATATTTGAGGTCAGTTTTATTTGAAAAGGAACGCTATTCATTAAACAGTCTCTGATTGGCTGTAGTATAATAGACAAACGGTTGTATAAAACCAATTAGTAGTTGGTATTCGGGGCCACTTGTTAACTAAAATTTATACATTAAAGAAGTTGTTATAGACAAGGCAAGAGTACTGTCTTGGTTGCTAATTCTGCACAAGCAGCGATTTGGATTATGCCATATACCGCAATATTCAACTGTTTAGTGTGTAGGTTTCCTTGATTGCGGTAAATATTGAAACCTTTATATTAACATTTATATTGTCATTTTTATCATTATTATGTATGCATTATTGAATTTGTATGAACCTTAAAGGGGAAACATTTATCTGGAGGGAAGGCAACATCACTCTGTGTTGTTTCACAGCGTTGTTAGGAACTGTATTAACCTGGTATAGAAAAGCCAGACAGGCTTTCGGCCATATGGGGAGAAAAGAAAATTAAATATTTATGATGAAAAGAAAAAGTTGTGTTATGACATAAGACCAGGAAGATTACTGGCCGTCTTCATCAGCAAGTCACCGTGATTGTACATGACTTGATAGTATTAATGTAAAATGTTTCCTTTATCAAGGAAATGTCAAACGGGGTTTGAAAGTTATTTATCCAGAAGGGGGTACCAACCAAATTGAGAACGTTAACTAATTGTTTAGTTACCATACTGATGTCTGATGATATTGCCATGTTAGAATAATGAAAGAGAGAGATTATTAGATGCTGAGTGGGACACATTTGTATTGTTCCAGAGTTTCATCTACGAGTGAAAGTGAGCCCAGGTGACCTAACACCTGTCCTTAAGTTCTGCAGTGAGGCCTAAATACTGAGTGTCTACACAGTGATTTACCTTGGCAGTATAAAAGCAGAGACCTCAGATAAGAATTGTCTGGGAAATTGATATCACAAACACTCCACTCTCTCAGTTTTCCCATAAGATAGGGTATCAGACAGTGAGGAACAAAAACGTTCAATAAACTTGTACCCTTTTCTAGGAGCAAGAAATACTTGACATTTTTCCAGCTTGAAACATATAAATAATTGTGGGATAAAACAGACTCAATGACAGTTGTAAAATAATTGGTTGTAAATAATTTCATTATCATGTTGATAATATTTAAACCAATAACAACAACTAAGTCACCACATTAATTGGGGGCTCGTCCGGGATTTAAAGGTTCTTAGTACCCTACATTAAGTGAGTCACTAGTCCCAGTATTTGTAAAATATAATAGTAAAAATAATCTGAGAGTGGTTTGAGATATCATTGCCCTTTGTCTTGTGTTTAGAGTTGATTAATTAGTTAAGGTAGTGGATAGTATTTCATATTGTTAACTATAAAATGGCGGATATGGCTAAATACAGATCTGCTGCTGTGCAGACTGCAAAGGAAATGAATTTAGATGGGCAAGCTCTGATTCAGTATGTGACATCAGAGTGCAATAAGTATATGAAAAGGGAAGATAAGAGATTAGCTGAGGAGAAGAGAATTATGTTAGAGGATGCTAGGGAGCTTAAGAAATTAGAGGCTGATAGGGAGGCTGAGATCAAGAGGCTGCAGTTAGAAAAAAGGAGACTTGAGGCTGAGAGAGAAGATAAAAGACTCCAAAGGGAACATTAACTACGACTAAGGGAGTTGGAGTTACAAGGCCATGCTCCTGATAATGGAAGTAGCTCATCCACCTCCGACTCTGCTGCAGGCCAGGTTGCCTCAACCTCAGCCATGGGGTTCCAGTTGGACCCATTTGTAGAAAAAGATGATGATTGTGGTGTCTGCCCATGCACACCACATGTTGGATTTATTGAGTTTGAGTCAGTGCTGATAAATGCGGCACTATTTGGAATATTGAAAATGAAGCGCACCGGAAAATGAGAGAAAAGAGATGTTTATAATGTGTATGGCCAAGGTGTTGAGAAAAAACCTTGAGCTTTGTGGCCGCTGTGTTTTCTTGTAAGTTCCATTGGGAACATATTGCGAAGTGTTCACCTTTCTAAATGGATGTGGTTTGTACAAGAGGAGGAATACTCTTGGCATATGATTAATACTGTATTGATGAGGTTTGGTAATTAAGGATTAATCTTGACGAACGCTTCTGTATGCTACAAGGAATATACGTTATTAAAGGATGTTGAGTTCGTTAAAAAAGGAAGACTGTTTTAGTTCGTCATTGGTGATTGGGTCAGTTAAAGAACCCACATGTATGTTGTTGAGTATGGAATAAAACTATAATCGTTGGGTCACCCTGGACGTAATAGAATAACGAGCATTATTATGAAAAAACAGCAGGAGTAATCAAGTATACATTAACATAATCAACATATACTTGAACTGTGGACAGGGGTAGCAATTTATCTGAAATAATAAAAACGAACCCACAATATATTCAAACAGCGCCCCACCACAGATATGGGAGGCTGTCGTCCGTTGGATTTGAAGGACATTTGAAGGTTGCTCAAGTTATTGGCAGACAGAGTCCTTTGTTGGGACAATATCGGGAAGTTTGATCAATCTATCGCTGTTCAACAATGAACATTTTTATGCAGAGACAGCTGTTGGAATGCAACTTTGTGCAGACATGAAATTTACAATATTCGTATACTAGGTCATGCCCAGACCTGGTACCTTACTTGAGGATCAGAAAAAAACATTATATCCATGACGAAATCGTTCACGCTTATTTACCATGAGAGGGATGCTATACCAATCTGACGAATATCTTCACGGGAGAAATATGAATCTGGGATTTTACGAGGAGGTCGTTTCGCTGGACAAGTGGACTCGGAAGTACTAGATCAAACCATTAGGACATTGATAAGGTCACCTCATCAGTTTATTCGGTCACTCGTTGGAAATTAACATTTCGTCTCTATCATTATATATTGACACTATCTCTGCAATGTGTCTCACACGAGTGAAGGTCGGACATTTTCGACGTTGAATTCATGTCCAAGAGTCCTAGTTAACTGAATAATTAGTGAACGATTCAATGTGATATTGCGTAGAACGATGCATTGGAGTTACATCGTGGAGTGGATACTGTTGCGTGATAAATTCTCGCAACATCGTTTTATTTCAATATCTGTTTTATAACGCAAGGGCAACAACTGCTTGTAATTTATAGTCACTTTTCTCGGTAAGCATTTGTCTTCTCGCGTTGGTATCGAATGCAGTTAACTTTTGAGCTGTGGTCATTTTTGCGCTGGACTGCGCATGACTTGTCTTGTTGTTTGTCGATCGGTTTCCGCCCACCACTAGTGGGAGTGAGCGATTTGGAATGGCGAAAGAGATGCCTCGTTGAAGAGGGGATCTCCGCTATTTTTGTTCTGTCAGGGATGTGTAGTCCTCTTATGGATATTTCGTTTAGTCGAGATAATACCTCTAGTGTTTTCCCACATGTCGGGGGCGTGATATTTCTGTGTATTTCATGAAAGCAAGGTAAATTGACTTTTTCATTAACTCTATCGATTTTGGGTCGTGAGCGATTTCGATTCATAGCCTGTCTCCGAAAGTCGTCGTCACGAGATGTTCTTTTCCAGCTCACATGTCGCTGCATTGTACTGCATCGGTTGATGCATGTACCAAGGACCATTACTTGCTACTTTGTTAAATGAACTAGGTTTAGAAAACCTTTATTATCTAGAGGATATTCTTGAGGACATTATTTATACTTCGGCAGACGTGTCTGTCTTGCTGAAGTCAAACTAAGGAGAGTGAACTGATCTCATACATCTGGTTATCTCCTGGCTGTTATAGAAAAGGATGGAGTTGTTCACCTGACTACATTTACAGCACTTTGAAATATAACATGCATCTGACTCATCATTGTAATGCTGTCTACCGTTTATTGCTGTATTGAATGTTGCTGTGATAATGACTGTTTGATGTGCCTACACATTTGCGTAACCATTTTGTCACTGTGGCGTCCACAATAAATAATGAAGAAAAAAACGTCAACGGCTGTTTCAAGACTCATTGACTTTATACGTCGTGAGTTTACTGACGTCCTATGTGGATTGCCCTGTTATTTTTGTATGAACATTGTTTTGACTGAACACATCTGCACACCACACAAAACCAGACATGCGGATACCATCCATCATCATATGGCATCACGCATCAGATACTCATGGTCGATTCAGATAATTGATGTTTTTGTAACGTCATGGTTGTTGGTCCTATCATTGTTGGGCAAATCTCGCTTCTTTTGTGTTATATGTTTCTTTTCTTTGTCTCTTGCGGGCGACTGTTTAGGAGTCATTTTACGTTTCAGTGTCGTATTTCTATAGGTTGATTGCATTAATTTCTTTCAGGGATTCAGCATTTAGTGCTGTCGTGATTACCGCTCTGTTTGAAATTAAGGCTTTCATGCGTGTTAGCTGTGCTGTGATTTGTCGTATTTTTTTAAATTTCAATTTTGTTTGGAAATTTAGTCTGGCGTGGGTCTTTCCTGGCTATCTTTTGTAAAATTTACATTAATGGTAAAAGTGATTTGTCGTTTTGTCTCGTTTATTACTGGTGGAAACTTTAATTTTTTTTTTGTCTTAGAATTTTTGACTATTTACAATTTTGTCGTTTCCTTATTTTGTTTCCATCCATGTCTTTCGTTATTCATGGCATGTGATAATTTTCCTTTGCAGCATACATATGATTCATTATTTATTGATCAACTATAATACAATAATATTGCTTGTTATATATCCTACGATTCTTGTGGATAACAAGAAGCATAATCATACACGATAATTATATCACGTCTAAGTGAGTTGTGCAGGTGATATAGTTATATATATATATATATATATATATATATATATATATATATATATATATATATATATATATATATATATATATATATATATATATATATATATATTCACATTGTGACTACACCAATCAGACACACTATCCCATAGTGTGATGGACTAAGTAAGGCAGAGGATAACATAGATATTGATTTATTGTTTATAAAAGTTATACTTCTTAGTATACTATGGCGACTCTTGACTATTTTATTAAACAAGGAAAGGCACTGAGTATGGAAGGTGATATTTTAAAAAATTTTGCTTTGACTGCATATGAAAAAGCAGAGGCAAAAGAAGAAAGAGAAAGAAATGAGAAAAAAGAAAGAGAAGAAAGAGAAGAAAGGGAATTTTCTATGGCGCAAGAAAAAGCAAATAAGGAAGAAAGAATTCGTATGGCAGAAATCGCTGCGGAACGAGAGAAAATGGAACATGAAAAGGCAATTCGTTTAGCTGAAATTGCTGCCGAGGAGGCAAAATTTGAAAGGGAGAAAGCTTTTGAGGTTGAGAAACTTCGTTTTCAACAACATCATGTTTCCCATGATTCTGATAGTAATGGTTCATCGAAGAAGGCAATCACAACCCCTAATTTTAATTTAAGACTACCACCCTTTTCTCCTCCTCACGACGATATAAGTTTTTTATTTATTAAGATTTCAGGAAAGAGTCTCTTGCTTAAATATTGATAAAGATTCGTGGTCTGGTGTTTTTTCGGGTCTCCTCACAGGTGATGCAGTTGGGGTCTATCTGGGTATAGACCAAGATAAAAGACATGATTTTCAGGTCGTAAAGGCAGCATTTATACGCAGATATGGTCTGGATCAGGAAGGCTATAGACAAAAGTTTCGATCCATGTTGCCGGTAGAGGGTAAAAAATTTTGAGGATTTTGTTTCCTCCATAAAACTATGTCTCCAAAGATGGGTTGAACAGGCTTCTATCCCTAAAACTTTTGAAGGATTATGTGATCTCTTATTAAGAGATAAAATTGTTTCTTCGGTAAACCAGGATATTGTATCATTCTTACAAGAACGTAATCCGACTAGTATCGAGGAAATGGAAAAATTAGGTCAACAATTTTCCGTTGCTCATCCAAACTTGTCATTGAGCAGAGCAAAAGTCTTGGACTCATCTACTGCGTGTGCTGCGACGCACGGGAGATCGCGCACTCGTAGTTTAGATAGACGATATAATCATAGAGAAAATAATCACACATCCTATAGGGGTAAATATAATTTTTACCATAATCGCTCACCTTCACGGTAGAGAGACAGGCATAATTTCAACAATTATAACAATAACCAATGGTATCGAAATAACCAGTATTCACACAACAAATATACTGACAATCATAATTTGTCACCGCGGGGTGGCCATTATGACAGGGACAACAATGGACATTCTCATTCAGACAATTTTTCAGATCGCAGAAGATCTCACTTCGTTAGAAGTCATAATAGAGCACGCTCACAAGCCAATGCTTGTCAGACGGTAGATAGAAATGTCAGTAATGATATTCATTCAACCAATAATCACGCCAATGCGTGTAACGTTGATTTAGAAAATTCTAATAATTGTACAGAATGTAAGATGTTATTTCAACCTGGAGCTACACCACGGCTTAAATGTGGACATGTCTTACCAGTGTTGTCATCTTATGACGGTGTTGGTACTCTCACTTTACATAATGGGTTTTTGTTTAACACTCCAATTAAAATTTTAAGGGACACGGGTTGCACAACTGTCGGGATAAGAAGGTCGTTAATCCCTCCGTCGTGTTTCACTGGAACGTCAGTGAAATGCATAACTTTCGGAGGCACGGTAGAGGTATATCCCATGGCCGACGTAACAATTACCACGCCATTCTTTACTGGGAAAGTTCGTGTATGTGTTCTCAACCAGCCTTGCTGTGACTTGATTTTGGGAAACATAAAGGGTATAAAAGAATGTTCTACTGATGAAATTTCTGCATGGGAAAAGAGAATATCTTTCTTTATCCAATGCTGTGACTACTAGAGCACAGTTGGTTGCAGAAGCAAATGAACTTAATGATAGCAATAATATCCCACACATAACAAGTCATTACATAGATAAAAATGCATTCATTAACCAACAAAAAGATGACTCTTCTTTGGGACGTTTATTCACTTTAGCTACGGCTAAAACTATTACACAGACAAATAATGCCAGACATTGGTATCAATTTCATGACAATATTTTGATACGTTGTTTTGACAATTATTCTTCAGTACTCAGACAAATTGTAGTACCTACGTCATTTCGATCACTAGTTTTATCTAATGCACATGATGTTCCTTTTGCGGGTCATATGGGGATTGCCCGCACAGCTTATAGATTGATGGCACATTTTTTTTGGCCAGGGGTTCATAAGGACGTCGCAACGTTTTGTAAATCATGCACTGTTTGTCAGGGAGTTGCACGGAAGGGTGCGCATCAGTTTGCACCCCTACAGACCACAGATATCTCTGTGCGTCCTTTTTATAAGATGGCTGTCGACATAATCGGGCCTCTTCCGGTGTTATCATCCAGAGGATTCCGCTTCATCTTAACGTGTATCGATCTATGCACCAGATGGCCTGAAGCCATACCTGTTAAGTCCATAACAACAATGTCGGTGACTGATGCATTATTATCGATATTTTCACGTATCGGATTTCCTGAAGAGCTTCTGTCAGATCATGGCACGCAATTCACTTCAGGTATGTTCTCGGAAATTTGTGATGTGCTTCACATCCGTCATACATTGAGTGCCAGATTAAATCCGCAATCAAACGGAGTTGTAGAACGCTGGAATTCTACATTAAAACAGATGTTGGGCAAAGTAACAACAATGTTTCCCCATGATTGGGACCGGTTGATACCAGCGGTTCTCTTTGCGTATAGAGAAGTTCCTAATCGTCAAACCGGATTCTCACCATTTCAATTAGTTTTCGGGGCTAATCCAAGAGGACCAATGTCTATCTTACATGATTTGGTGATAACAAATGATGATAATACGATTACGAAATCTAGTCACCAATATGTCACAGATCTACACCAATGCATTGTGGACGCATGTGAAATCGCGACTGAAGCATCAGAATTAGCAAAATATAAGACTCGGTCGCGTATTAATCGTGATAGAAGATTAACATCATTATCGATTAACGATGAAGTTTTTGTTCTCTTGCCACTTAAAGGTGATCATTTGTTGGTTACGTGGCAAGGTCCTTTTAAAGTTGTGGGTAAGAAAACCGACGTAGATTACATCATCGACATTAGGGGTAAAAGAAAAACATTCCACACTAACATGTTACAACCGTACATTTCTCGACCTCTTCCACTCAAACATATTTGGGAATCTATCACAAATCAATCTCCGCATCTGGCATCTATTGCTTTAGTTGATGAAGTAGCAACTAGTTTCGCGGATGTACCGCTTGATTTTCCTGTGGTACCTATCCAAGCCTCTGAAACTTGGAAGGATGTAATCATTTGTAACGATTTACCTTCAGATCAGAAGAATCAGATTCTCAATCTATTGAAATCTTTTGAAGATGTATTATCTGATCTGCCTGGACGAACTAACATTATGTCTCACGAAATAAAATTATCGGATCCCACTCCTATTAAGTTACGACCGTATGCAATTCCTTTGCATATCAGAGAGCAGGTTGACAGCGAGGTCGACAATATGTTGAAAATGGGGATAATCTCTCCATCAGATTCTCCATTTTGTTTTCCGATGGTGGCAGTACGGAAGAAAGACAAATCCATTCGTATATGCATTGATTTCCGTCGACTAAATAAAGTCACGATATCAGATTCTGAACCAATGCCTGTGCTGGAGGACTTGCTACCTCATTTAGCTTCTGCTACTTTCTTTAGCAAATTCGATTTATCAAAAGGGTATTGGCAGATCCCTTTGACCGAAGAATGTAAACCGTTGACGGCATTTGCAACAGCGAAGGGTTTGTTCCAATACAAT
The DNA here is from genome assembly GCA_024509875.1 of Oreohelix idahoensis. Taxonomy (NCBI): domain Eukaryota; kingdom Metazoa; phylum Mollusca; class Gastropoda; order Stylommatophora; family Oreohelicidae; genus Oreohelix; species Oreohelix idahoensis. Next base: position 295,375 of record JAMPIV010022077.1, read on the forward strand.
GTCATGTGTTTTTTGGGGCTCAAAAATGCACCTGCAACTTTTGTACGGATGATGCGTCGAGTATTTGGGAACCGTTCTGACCTAATATCTTATATAGATGATATTTGCATGTTTCATGACACATGGGAAGAGCATGTAGATGGTATACAATCTTTACTCCTGACACTAAGAATACACAATCTCACAGCCCGTCCATCCAAAATAGAAATTGGATTCAATGAAATTTCATTTCTAGGACACAAAATTGGCAGACATGTAATACTACAGCCTGATGAATCTAATTTAAAACGCATACTTGATCTTACAATTCCAACTACAAAGAAGCAAGTACGGAGTCTATTAGGATTGGTGAATTTTTACCACAAATTTATTCCAAGGTTCTCGTCTTTGACTGCTGTCTTATCTGATCTAACTAAAAGAGGTATGCCTAACAAAGTAGTTTGGACAGAACAATGTAACCATGCATTACAAAACATTAAGACTCATTTTTCACAGTATCCTATATTAAGACTGCCAGATTTAAAAAGATCATTTACTGTTGTAAAAGATGCTTCGCTCCATGCAATAGGCGGGTGTTTGGGACAAAGTTTTGATGGCAAGTTTCATCCGATTTACTACTTGAGTAGGAAACTGTCGGAAGCCGAATCTAAATACTCTATTTTCGACAGAGAACTTTTGGGTATAGTATGGACTTTGAATAAACTTCAAAAGTATGTGGTAGGTACGCATTTTACTATAATGACAGATCAGAGAGCGTTAACATATCTCCAAACCTGTAAATCACCAAGTGCAAGACTTACGAGATTCGCATTGCAGTTGCAAGCGTATGACTTTGATATCGTCCATATAGAAGGACATAATAATGTAATCGCTGATACTCTGTCGAGAGTAATACATTGAAATACGTAACTGTCCTGGGTACAGGAAGTGACAACAAACATTATTTATGTTCATAATCAATTGATAGGTAGATTATATAGCGATATTTTCGTAGCATTAATATGTTGCTCACAAGTTGTTGCCACATATTTTAACTGCATTTCACTCATCGTGATATCATTTCACTCATTGCTTGAATTTGATTTTCCTTTTTATCATTATAGTTAAGTATAGTTAATGATGGCCTGGAAACCTGCAGTTTCCAGTAGCGCGCAAGGGGGGTAATATGTGGTGTCTGCCCATGCACACCACATGTTGGATTTATTGAGTTTGAGTCAGTGCTGATAAATGCGGCACTATTTGGAATATTAAAAAAATGAAGCGCACCGGAAAATGAGAGAAAAGAGATGTTTATAATGTGTATGGCCAAGGTGTTAAGAAAAAAACCTTGAGCTTTGTGGCCGCTGTGTTTTCTTGTAAGTTCCATTGGGAACATATTGCGAAGTGTTCACCTTTCTAAATGGATGTGGTTTGTACAAGAGGAGGAATACTCTTGGCATATGATTAATACTGTATTGATGAGGTTTGGTAATTAAGGATTAATCTTGACGAACGCTTCTGTATGCTACAAGGAATATACGTTATTAAAGGATGTTGAGTTCGTTAAAAAGGAAGACTGTTTTAGTTCGTCATTGGTGATTGGGTCAGTTAAAGAACCCACATGTATGTTGTTGAGTATGGAATAAAACTATAATCGTTGGGTTCAACCCTGGACGTAAAACAAAATAACAAGCATTAATATAACAACAGCAAACAAATATACATTAAAATAAAACAACATATTAAATTAGACAACAACAAAATTATCTAAAAAAATCCCAACCCCCTTAACCCAAAATCCCCAAAAATCCACCACATACTAACCCCCAAACATTCAAAAATAAAAAACAATAAAAACAAACAAAAACCCCCAACAACAACAAACCCTCATCTCAAAAACCCAACATTAATTATCCCCCAAAAAACCCATCAACAATAAACACATAACTTCAAACATATAAAAACAAAAAAACAATTTAAAAAATCCACTTAAAAATTTTACCCATAAATCCAAAATAAAACAAAATTCAATCCCCAAACCATTAACAAAACAATCAACCCCATTTATAAACAATCATAAAAACTAAAATTACAAATTAAAAACCACTTTAAACCAATAAAAAAACCAAAAAAAAATAAAACCAATAAAACCAAAAAACCCCCAAAAAAAAAAACATAACATCAACTCTAATCCCACATTCCCAAAAACCATCAAAACTAAACCCCAACAACAAATCCCAAATAACCAAACCATTTAAATACCCCCAATACATAACTCAATAAATCCCCCCCTCCAAAACTAACCACCCAACCCATAACCACCCCCTAAAAATCAAAAAATTAAACCCCATTCAATTAAACAAAATCAAAAATATCAAAACAAAACCCATATCAAAAAAAAAAATCCCTAACCCCCCCTATCAAAAATCCCCCAACTAAACCCAAAAACCACCCCCCCCCCAACTCAACCCAAAAAATCCTCAACCCACCCATAAATAAAATAAAAAAACCAAAAAAAAAAACATCCAATACCTCCTACCAAATACCCCATTTTAAATTACCCTTAAACCAAAAAAAATTAAAAAAACCTTCCCCCCCAATCCATCAACCCAACCAATCTAACCCAACCCCCAAAAAATAACCCCACACCCAAAAAAAAAAATATCAAAAAAAACAAAACTCCCAACAATCAAATAATCAATCCAAAAATTTAACCCCCCAAAACCCATTTTCACATATTTAATAACCAACCATTTTTAATAATTACTAACAAAAAAACCCAAATAAACAAAAACATAAAAAAATCCCCCAAAAAAAATAAAAAAATAAAAAAACAAAAAACACCATTTACTTCAACCCCACCCACACCAAAAAAAAAAAAATTAATTTCATACATACCAAAAATCCCCAAATAAAAAAACCCCCACAAACAAACCCAACAATTAAAAACAATAAACCAAACCATCAAACCCAAAACCCCCATTTCTAAACCAAACACTCATCCCAAAAAAATAAAAAAAACAATTTATCCCAAAAAAAACCATACCAAAAAACCCCAAAAAACCAAAACAAAACTTACTTTAATAACCCCAACCCAAAAACCCCATCACCAACCAAAAAAAACAATCCCACCCATCAAAATCCATCAATCAATATACCACATACTAATTCATCCAAACTAAACAACACCAAATCAAAAAAAAAAAATTCAACCCTAAAAAAACATAAAAATTTTCAAAAAAATTTAAAAAAACCACTACCCATCCCAAAACCCACCATTAACAACACCCCCCACTAAAAAAAAAATCCAAAATTTTACCATTAACAAATTCCAAAACCTCCCCAAAACCCAACTTAACCCCAACTAAATTAAAAAAAAATAACCAAAACACAAAAACCCAATAACACCCAACCCCCCCTAATACATTTAAAAAAAAAAAAAACATATTACAAACCCCAAAAACCCAAAACAATAAAATCAAAACTCAATCACCCCAACCCCCCCCCCCCCAACCCAAAAAAAAAAAAAACCAAAACAATAAAAAACCACAAACCCAAACCAAATTACATAAAAAATAAAATTTAAATACAAAAAAAAAATAATAACACCCCCCAAAACCAACCCTTATAAAACTAATCTAAAAACCACCCCAAAAAAACCCACTAAACCCACCAAAAAAAAAAAACCCCCCCCCCCAACCATTCCCATCTAAAAATACCTAAAACCAAACCACCAACCAACAACCAAACCTCAAAAATCCCAAAAAAAATCCAAAAAACCCAAAACAAAAAAAAACCCAATAATTTAACATAAAAAAAAAAAAAAAAAACAAAAAAAACAATAAACCTATAAACCCCAAAAAAAAATATAACTAAAAAAAAAAAAAATCCATAAACAAAAAACCTTCCACCCATTACAAAATATCCAAAAATCTACACAAAAAAATCCAAACACAAATAAAAAACCAACCAATAAAAAAAAACCCCAATCCAAAAAACAAAAAAAAATAATAAAAAAAAAAAACCCCCCAAACACAACCCTAACATAAAAATAAACAACCAAACCCCATTAATAAAACATACAAATAAAATTAAAAAATAAAAAAAAAAAAAATCCCCCCCAAAAAACACCAAAAAAAAAACACCAAAAACCCAAAATAAAAAAAACCCCCAATCCATCAAAAAACCAATTCACCAAAACCACCCATCCCAAAAAAAAATCCACCAAAAAACAAAATAAAAAATACATCCTAAAAAATAAAAAAAACCCCCAACCCCAAAACATTCAAAATTCAATATTAAAAAAAAAAAAAAAAAAAAAAAACCCCCCAATCTCCCCAAAAAACCAAAATAAAACCCAAAAAAAACCCAAAAACCCAAAAAAAACCCCAACCCACACAAAAACCAAAATAAAACCAAAAAAAAAACACACCAAAAAAATACCCAAAAAAACAAAAAAAAGAAATAAACCCAAAAAAAAAAAAAAAACCCCAAAAACCAAAAACCAACCCTTAAACCCCCCCCCCAAAAATTAACCCCCCAACCCCCAAAAAAAACTTCAAAAAAATTCCAACAAAAAAAAACACTTTAAAAAAAAAACAAACCCCCCAAAAAAAAAAAAAAAAAACTTCCCCAAAACACAAAATCCCAACAAAAAACAAAACAAAAAAAAAAAAAAAAAAAAAAAAAAACACCAAACCCCCCCAAAACCAAAAACAACCCAAAAAAAACCCCAAAACCCAAAACAAAAAACCCCCCAAACTTTAAAAAAAAAAAACCCCAAAAAAAAAAAAAAAAAAAACCCCCAAAAAAAAAAAAACCCAAAAAAAAAAAAAAAAAAAAAAAAGGGAGAACCAAAAAAAAAAAAAAAAAAAAAACCCAAAAAAAAAAACCCCCAAAAAAAAAAAACCCCAAAAAAAAAACCCAAAAAAAACAAAAAAACAACCCACTAAAAAACCACACTAAACCAAACCCAAAACAAAAAAAAACCACACAACACCCAAACAAATAACAAACAAAAAAAAAAAAAAAAAACCATAAAAAAACCCCCAAAAAAAAAAAAAAAAAAAAAAACAAAAAAAAAAAAAAAAAACACCCCCAAACCCCCAAAAACCAAAAATACCCCAAAACCCCCAAAAAAACCCCCCAAAAAAAAAAACCCCCCCCCCCCCCCAAAAACCCAAAAAAAAAACAAAAAAAACAAATCAACAAAAAAAAACCCAAACCCCAAAAATACCAACAAAAAAAACCCCCCCAAAAAACCAAAAAAACCAACCCCCCCATATTTTAAAAACATTAAAAACCCCCCAACCAAACCCAAAAAAAAAAACACCAAACCCCAAAAAACCCCCCACCAAACAAAAAACCAAACAAAATCACAAAAAAAAAACCCCACAAAAAAAATCCCCAAAAAAAAAACCCCCCCCCCCCCCCCAACCAAAATAACCCACCCCCAAAACCAAACCCCCCCCCCCCAACCCCAAACAAACAAAACCTCCAAAAAAATTACACCAAACCCCACAACCACCAAAAAACCCATTTAAAAAATCCAAAAAAAACACCCCCCCCACCACCCAAAAAAAACCCCCCCCCCCAAAAAAAAAAACCCCACCAAAAAAAAAAAAACACCCAAAACCCCCCCAATACAAAATTAACAAACAACCCTAACAAAAACCCAAAAAACAAACCCAAACCCCCCCCCCCCCCAAACCCCCACAACCCAACACAAACAAAACCCAAAAAACCCCAATCCAAAACAAAAAAAAAACCAACAAAAACTTAAACCCCCAAAACAACCAAACCATACCCCCCCCCCACCCCCCCCCCCTACATAACCCAAAACCCCCCCAATAATACAAAACAAACCCCAAAAAAAAAAACAACCAAAACCAATCCAAAACAACCCCCCCAACCCCCCCCCCCCAAAAACCCCCACCCCACAAACCCACCCCCCCCCCAAACACCCCCCCCCCCAACAACCACCCAAACCCCCCCCCAACAACAAAACCAACCAAACCAAAACCAAACACTAAAAAAACCCCCCACCAATCAACCCCCACACAAAACCAAAAAACCCAAAAAAACCCCCAAAACCCCCAACAAAAAAAAAAAATACCCAAAAAAAAAAAAAACCCAAAAACAAATCACAACCCAAAAAAAAAACCAAAAAAAAAAAACCCCCCAAAACAAACACCCCAACAACAAAAACCCCCCACCAAAAAAAAACAAAAAAAAAAAAAAACCCAAAAAAAAACCAAAAACACCAAAAAAACCCACCCAAAAACAAACCCCCCCCCCCACCAAACCCCCAAAACCCCCCCAAAAACCCCCCCCACCCACCCCCCCCCCCCAAAACCCCCAAACCAACCCCCCACCCCCCCCCCCCAAAAAACCCAAAACCCAAACCCCACCCCCACCCACCACACACCCACCCCCCAAAACCACAAAAACCAAAAAAAACAAAACCACAAAAACCCAACCCAAAACCCCCCCCCCCCCCCCCCAAAAACCCCCCCCCCCCAAAAAAAAAACCCCAAACAACCCCCCCCAACCACCCCAACCCCCCCAAAAAAAAAAAAAAAACCAACCCCCCAACAACCCCAAAAAAAAAACAAAAAAACCCCCCCCCCCCCACCCCCCCCCCAAAAAACCCAAATACCAAACCCCCCCCCCAAACCCCCCCCCCCACCAAACCAACCCACCCCACCCCAAAAAAAAAACACAAAAAAACACAAACCCACCCCAAAAAAAAAAAAAAAACACCCCCCACAAACAACCAAAAAAAAAAAAAACCCAACCAAAAACCAAAAACCCCCAAAACCCCCCCCCAAAAACCCCAAACCAAAACACCCCAACCCACAAAACAAACACAACCCCCCCCAAACCCCCCCCCCACCCCAACACAAACCCAACCCCAAAAAACCCCCCCCCCCCCCCCCAACCCCAACCAAAAACCAACCCCCACAAAAACCCCCCAAACCCACCAAAAAACCAAACCCCCACCAAAAAAAAACCACCAAACAAAACCCAAAACAAAAAAACCACACCAAACAAAAAAAAAAAAAAACCCCCCCAAAAAACCACCCCACAAAAAACCAACCCCACCCCACACAAAACCCCCCCCAAACCCCAAAAAACCCCCCCAAAAAAAAAAACAAAACAACAAAAAAAACACAAACCCCCCCCCCCCCCACAAACCCCCCCAAACAAAACCCCCCCAAACAACCCCAAAACAACCCCCCAAACCCAACCCCAAAACAACCCAAAACCCCCCAACAAAAACCCCCCCAAAACCCAAAACCCCCCCCAAAACCCACCCAAAAAAACAAAAAAACCCCCAAAAAACCCCCCACCCCCCAACCCCAAAACCAAAAAACCCCCCAACAAAAAAAAAAAACAAAAAACAAAACCCAAAAAAAAAAACCCCCCCCCAACCCCCCCCCCCCCCCCCCCAAAAAAAAAAAACCCCCCACACAAACAAAAAACCCCCCCCAAAAAAAAAAACCAACCCCCCCCAAACCCCAAAAAACCCCCACAAACCCCAAAAACAAAAAAAACCCCCCCAACAACCCCACCCCCCCAAAAAACCCCCACAAAACAAAAAAACACAAAAAAACCCCCCCCCCCCCCCCCCCCCCCCCCCCCCCCCCAACCAAAAAAAAACCCACAAACCCCCCCCCCCCCCCCAAAAAACCCCCAACAAACACCCCCAAACCACAAAACCCCCCCACCAACAAAACACCCCCAAAAAAAACCCCCTCCCCCACCCCCCCCCCAACCCCAACCCCCCACAAACCCCCAAACACCCAAAAACCACCCCAACCCCAAAACAACCCCAAAAAAACCCAAAAAAAAAAAACAAACAAACCCCCAAACCAAAAAAAAAAACAAAACCCCCACCCCCAACAAACCCAAAACCCACAAAAAAACCCCCAACCCCCCCACACCCCCAAAAAAAAAAAAAAAAAAAGAGAGGCCCCCCCCCCCCCACCCACAAAAAAAAAAACCCAAACAACCCCCCCCCCCCAAAAAAAAACCCCCACCACCCCCCCCCAACAACACCCCCCCCAAAACACCCAACACCCCCCAAACCCCCAACACCACCCCACCCCCCCCAAAAAAAAACAACCCCCCCCCACACCCACAAAAAAACCCCCAACCCCCCCCCCCCACCCAAAAACCAAAACAAAACAAACCAAAAAAAACCAAAAAACCCAAAAAAAACCCCCCCCAAAAACCCCAAACAACACCCCCCCCCCAAAACCAACCCCAAACACCCCAAACAAACAACCCCCCCACCCCCCAAAAAAAATAAAAAAAAAAAAAAACAACAAACAAAAACACCCCAAAAACCCAAAACCCCCAAAAAACACCCCCCCCCCCAAAACCCCCCAAAAAACAACCCCCCAAAAAAAACCCCCAAAAACCCCCCCCACAAAAAAAAAAACCCCCCCCCAAACCCAACCCCCCAACCCCCACCCCCCCCCAAAACAAACCCCAACAAAAACAAAAACCCCCCCCCCCCAAAAACCCCCAAAAAAAAACCCCCCCCCCCCCCCCCACCCCCCCCCCCCCCCCCCCCCCCCCCCCCACCCCCCCCCCCAACCCCCCCCCCCCACCACCCACCCCCACCACCCAACCACCCCCACCCCAAAAAAAACAACCCCCCAACAAACCCCAACCACCCAAACCCACCCCCCCCCACCAACCCAACACACACAAACCACAAACCCAACCCCCAAAAACCCCACCCCCAAACAAAAAAAAACCACCAAAAACCAAACCCAAAACAAAACCCAAAACCCCACCAAAAAAACCCACCCCCACCCCAAAAACCCCAACACCCAAAACACCCAAACCCCCCCCACCACCCCCCCAAAACAAAACCACCCAACCCCCCACCAAACCACCACCCCCCCCCACCCCAACCCCCCCAAACCCCCCCCCCACCCCACCCCACCTCCCCCCCCCCCCCCAAACCCCAAACCCCCCCCCAAACCCAAACCCCAAACCCCCCCCCCACCCCCCCCCCCAAACAAAAACCCACACCCAAACCCCCCCCCCAAACCCCCCAAACCCACCCCCAACCCCCAAAACCCCCCCAAAAAAAAAAAAACCCCCCAAACCCCCAAAAAAAAAAAAAACCACCCCCCCCCCCCCCCCACCAAAAAAAAAACCAAACACCCCCCCCCCCAAACCACAAAAAACACCCAAACCCAAAAACCAAACCCCACCCAAACCCCCAAACCCAAACCCAAAAAAACAAACCCCCCCCCCCCAAACCCAACCCAAAACAACCCCAAAACCCCCCCAACCCCCCCCAAAACCCCCCCCACCCCCCCCCACAACAACCCCAAAAAACCCCAAAACCCCCAAAACCCAAAAACCCCCCCCCCAAAAAACCCCCCCCAACCCCCACCCCAACCCCCCCCCCCCCCCCCCCAACCCCACCCCCCCCACAAAACCCCAAAAACCCCCCCCCCCAAAAAACCCCCCCCCCCCCCCCCCCCCCCCCCAAACCCCCCCCCACCCACCCACCCCCCCCCCCCCACCCCCCCCAAAAAACCCCAAAACCCCCCAACCCCCCCCCCCCCCCCCCCCCCCCCAAACCCCAACCCCAAAAAAAAAAAAAAAAAAAAAACCCCCTCCATTTTCTCTTCTAACGCAAACCGAGAAACCCCCCCCCACCCCCCCCCCCCCCCCCCCCCACCCACCACCAAAGACAAACCCAAAAAACAAACCCCAAACACACCCAACCCCCCAAAAAAACCCAAACCCCCCCCCCAAACCCCCCACAACCCACAAACCCCCCCCCAACCCCCCCACCAAACCACACAACCCAAACCAAAACCCAAACCCCCAACCCCAAACCAAAAAAAAAACACCCCAAAAAAACCAACCCCCCCCAAACCCAAAACCCCCACCCCCAAAAAAACCACCCCCCCCCCCCCCCCCCCCCCCACCCCAACCACACCCCCCCAAACCCCCACACAAAAACAACCCCCCCCACCCCCCCAACCAAAAACCAAACCCCCACACCCAAACCCCCCCCCCAACCCCCCAACAAACCCAACCCAAAAACCCCCCCCCCCCCCCCCCCCCCCCCCCCCCCCAAACCCCCCCCCCCCAAAAAAACAACCCCCCCCAACCACCAAAAAAAAAAAAAACAACCCCCCCCCCCCCAACCCCCCCAAAAAAAAAACCCCCCACAAACCCCCCCCCCAAAACCCAAAAACCCCCAAAAAACACATCCCCCCCCCCCCCCACAAAAAAAAAAAACACCCCAAACCCAAAAAAAACCACAACCCACAAAAAAAAAAACCCAACAAACACACCCCCCCAACCCCCCCCCCCCCCCCCCCAAACCCCCCAAACCCCCCAACCCCCCAAAACAAACAAAACACACAAAAACAACAAACCCCCCCACCCAAAAAAACCCCCAAAACCCACAAACCCCCAAAAAAACCCAACCCCAAAAAAACACCCCCCCCCCCCCCAAAAAACCCAAAAAAACCCCCCCCCCCCCCCCCCCCCCCCCCCCCCCAACCCCCCCCCCCCCCCCCAACCCCCCCCCAACAAAAAACCAAACCCCCCCCCCCCCCCCCCCCCAAAAAACCCCCCCCACCCCCACACAAAACACCCAACCCCACACCCCCCCCCCCCCCCCCAAAAACCCACCCAACCCAACCACAACCCCCCAAAACCCCCCACAACCCCAACAAAACCCCCCCCCCCCCCCCCCCCCCCCCCCCCCCCAACCCCCAAACCCACCCCAAACCCCCCCCCCCCACCCAACCCCCCCCCCCAAACCCCCCAACCCCACCCCCCCCAAAACCCCCAAAACCCCCCCCAACACACCAAACCCACCACCCAACACCACCCCCCCCAAACCCCCCAACCAACCCCACCCACCAACCCCCCCCCCCCCCAAACCCCACCCCCCCCAACCCAAAAAACCCCCACCCCCCAACCACCACCCACCCCCCACAAAAACACCCCCACCACCCCAACCCAAAACCAAAAACCCCCAACCAAAAAAAACCCCCCCAAAACAAAACCACACCCCAACCACCACCCCCCACAACCCCCACCCAACACACCCCCCCCCCAAAAAAAAAAACCCCCCCCCCCCCCCCCCCCAAAACCCCAACCCCCCCCCCCCCCCCCCCAAAACCCCAACCCCAAACCAAAAACCCCCCCCAAAACCCCCCCACCCCCAAACAAACCCCCCCAACCCCAATAAACCAACCAACCAAAAAACCACCCCCCCCACCCAACACCCCCCCCCCCCCCCCACCCACAAAAACTAACCCAACCCCCCCCACCAACCAAAACCCAACCACCCCACCCAAACCCCCATTACCCCCAAACAACCACCAAAACACCCAACCCAAAACCCCCCCCAAACCCCCCCCATAAACCCCACCAAACCACCCCCACCCCAACCAAACCCAATCAAAAAAACCCAACACCCCACCCCCCCCACCCAAACCCAAACAACCCCCCCCCCTAACCCACCCCAACACCCCCCAACCCCAAACCAAACACCCACCCAACCCCAACCCCCCACCCCCCCCCCCCCACACCCCAACAAACCAAACCCCAACCCAAACCAAACCCCCCCTAAAAAAACACCCCCCAAAAAACCCCCCCCCCCCCAAAAAACCCCCCCCCCCCAACCCCCCCCCCCACCCCCAAACCCCCAACACCAAAACACACCCAACACCCACCCCCCAAAACCCACAAACCCCCCCCCCACCCAAACAAAAAAACCCCCCCCAACCCACCCCAAACCCCAAATACCCCCCCCCCCACCCCACCCCCCCCCACACCACCCCACACCCCCCCCCCCCACACCCCCCACCCCACCAACCCCCCAAAAAACAAAAAACCCCCCCAACAACCAAAACCAACCCCCCCCCACCCCCCACCCAAAACACAATCCCCCCCATCAAAAACCAA
>JAMPIV010022078.1:0-25000 GCA_024509875.1 Oreohelix idahoensis
GGGGGGGGGGGGTTTTTTTGGGGGGGTGGGGTTGTTTGGTGGGGGGGGGTTTGTATTGGGGGTTTTGGTGGGGGGGGGGTTGGGGTTGGGGGGGGGGGGTTGGGGGGGGGGGGAATTGGTGGGGGGGGGGGGGTTGTGTGGGGGGGGGGGTTTGGGGGGGTTTGGGGGGGGGGGGTTTATGGGGGTTTGGGTGGGGGAAAATGGTGGGGGGGTTAGGGGGGGGGGGGGGTTTAGGGATTGGGGGGGGTTGGGGGGGGGGGGGGTGGGGGGGGGGGTGGGGGGTTTAAAGGGTTATTGTGGTATTGGTTGGGATTTGGGGGGGGGGTGGTGGGGGGGGGGGGGGGGGGGGTTTTTGGGGGTTGTGTTGTGTGGGGGGTTGGTTTTGGATGTTTGTTTGGGGGGGGGGGGGGGTTGGTTTTTTGGGGGGGTATTGGGGGGTTATGGGGGGGGATTTTGGAGGGGGGGGTTTTGGGTTTTGTTTTGGTTGTGGGGGGTTTTGGGGGGGGGTGGGGGGGTTTTGGGGGTTTTTTTGGTTTTTTTTTTTGGTGTTTGTTTTGGGGTTGGGGTTTGTTTTGAAAAGGGTTTGTGTTGGGTGGGGGGTTTTGGTTGGGTTTGGGGGTTTTTGGTGGTTGGTGTTTGAAAAAGTTTTTTTTTTTGTGGGGGGGGTTTTTTTTTTTTGGTGGGTTTGTTGGTGTTTTTTGGTAAGGGTGGGGTTTGGGGGGGGTGTTGTTTTTTTGGGGGAATTTTATTTTTTTTTTTTTTTTTTTTTTTTTTTGTTTTTTTTTTTTTGGGTTTTTTTTTTTTTTTTTATTATTTGGGGGGTTGGGGGTTTTGGGTTGGATGGGTTTGGAGGGTGTGGGTTGTTTTTTTATTGGGGTGGTTAAGATTGGGTGGGGATATTAGAGGGGGGGACTTTTGGGTGGGTTTGGGGTTTTTTTGGAGGTGGGGTGGTAGGTTTGGGATTGGAATTATAATGGGGTTTTGGGGTTGGGGGGGTGGGGTTTTTTGGGTTTGGGTGTATTTTAGGGATTTGGAAGTTTGGTTTAATTGTTTGATATATTTTGTTTTAGTGGTGGATGGTTTTTGGTTTTATGAGGTATTAATTTGGGTTATTTGTTTATTTTGGTTGTGGGGTTATTTTGATTGGTTATGGGGGTATTGTTTGTGTGGTAGTTTGGGGGTGTTTTTTGGGATGTTATTTGTTTAAGTAGTTTGTTTTGGTTTGGTGTTTTTTGGATATAAGTTTGTTGGATAGTTTTTGGGGGTTAATGGGGTTGATTTTTTTTTGGGTGTGTAGCCTTGGGATGTAAAGTATTTTTTTTAGGTATTAGATTGGGTTGGTAGTTTGGGAGTTTGTGGTTTTATATTAATTTATAATTTTATAAGGGTTTGGATGGGGTATGGGTAGTGTTGAGTTGTGATTGGTATTTTTTGTTTTGGATTTGTGAATTTTGTGTTATTAGTGGTTTTTAATGATTTAGTTTAAGAATATTTGGATTGGGTAGAATTTTTAATGGGTTGTTTTGAGGAATTTTTGTGGTGTTGAACGGATTTGGTAGGATGTTTGTGTTGGTTGTGGTATGGCTGTGAGGGTGATTTTATTGAATGAATATTTTTTTTTTTTTAATTTGTTTGGAGTTGTTTTGATTGTATTTTTTGGTGTTTGTATTGTATTAAATTAAGTTTTGTTTTGAGTTGTTTGTGTGTACCAGTAATGGTTTGAGTGGAATGGATTTAAACAGTTAAGGCGTTATTTTGATGTTGCTGGAGTGATTGTTCTATTGTATGTTTTGTAATTGTAGGAATATTGTTGTATTGGGGGTAGAAGTTAATAAATTTATTATAGTGAAGCGGTTGGCACAGTGGTTACATTATGAAGTTGTTGTAAAAGTGCCATATTGTTGAGGGTAGTGTATGGATCGCAGAGTTTACGAATCAGGAGTGAATATACCCAGTAGAATCTTATTGATTTGAGTCACTCTTGTGGTGGGGGTTGTAACAGGTATACTTTGATTAAGGTAATTTATTGCTTTGAATTGATTGGGCCACACCGTTAATATGAGATTTAAAGAATGGGTTACGTTAAGCGTTACGATTATGCTCGAAAGCCTTGGTAGCAGTATGTTTATGAAGGTTATGTTAGATTGGGGTGCCTATTACTAATAGACTTGGTTAATTTGTCCATTACTTATTGATATTTAAGCTTGGTATGTCAATCTGAAAGAACGGAAGATGATATCGCTGTTCATAGATCAGTATGATGTGGAGGGCCACCGCAACTGTTTTAATATAAAGTTTTTCTAGTTTATGATTGAGTCTTGTGTGATTATTTGTTGGGGGATAATGATTATTGTTTGCATTAAGTCTTGGGGATCTCAAGTAATGGGTCACACCTATGGTGATTGTTTGGGTGATTACATGTATTTCCTCAGTTGGGATTGCACAAGATTTCTGGCCATAACTTTAGATAAACAACTAAATTGGAATAAACATATAGACAATTTAGTAGAAAGCTGTAGGGGACCTCTAAATATACTAAGGATAGTAAAAGGTAATGGATGCTTATGTTCTACAAGTCTTTCATAAGGGGGAAACTGAATTATGCCAGCATAGTCTATGACTCAGCTGCAGCTTCTAACAAAGCAAAACTAGACAGAATTCAAAATGCAGCAATGAGAACCATTACAGGTGCATTTATATCAACACCAATAGAAGCACTAGAAGTGACCCACCCAGCACATAAATCATTTGTCAAAAACCAACCAAGTGTATGGGACGTCCCCTTAAATAAAGATAGATATCCAACAGGGTGGAGAACTATAGAAGATCTAACGCAGCTCAAAGAACTGTCAAACACAATTAAAATAGTAATAAATATAGAAGCATAATACAGCCCTGGGAACTAAAAACACCAATCATAGACTACTCACTTACTGAAAACATCAAACAAAACATAGCAGATAATGAAACCAAAATGATAAGTAGAAAGTTCAAAGATCAACTAACAAAACAAAGTCTGGCCATCTACTGATGGATCCAAGGGTGATAGTGGGCAACTAGGTGCAGGAGTGGTAATACCACAGTGGGGAATTAAAAAGAGCTACAGATTACCGAAGGGGCTTCGATTTTTACCGCAGAGATTTTAGCAATTCTAAAAAGTTTAGAAATAATCGAAGATAACCCACCAGAAGCTGTTACGATATTTACAGACTCACTATCATCACTACAAGCACTAGAACACCCAGGTAAATGTAGCCGGCCAGACATAAAGGAAGAAATTCTAGCAATTAATACATCATTTGGGAACAGAGGATGTAGTGTGAGTCTAGTGTGGTGTGGTGAGCTTCTAAATACAATATCTAAATTAGAATATAACAGTATAGGCATAAAGTCAAGATAAGATAGTACTAAAAATTTTCGGCGAGAATCGTAGGTTATCGCCTACGCCTTCAGCTTCAGATTATTAATTGCTAACGCATAAGCCGAACAAAACGGTACCCTATTTTCAAATTCGTCCTTGACATAAACGCCCCACTTTTCCTAGTTCTAAGAAATATTTGCCTAACTGCATTTGGGGAAAGGAGAGGCAAGGTTAGATAAAACACGCAAATCACGTCTCAAATTGGTTCTAACACTACAACCGACTTTCACGCTTTGCCCTAGGCGGGTTTCCCCAATACGATGAAAAAGTTAGAAATGTAGACACTACGGTCATGGAAACACGTTTAGCTCTTATTAAAAATGACATAAGCTCTCGTATTTAGCTTGAAACTAACATAGAAAAAAAAGATAGAATTTTGAACCAAGCCACATAGCCCCATAAAAATTGCATATTCGTGTACCTGAAAACTTGCTGACCAAGAATATGTTGTTAGTTATCTAAGTAGTCCATTAAATAATCAAATATTGATAAAACAATACATAGAGATATGAGATACTGTCAGGTCAAGTCATATCTGCTTAGATTAAATCGCATATTTTTGGGGGAAAAAATTAGGTGAAAGCTAGGCTAAGATGGTACGATGCAGGGGATTGGGTGGAATTTGAAGTGAGACGAAATATTATTGGCCGACTTTGTACTAAACATATATCACCCGAGTAACGTAGTAGAAAATTGAATTGTATTTTTGAATGACTTTGTTTACAAGTGAAATAAGGATAATCATTGGCCAGAGTAGTTGATATTGGGGAAAAAGCATTAGTTGGGGACGCCATTTCTAACAAAATTTTGACACATAGCGATGAGATCAGGCTTGTGCAGTGAAAACCATATTTCTCAAAAGCCTGGACAGAACGGCAGATCGAAAGTGTGCCAGTCATCGTTCACTGTGTATTTCATTGAATAAATGTGGTAAGATTGACTTTATTAACATGTATTTGAAATAAAAATTGAGTGTGAGATAATAATGTACGACAATAAGTAAGTAGGCCTGTAGCAAACTTAGGCAAAGCCTAGAGATTAATCCACCATGTGTTAGACTGTCAGAGAGGTGTAAAACTACAAGAAAATATGTATGATTGTCATCAAGGAGCATAACACCTATCCTATTATATGGAAAGATGACAGCTGGAATTGCAGTGGCGTTGTAACTATTAGGGGAGAGGAATACTGGTGTACATTGTCACATCAAAAGATAATGGTGGCATAGGTTGGTATAAAGCTATGACCCTTTTCGTTTGTTTGTAATGTACCTGTACTTAAATGTGGAATAGTATAGTATACTAGGTATAAAGAAGGATGCATAACCTTCACATATCAGGGTCCTGGGTGCTGACGTTAATGTAGTACCAAACGCTTGAGAACTGCTCGATTCAGGATGTAGTGGATTTGATGGTATTGTATGATTGTGATCTTACTTAATGTGATGCATGAGGTCAGCTGTGAAGGCTCCTGAGATAAATGTAGCTGTGAATTTTCAGAAGGCCCTTCTTGCTACCACTACGACCTCACACCTATCTTTATTTTTCTAATGAATGTGGCTACGTTAAAATTCTAGGGTATGATATGTAATGTGTTGTGGTAGTTTACATACACACACACAGATATTTAATAAGTTTAATAATATTAATAAAATGTTATGACACACTGAACTAACTCAAGCTGTATAAAATTTTGATAATAAATTTTCTTTAAGTTTATTTGTTCTGAACCAAGGTTTTATTTTGGTCAGAACATATGAAAGGTTTTGCAATTATTAATGAAATGCATGAATATATGGCATAATAAATGAAAGGAGTGTACATATGTATTTTACAAGACTAGTTAATATTACTACTGTTTATAGTTGTAATTTTCTGGGAGAACGTTTAATGGATGTGTTGTTGGGGTGGCCTCATCACTCCCTGTCTATGGCGACTACACATTGTCCATTTATTGAGGGTATTATAATTGGTGTATTAGAAATTAAGTTGGTGAGTATTCAGCAGTCCAGACGCTCATGTATCTTGAATGAGTAATCTGGTGCTGGAATCAGGTGGCCCCACCTCTCCGTGCTTGGGGGCAATATCAGGCTGCTCTGCCAAAATATAAACTGCACGGGTCCACTCTTGTAATATTCAACACCTCATTTGACACCACATTGGTGCCAAATAAAAACTCACAGTTCAGAATTATGAATATAGAACACAGTTATCTGCTAGCAAAACTCAGCTGAGCTGCTGGCTTTAGTATGGCGTCCCTCTAAATATTTCAATTAGCTTCTGGGAATTACACCACTAAATAATTCACTGTGTCTACTAGGACAACTTATGACGAATGGCAAAAATGCGCGTCTGAGCGCCGATAATATATTCATCTATGGCCAATCACCGCCTTTTTTCCTTTTCAAATTCAAACCTCCTACCAAAAAGTCATTTCAGTCATACCTCAGTCAAGTATGCATTATTGTCTGTTGGTCCGTCTGTCTCTACTTGCGTTTCACAAAAAAACACACTTGTTTTTTGAACCAACTCCGCCTTCCCCTACACAATTTTGCCTTTAAAGTTATTTTTAGCCACAATTCACCATCCCATCCCGTCTCTTTCATTCCAACTAGATTTTAGCACTTGAGTCCCAAGGCTACAGTTTTTGAAAATTAGGGACATTTTTTGTTTCAATGCAGTCGCTCGCTGATATGAACAACACAGTCTTTTGTCAATATCTTTCTTATTATCTATCCGTCTGTATAAATGAAAGCATATTATTTCACTGCTCAAGATGGGCCATCCGGCCAGCTAGGTTTTATATTCCTAACATCATTATTAAGAAAAAGTTACTTTTCAAGGTTATTTGGTTTTTCGAAATATTTTCTAGCATCTTCTGTACTGCGTTTGCCGCTGAATTCAAATAAACGGACTAAGTTATCGCAAAAGCGTCCAAGAAATGACTGTTGCGTATAATAGCTAAGGTCCCTTTTGTCGATTTCTTTACCTTGTGTCAACTTGGGGACGTGACTTTTTCCTCCTTTCCCCACCAATTGCGTCTTTTAGCCTTGCTAGTTTCAAGCACGCGTTTCAGTCAGATTTTTCCTTTTGATCTCCGTTCTCATCCCGTTCCAAGGGTAACGTTTTGCCTTCACGTCTAACAATTTAATTTCCATGGCGGGTGATGACCCGCGGCGTGGGCGATCATGTATTCTATTAGCTTACGCATTAGTTTTTATCCCTACGTTGTATCATTGGAGATATTTTAACGTTGTATCATGGTTAATTTTATGACACATCTCCCCACTTGAAAACATGCCTACGGCAAGTTCTAAAACCAGTGATACACATAGATAAAATCTCTCCTCACGCCTGCCATTACTCTAATTTTGATCACAGGGGTGCCGACTGAGGAAATCTGCACCGACATTCAATTTGCCTGGGATATATTGGATACTAAACTGATAAGGTTGAAGCAATAAAGACCACCTCAGCAATCTTGCGTTTTCATGCTTAGCCTGAGATAAGAATACGAGAGGCTGATGATCCGTCTCGACCACAAAAGTCCTACCATACAGATAGATTTGAAACTTCTTTATTGCCAAGATTAACGCTAAACATTCTTTTTCGCTTGTGGAATATCCTTGTTCCGCCTTATTCAATTTGCGGCTTGCATAAGCGACTGGTTTCAGTTCCCCATCAGGTGAAGATGATCTTTGCAACAAAGCTGCTCCGAGTCCTACATTACTTGCATCGGTTCTTAAGACAAAGTCCTGTGTCAAATCCGGCAGTTTGAGAATAGGCTTGCTAGTGAGTTTTTCCTTTAAGTCTTGGAACGCTAATTCACTTTGCGCAGTCCAAATAATTTTATCTGGAAGTCCCTTGCGAGTCAGATCAGTCAGAGGAGCACAAATAGAGTTAAAATCTTTGATATATTTTTGATAAAATCCGCATAACGACACGAATGATCGCACGCCCTTTTTTGTTTGTGGTCTAGGTGCTCTCTGCAGTTTTTCCAAGTTCTTGGGATCAGGGGTCATGCTACCCTGATATACAGTGTGTCCCAAGAATTCCAACTCTTTGCATCCAATGCAACATTTTGTTGGCCTAGCAGTTAAGTTCGCCTCCCTAAGCCTATTAAATAACATTTCTAGAGCGTCAATGTGTTCTTCAAATGTCTCTGTGGCGACGAGAATATCATCCATGAAATTCGTGATACATGGGTTATTCAGGGGATCCAACAATTTGCGCATCATCCTTGAAAATACACTCGGAGCATTTTTCAGTCCGAATGGTAGCATGTTGAATTCATAATGTCCATCCGAAGTGCTAAAAGCCAAATAAGGTCTCACTTCAGGCTTCACTGGGATCTGGTTATAGCCTTTACTAAGATCCACCTTTGAAAAGTATTTTGCCTTGTTCAGTCTGGCAAATAACTGTTTTGTGTCTGGTAATGGATCCACTTGTCCTTCTGTGACAGCATTCAGTTTCCTGTAATCTATGCACAGTCTGTGTTCCCCAGACGGTTTTCTCAACAAAACGACACTAGAGCTAAAAGATGATTCACTGTGTGAAATAATCCCCTCCTTCAACAAATAATCTATTTCTTCCTTCAATGCCTTCTCCTTCGCGAACGGAATAGAATAGGCTCTCATACAGATTGGGTTTGAGTCTACCAGTTTCATGTCATACTGTAGCAAATTTGTATGGCCTGGTTTATCTGTTAATACATCTGTATGTTCCTCCAGAACCTGTTGAACTCTCTCCCTCTGGTTTTTAGTCAGGTGCTTACTGACTTTTACCTGTGCTGCTGTTTCACAAGGATGTAATGGGTATTCATGTGAGGTGAGTGGTTCCTTTTGCATTTGAGTTGCGATAGCTAAGGTCAGTAAGGGGGTGCTTTCCTGGAGTGGTCTGTCCAGATACTTCTTTAACAGGTTTACATGATAAACTTTCTCCTTCCCCTTTTTGTCAATTTTATAGTTTGTTCTAGACACCTTCTCTAGAACCGTATATGGACCTTGCCATCCAATTTGTAATTTATTCTGGCTACCGGGTAGTAGAAGCAGCACCTTCTCTCCCACAGCTAGTTCTCTGTCCTTTGCCTTCCTATTAAAATATGCTGCATGTTTCTTCCTGGCTTGTTTCAAATTATCATTTGCCAGTTTCCATCCAGCTTTCAAACGAGTGGTCAGTTCGTTCACGTATTGATAAGATGAGGTAACAGTCTCTTCCGCCTTCTCATCTGTCCAGGTCCTTAATAGTGCTTCTAGGGGACCTTTTATTGGCCTCCCAAATAGCAGAGTTGCGGGAGCCATCCCGGTTGAACTATGTGGTACCTTCCGATACGCAAACAATGCGGCGGGCAGGAATTGATCCCACAGATCCGGTTTTTCGTGTGCCAGCTTTCTCAGGATAGAAATGAGAGTCCCGTTGAACCTCTCTACCTGGCCGTTCCCTTGCGGATGGTACGGACTACAATGAAAGTGTCTGGCTTGAAATAGCTTAAAAACTTCTTCCGTTAGTTTCCCCTTGAACTGAGAGCCATTATCCGTCAAGATTTGATGCGGGAGTCCTAATCGGGTAAATATTGTAAGTAGTGCCTCTGCTACATGTTTTGAATCAATTGATGGCAGGGCTACCGCCTCTCCCCACATAGAACAAGTGTCCACCAGAGTAAGGATGTAACTGTTCCTCCTCTTGGTCCGAGTGAGAGGTCCCACAATATCCACTGCAACCCTCTCAAAAGGTGTTCCCACTATGGGCATTTCCCCTAGAGTTGCAGGAGCAGTCCAGTGCTTTGGAGCTACCCTTTGACATTCTGGGCAGGATTTGACATATCTTTTTATATCCTCCGTTATCCCTGGCCAGAAGTAATGACAAGCTATACGCTGTCCTGTGGCGCTGATCCCCATGTGACCACTGAAGGGAATCGCATGCCCGAGTTCCATCACTTTATCCCTATATGAAGTGGGAAGGACCAGCTGGTTGTGACTATTTGTTCCAGTTCTGGCCTTCCTGTATAATAGTTTGTTCTTCATAAAATATTCCCCCTTGCTCGGAGGTGTGTGGCATTTGGGCAATTTTTTAAAACATGGCTTGAGTGTCCTATCCTCAGCCTGCGCCTTCCTCATCTCCTCTGGATGAGCATTTATAGGTTCACCTTCTTCCTCCTTCTTCTGTGACCTGGTCTGCACTGTCGTCATGATCACAGGTCTCTCGGGATTCCCCAAGAAGACGTATCTACACCCCAATATCAGAGGGTAGATTGGTTCATCTATCACTGCTGCTCTGATATCTCCTTCCACATAGCGAGTTTTCACCGTTATCCTTGCGATGGAAAGTGTCATGAGTGGTATGTCCTTAGTTGCCCCTTGTATTTCCACTGTTTCTGTGGTATACTGACTTGGGTCCACTAGGCTAGACTTCACAACTGAATCATAATCCAAACCTGTATCATAAAGGCACCTTATGGTGACCCCATTACAAATAACATCCTCACAAACTGGGGGGTGATAAGGTTCCTGCTGTCCATTAGGATTAACCTTTAATCTTTGCGTCCCCGACTTCATTGCAGCAATGTTTGAAGGTTTCCTTCTACAAAATTCGGTGTTATGGTTATCTTTCTTGCACCATTTACACCATCTTTTTCCTTGGTTAAACGGTTTTCTTTCATTGGATTTTTGGTCATTGAACTGTGAGTTTCTGTCTCGGTAGTCATTTCTTGGCCGTTCAAAGTTTGTCCTACCTTTATTTCCCTGTTCTCTATTATCAAATTTATTAAATTGCTGTGGAGTTTTAAAATTGTCTATGTTCTTCTTTTTAGCACCACTTACCTCTGCCTGGGCTGCCTGATACCTCTCAGCGACATTTAAAACCTCCCCCAACTTCTCTGCACCTTGTTCCATGAGAAATTTTCTCATGTCTGGAGCCATGGACTCTCTCAATTGCTCAATCATGATCATTTCTTTAAGATCTTGGGTCTTCCCCAGAGCCGTCCATTTCTCCAAATAGGTTTCCAGTCTGGCAGAGAATTGGTGGTATGTCTCCCCAGACAACAGTTTGGCATTTCTAAATTTCTTACGATAAAATTCACCATTTTTTCGTACCTCAATAACAAAGCCTGCTTTAACATGTCATAATTGTCCTGGTCTTCTCTGTTCATTTTTGCGAAGACTTCGTAAGAAGTACCTCTCAGTCCCTGTGATAACTTTATACTCCACCTCTCTCTCTCTAACCCATATGTAGTAGCTAATAACTCAGAACGTCCTAGGTACCCCTCTATGTCATCGTCTTTCTCAACAAAATGGTCTAAATGAAACCCCATAGCTGATGTTGAGGCTCCCAGACTGGGCGTAGCATCTGAGGCAAAAGGGCTGGCACCATTTTCAGGAGCCTGGCCTTGTAGCTCCAGCTCCCTTAGTCGTAATTCGTGCTCCCTCTGCAACCTTCTATCTTCTGCCTTCCTTTCGGCAGTCAATCTTTTATCTTCTGCCTCCCTTTCGGCCTTTTTATCTTCTGCCTCCCTTTCGGCCTTTTTATCTTCTGCCTCCCTTTGCTGTCGTTTTTCTTCTGCCTCAATCTGCAGCCTCTGAATTTCTTTTTCAGCCTCTGATTTTCTTTCGGCCTCTTTTTCTAATCTTCTTTCTTCCCGTTCAATATACTTATCACATTCAGCCGTTACATATTAAATTAAAACCTGACCATCCATTCCCATATCCTTTGCCGTTAGCACAGCAGCTGATCTGAATTTGGCTAGCTCCGCCATACTTTTTAAACAATTCTAGCAATGAGCAAAGTAAAATTTCCAACCACTAAAGTAATTCTAATTACTCTAGTCTAAAATAATTCTAATTAATTAATTAATCAATTAACTACCACTGGCTGTGAAGATTCACCAACTTTTATTTTCAGGGACACTTTTAATTTTAAGGGACACTTTTAATTTTTATAATGTGTTCCCTTAATTTAATTCTCCCCCCAGGAGATCCTAATATTATTGATAGGCTAATTATCCCGGGACAAGAGACCCCAATATATGTAGTGGATTTAATGGTATTGTATGATTGTGATCTTACTTAATGTGATGCATGAGGTCAGCTGTGAAGGCTCCTGAGATAAATGTAGCTGTGAATTTTCAGAAGGCCCTTCTTGCTACCACTACGACCTCACACCTATCTTTATTTTTCTAATGAATGTGGCTACGTTAAAATTCTAGGGTATGATATGTAATGTGTTGTGGTAGTTTACATACACACACACAGATATTTAATAAGTTTAATAATATTAATAAAATGTTATGACACACTGAACTAACTCAAGCTGTATAAAATTTTGATAATAAATTTTCTTTAAGTTTATTTGTTCTGAACCAAGGTTTTATTTTGGTCAGAACATATGAAAGGTTTTGCAATTATTAATGAAATGCATGAATATATGGCATAATAAATGAAAGGAGTGTACATATGTATTTTACAAGACTAGTTAATATTACTACTGTTTATAGTTGTAATTTTCTGGGAGAACGTTTAATGGATGTGCTGTTGGGGTGGCCTCATCATTCCCTGTCTATGGCGACTACACATTGTCCATTTATTGAGGGTATTATAATTGGTGTGTTAGAAATTAAGTTGGTGAGTATTCAGCAGTCCAGACGCTCACGTATCTTGAATGAGTAATCTGGTGCTGGAATCAGGTGGCCCCCCCTCTCCGTGCTTGGGGGCAATATCAGGCTGCTCTGCCAAAATATAAACTGCACGGGTCCACTCTTGTAATATTCAACACCTCATTTGACACCACATTGGTGCCAAATAAAAACTCACAGTTCAGAATTATGAATATAGAACACAGTTATCTGCTAGCAAAACTCAGCTGAGCTGCTGGCTTTAGTATGGCGTCCCTCTAAATATTTCAATTAGCTTCTGGGAATTACACCACTAAATAATTCACTGTGTCTACTAGGACAACTTATGACGAATGGCAAAAATGCGCGTCTGAGCGCCGATAATATATTCATCTATGGCCAATCACCGCCTTTTTTCCTTTTCAAATTCAAACCTACCAAAAAGTCATTTCAGTCATACCTCAGTCAAGTATGCATTATTGTCTGTTGGTCCGTCGGTCTCTACTTGCGTTTCACAAAAAACACACTTGTTTTTTGAACCAACTCCGCCTTCCCCTACACAATTTTGCCTTTAAAGTTATTTTTAGCCACAATTCACCATCCCATCCCGTCTCTTTCATTCCAACTAGATTTTTAGCACTTGAGTCTCAAGGCTACAGTTTTTGAAAATTAGGGACATTTTTTGTTTCAATGCAGTCGCTCGCTGATATGAACAACACAGTCTTTTGTCAATATCTTTCTTATTATCTATCCGTCTGTATAAATGAAAGCATATTATTTCACTGCTCAAGATGGGCCATCCGGCCAGCTAGGTTTTATATTCCTAACATCATTATTAAGAAAAAGTTACTTTTCAAGGTTAGTTGGTTTTTCGAAATATTTTCTAGCATCTTCTGTACTGCGTTTGCCGCTGAATTCAAATAAACGGACTAAGTTATCGCAAAAACGTCCAAGAAATGACTGTTGCGTATAATAGCTAAGGTCCCTTTTGTCGATTTCTTTACCTTGTGTCAACTTGGGGACGTGACTTTTTCCTCCTTTCCCCACCAATTGCGTCTTTTAGCCTTGCTAGTTTCAAGCACGCGTTTCAGTCAGATTTTTCCTTTTGATCTCCGTTCTCATCCCGTTCCAAGGGTAACGTTTTGCCTTCACGTCTAACAATTTAATTTCCATGGCGGGTGATGACCGCGGCGTGGGCGATCATGTATTCTAGTAGCTTACGCATTAGTTTTTATCCCTACGTTGTATCATTGGAGATATTTTAACGTTGTATCATGGTTAATTTTATGACACAGGACTCTATCTGTATACTTCAAGCCCATGCTAGTTGCCATTGCCCATCAAAAGGTGGAAAAGATTGTCAAGCGAGCAGAGGAAACGTTCTACCTATATTCTCCTGCCAAGATAAGTTCTTGTTCGGCACCTGGAAGCTCAACTAAGAGAACTTAACAGACTAGAAAGTGACATTAAAGAAAACTGTGCCTAATATTAATATTTCCACAAGTGACAAACGAAAACAGACTTAACTTAAAGGGAGTGATTATAACCAACAACATGTGGTGTAATACCAGTATTACCTCAAAGTAGAAGAATATAATCACACACATATATTAGAATAATAGTGTATGTATGGACAGAAGATCCACTGTGTTATTGGAATATTGTAAATGATTCTTTTGATTTCACTTTTGATTGTCAGTCCTGGTTCAAAATAAATTAGAATCAGGATAATAAATAATTGTAAAAAATTATATTTACACAAATTTCAACCACTGTCTTAATTAAGATAGCCTTTTAAAGTGTCGTTGGTATGTTATTGTTGTAGTACTGTTGGTGGTTGTGGATAATAAACTATTTGTTTGTATATTTGTTGGTTATTGCACATTACACTCCACATTCATAACCCTAGACACTACACGAAATCATTTATATAATAATATAGAGTAATTTTGAATGAGATCAAATGGGTGGTAGCGGAAAGGTACTCTGGAAAGTTTAAAATACTATTTGTTAAATTCAGGGACCTTCATAGCTGATCTCATTTAATCCAATAATAATACATAACAACAATTCATAACATCAAAACCCACCACGTGTGGGTTCCAGCACACATATGTATAGCTGGTAACGAGTTGGCAGACCAGAGCGCCAAGAATGGAAGAATAAGTAAAAACAATGTAAGAGCAGGACTGGGAAGGTCGGAGATCAAGAGCCAAGTGAAGCTAACTATAAACGAGGAATGGAAGACAACATGGAAGAACAGTAGAAAAGGCAGACACGCGTTCAAACTGCTGAAAGAACCAACAAGGGCGTGCCAGGTCAGAGAAGAACTGAAGATAACATCGAACAAAAAACTGTGACGTCTCCGTCTCGGTGCAGCATACTTTATGATAGAGGAACCACACTGCAAAGAATGTCAGGAAGAGAATGACATAGACCACTACCTGATCCACTGTAAAAAGTACGAACAACAAGGGCTTGAATTAAAAACTTACTATAGAAATCACAATATAGACATGACAGGTGATAAGGTTTTAAGTATAGATGACACAGGAGATGCCCAATCAATACTTAAAAGATATCTACATAAAACAAAGGAAAACATATTAGGTTAGTAATGCAGAAGAAAATTCAACCCAATAGAAATTAAGCAACAAGAACTAATAAATATTTTAAAAAAAGAAAAAAAAACAACAAAAAACAACTTACTATCTACTCATAGGACTTGGAAAGACAACGAGCTTTAAGAAAAAAAAAAAACAACTCAAAAAGAACAAATACTAATACAAATTAAAACCAAGTGTAAAGGTCAATAGTTATCTTTAAACAATACAAAAGAGAAAATAAAATGACAAATACTAATATAAATCAAAATCAGCAACTGCAAAAGACAATAGATATTTAAATTGAATACAAAATTAGTAAATACTTACTTACTTACTTAGTCGTTCCCCTTCTACCGTGAGGTGTAGAGGTTTGGAAGAGAGAGCGCCAGACTATCCTATCGGCTGTCTTCCTCCTGGCCTGGTTCCATTCTAGTCCTCGGTTCTTCAAAGATTGTCTAATGTTGTCTTCCCAGCGGACTCATTTTAGTAAATACAATGACACTAAATACCCCAATTAAAACCAATTTGTAGGTTGAACAGGGTAGACCAAGATGGAACGAGAAGAATAACGGGCAGCTGTTAAGTGCCCGCTCTCCACCCATCACCTCTTCAAAACAACAACAACAACAATCCTTCACGTCCAAAATTCACTTCAAGATCTTATAGCTGAGAAGCGTTCAGCAGAATGGCCCACACGAGTAAGAAACCACACGCCACAGCAGACAGCCGAGAAGTCAAACTGACTTGTTGTTAACTTCAGGGAGCCGCGGTAGAATAGTGGTTGGTGCACTGGCTTCTAGCTCAGTGGTCTATGGTTCGATCCCCAGATGATGTTGGATATTTTTTAGGCCTCAAACGGCTCCTGGGTCGACCCAGCCCCAATTGGGTACCGGAGCAACTTCTGGGAAGGTTAATGCGGCCGGCGTGATGCTGACCACATCAACCCTAGTGTGCCGATGGTCAAGAAAATATGGGCCTAAAACCATATTCCCAATATGCCTCAATGGGCGTGTAACGGGATCATTTACCTTTACTGTAAATCTGTGTAACTGTTATTGTAATGTTACAATGTTGGGATTTTATTTTATTGTATTTTATTTTGTTCATTCATTCATTCATAACCCTCCACTCCCAAAGGAGCATAGGCCTTCAACAAACACATGCCAAGCCGTCCTGTCACGTGCCATCATCTCAAATTCTTTCCACGTTCTCTTCATCATTTTCACCTCTGTTTCCAGCTGTCTTCTCCATGTGCTTCTTGGTCTACCTCTGCCTTTCCTGCCATCGTCGTCTTCTCATCTCTTGTTCCACTGGCACTTGTCTAGTTCTTGTCCTCAATTCTACGTTGGTAATCTTGTCATACAATTTTAATCCCTCTATTCTACGCAAGCACCCATTTATGGAAGTCTGTAGCTTTTTGGTTCTTGACTTTGTTGTTCTCCATGTCTCAGAGCAATACAATAGGACTGACTTCACATTTGAGTTGAAGATTCTTATTTTCGTGTTGGATCCGATTTCTCTTGACCTCCATATATTTCCCAATGCAATGAAAGCTCCTCTTGCCTTTTGTATTTTTATTTTGATATCGCTGTCTGTCCCTCCAACTTTGTCTATAATACTGCCAAGATATTAATACGATTCTACATCTTGTATTGGTGTTTCTTCCAGTTCATCCCTGTTATCATTACCCGCATTTATTCTCATTATTTTTGTCTTTTCCCTGTGTATTTTCAGACCCAATTGCTGTGACCTCTCATCGAGTGTTTTCAATTTGTCCTGCATCTGATTACGGTTATGGGACAGAAGAGCCAAGTCATCAGCAAAATCCAGATCATCCAACTGCTTAGTCAGAGTCCACTGGATTCCATTTCTCTTGTGTGTTGTCGATTATCTCATAACCCAGTCTATTGCTAGTAAGAAAAGAAATTGAGACAAGAGGCATCCCTGTCGCACTCCTGTTCTTATACCAAACGGTTCTGTAAGCTGTCCTTCGTGAAGAACTCTGCATGTCATGTCTTCATATTTTTCCTTTATTAAATTAATGATCTTCAGGGAACTCCATAATGCCTCATCAATTTCCAAAGTGATTCTATGTCTTCACTGACAAATGCCTTTTCGTAGTCCACAAAATCCGATGTATAGTGGTGAATTCCATTCCCGCCTTGTTCAGTTTTTATTCTCAAAGTGGCTATCTGGTCTGTACACGATCTGTTTTGTCGAAAACCTGCTTGTTCATCTCTCAGTTTCTTGTCTATGGACTCTTTTAATCTCTCAAGGATAATCCTGTTTAATACTTTTCCTGGCACTGATAGTAACATTATTCCTCTATAATTTGTGCACTCTTGTAAATTTCCCTTCTTAGGCAACTTAACCAGATATCCTTCCTTCCATTCTGCTGGTATCTCTTCCCTTTCTCAGACTTTACCAAGTAATTTATATAACATCTCTGTAGCCGTGTCGATATCTGCTTTGATGGCCTCTGCTGGAATGCCATCAGGTCTAGACGCTTTTCCATCTCTTAGAAGCTTTATGGCTTTCTTTATTTCTTCCTTCGTTGGTCTTTCACCGTTAAATTGTAGCTCTTCCTCTGCTGGCTGGATGTCCGGGGGGTTTTGTGGAGCTGGTCTATTGAGAAGGTCCTCAAAATATTCTATCCACCTCTTCATTTGTTCTTGTATATTGATGAGCAGTTTTCCATTCTTGTCTTTTATGAGGCAACTTGTTTGCTTGTATTTCCCTGTTAGCTTCTTTGTGCTGCTATACAGTTCTCTCATATTTCCTTTGGCTGCAGCATCTTCTGTCTCTCTTGCCAACTCCTCAATATACTTCCTCTTGTCTGTTTTGATACTTCTTTTTACTTCTTTGTTTGCTTCTGTATACACTTCTTGAGCCTTGGCTTTGGAACTTCTGGTTTTGCTTGTGTTTAAATCTGCTTTCTTGTTTTTTCTGTCTTTTATCTTATCGATGGTTTCTGTTGTTATCCATGCTTTTTTTGTCGTTCCCTTTTCCATAGGATTTCTTCACATGTCTCATTCCATACAGTTTTGATCTGCTGCCAATATCTTCTGTATTCTTTACATTTTCCAGCTGTTGGAGCACTAGGAATTTGTTGGATACTATGACCGCAAATTTGTCTCTTGTTTCTTGATTTCTTAAATGTCCTACATTAAATTGTTGTCTATAATTTTGCATTGTTGCATATCTCTTTAGTTTTATTTTTACTTTGGTTATCAGAAGGTGGTGATCTGATGCCACATCTGCTCCTCTATATATCTTTACATCCTGCAATGATGATCTAAACTTCTTGTTTATGCATTAATGATCAATCTGATTTTCTGTTCTATGGTCTGGTGATATCCATGTTGCCTTGTGTATTCTCTTATGTGGAAACATGCTTCCTCCTATAGCCAGTTGATTTGAAGCTCAGAAGTTTGAGAAAAGTTCCCCATTTTCATTCATTATTCCTAGCCCATGTTTTCCCATGACTTCTTCAAAGCCGGTGTTGACTGTACCTATCTTTGCATTCATGTCACCCATCAAAATTGTGATGTCTCTTCTTTTTACTTTATCAATAATTTCCTGTAGTCTAGTATAAAATGCTTCTTTCACAGACTCTTCTTTGGCATTAGTTGGTGCATAACATTGGATGACATTTACATCTATTTTCTTCTTAGCTGTTTTAAAAGTAGCTGTTATTATTTTGGGTCCAACAGCTTCCCATTCAATGAGTGCTTTCTGTGCTTCTTTAGATAATAATAAGAGCTACCCCTTCACTTTTATTTTGTTACTTTATTATTTAAGTAATATTTAAGATGCATGTGAGAATAAATGGATTCAGTATGGAAGACGAGAGAAAAGAAGGGCATAATGTTATACGGGCGTGCATTCCAAATTCAAAACCCTTAGAAAATAAAGTGCGTTCGTTCCTTCCTTCCTTCAAAGATTGGCTAATGTTGTCCTTCCAGCAGACTCTGGTTCGTCTTGGAGGTCTGGATTCCTGGCTCTTTGTTTCCCATGTTTGTTGTGGTAGACAATCTTTTCCCATTCTCCAGACGTGGCCAAACCATCGTAATTGGGACTGTTCTACTTGGGTCTCTACGGGGTGGGATTTTAAGCCTTGACGTATCCTCTGGTTGCGGACCATGTCTCTTCTTGTTACTTCAACCACCTTCCTCAGATACCTCATTTCTGAGGTTTGGATCTGACTTTAGTGGGTTGTGGTCATTGCCCATGACTCGCATCTAAATGTCAAGACTGGGAGACAAAGGTGAAGCGGTATACAGCCATCTTCGTTTTCGTACCAACCTCTCTCTTGCTGAGGAATCCTTGATTTATGGCCTGAAAAAGTCTCCCAGCTGCTGCTTTTCGAGTGGCCAACTCTTCTTTGATGTCTACTTTCCAGTCTATACCAGCTCAGGGGTATTTATAGTGGTCGATTTGCTGCAGGACCTGTTCTCCCAGCTTAATCTAATGCCATCTTTCTTCTCCTGATATAACTATGGTTTTTGTTTTAGAGCTCCTTATGACTATTACTACCAACGGGCTGATCACCCGTTTGCCAGTCACTTCGATTACGGAAACAACAGCAAATGGACTGATTCGCCGTTGCCCTAAAGACGCCAATAGGCGTGATGGGAAACAATGGCAAAGAAAACCTATCTGCTGTTGCCCTAAGACGCCACTAGGCGTAATGACCACTGACTGCTTTGACGGTCGGTGGCTAAGGACGGAAGAAGAAGAAGAATGACTATTACTGTCAAATTGTGTGCCTCTGACATGATGTAGACTGTGGTGGTTGACTTGATTAATAATACTTTCATGAATGTCGTGATGCGGTTCGTCTTCAGTGTATGCAGATACCAACAGTGGTATATAACATTGGAACTGGTCAATAACTGCAGGTGACGCTTGTCGACAAGTGTGACCACATTTATTAAACGTCTTCACGGTTGACATCAGCATCTTACAGACATGGCATTTCATATAATTGACGATCAGCATACATATTTAAAAACAGACTTCAAACTGGTCTTGGCCAATTAGGACTAACAAGTAGGCATCATATATCCTAGTTGAAGTATGCGGTCAGACAAAAACTTATATCTCTGTGGCCCGTATTAATAAATATAACTGGTGTCTAACACGCTCCGTACGTACTTATAGCCTAACGTGGCTAATAAATCATAGATAATGGCCCACAGGTTCATCTGCAAGTCAAACACTGGCTGCGATTATTAGTTACTTTTAACATGTCCCATAACCGGGAACTCATAAACACAAACGTCCATCTGGGACTATATTCATATGGCAAATGGGAGCCGCGCAAGCGTAGTGGTTACAACACCGCTCTGGCGACCGGGTGATACAGGATCAAACCCGTGCGACGGCATTTGAGGATTTTTCGTCGACCGGGATTTGGACTGGATTAACTCGAGACCTAGCTAGAACATTTGAAGGAGTGTCGTCGACCAGGGACTGGCGGCTCCTGAGCCGACCCAGCTGCAATGGGTACCTCCGAAATCGGCGAGTATTTGCCTGAATGGCGAGGGACACCTGTCTCTGTACAAGAAATAAAGGGATACTCACGTAAAATTAATGTCAGGTTAGACATAAAGAATAACCTGAGATTTCGCCTCGAGTATTAGCGGGCGTACGAAAAAAAAAAAAAAAAAAAATATGGCAAATGGCCACGACCAGTGGCAACTCGTGCGGATGATTAAATGACGTCACCCCTAGATACATACACTATTCAAAGTAAGTGTAGTACCGTATTTAATAAAAAATCATATATATATATATATATATATGCGCTTTGGAAAAGATGAGCTTAACTAGTACTTGAAATATAGCCCTGATTACTGGCTTAACAAAGACCATTCCTCTTTTCTCCATCTCTTTCCAGACTTGCAGGTCGCATTGGAGATGTGCCTCTGATTTAGCAATCAGGGCAACATCATTAGCAAATGCCAGCACTGAAATACATACCTGTCTCATCTTCCAGTGCCCCACTGAATACTTTCTTGTTCTATCCTTTTTGTTCTATAACCAGCGGCCCTCGAGCTTTCCAGCCCTTTTTGGTCCAATGACATGTCATTGCGAGGCTGAGGGGTTAGTGGACTTTCCTTCCAACCCGGTCAGGAGCGAATCCTTTCCATCCACACGAGATCTATGTGCAGGAGCCGTTCAGGTTATTCAGTCAAATTGCCGGTCGTAAACATTCCTTCTAACGCTGACGCCCGGGCTTGAACCGTGAAAACCTGGTCGCCAGTACAACGTTGTACCCATTACACCAGCGCGGCTCCCATGTTCTCTCCTTACATGCCTCTCTTGTTCTCTCCTTACATAATTTCTGCAAGACTTTAAGAAGCTTGTATAACTTAACACGACATCTGATGTTCTTATAATCAACATCTTTTATCACGTTATCTAGTTCTCTAAGAATCGATATCATTTATCAGTACGAAATCTTTTGCTCTAAGAATCGATATCATTTATCACTAAGAAATTTTTTGCTCTAATAATCGATATCATTTATCACGACATATAATGTTCTTATAATCGACATCATTTATCACGACATTAAGTGTTCTAATAATCGACATCATTTATCACTTCAACATGTCCGCGGCATGGAAGATGGTTGCATCCCGAAAGATATCTTCTACTGGCAACTAGCAGATCTGCCATCAATGGTACCTATACCTTGTAGCGGTGTGGCAGCTTGCGTACCCTGACAATCCCGAGAGCTATGCCAGTGGGAGTTTTACTCCTGGTAGGTTCAACCAAGCTGGACTGGTCTGTGTGGGTAGGGGTCAGACAAAAGCTGGTACCCTGGTCCTCCAGGTTGGGGGTTTTAGCATAGGGCTGACAACCCTGTCTATGTAAAAAAAAAATACAATGAAGTTACGGAAACAACAATAAATGAACAAACTTTGCTGCGGGATGGACATTCGGAGTCTGTGGCTCGTATAACTGTCAGTGGTGAAAGCCGAAAGGAAGCCACTGACATGGAGAGGCTGACCAAAAACAACTTGGCGGAGGACTGTGGAGGCTGAGATGCAAAGAATGAACCAGAGTTGGGGCACTGTACGAAGGATGGCCACCGACCGAGCAAAGTGGAATCAATTTGTTGTTGCCCTACAAGACGCCACTAGGCGTGATGGCCACTGACTGCTTTGACGGTCGGTGGTTAAGTATCTAAGAAGAGAAGAACTAGCAGATGGCAAAAGAACAGTTGGGCGACCGCAGCTGAGGTTCAAAGATGTGTGCAAGAGAGATATGAGGACAACGTAGGAGGATGAAGCTGCCGATCGCACCAAGTGGCGATGCTATTTACGATGCCACGTCAGATTGGGCGAAAAGAAGCTCACACAACAAGCCGAAGAGAGGAGTAAACGTCGACAGGAGAAACCGGAAAGTAAGCAGCTGAGGACTGTCATCTCAGGGGAGCATTCCCATAGTCAGTTATGACTGAAGGGGGTATTATTATTATAGTGTTTTAATAATCGATATAATTTATCACTACAACATCTGGTGCAATAATAATAAATATCATTTATATCTGCAGCTTCTAACACGGCTTCAGAACTGTATATAAATGTCCTAAAACCTGATTACAAATTTATCCACAGACAGTTTAGAAGCTACAAGACGTTCCTTGAACAACACACAGAGACAAGTCAAAAAATGTACGCACTTCTCATTTTAGTCCTTCTTGCTCCGTCTATACTGATGTCTGTCGAGGGTGGGGAAACAAAAAGTAAGTAGAGATTTCGTTTTTATACACTTTCTCTTGGATAGTAAAATACTTTTAATGTCAAATGAAGAGAGGACAGCATATGAAGAGATAAAAACAATAATATTTTTAAAAAAAAACCTCACTGAAAAAACAATGACTCATAGAAAACCCAGAGTTGGTATCCACCCTTAACAAACAAAGGATCACGTGAGAGACTGAGAAATGACCGATGTGGACTCCGGTGCCATCTGTTTAACAAATGAAAGGGCAACATATTTTATACAAGCCTTTCATAACGAATTTGAAAGAAATAAAAAAGATATGAGACTAACTCGAATTTGCGGGTGATTTAATGTATCTCCGGTCTTCGAGTGTCCAGTGTACTCTTGATACTGTCTTGATGAACATCCAGATTTCATATCTATCTATCTATCTATCTATCTATCTATCTATCTATCTATCTATCTATCTATCTATCTATCTATCTATCTATCTATCTATCTATCTATCTATCTATCTATCTATCTATCTATCTATCTATCTATCTATCTATCTATCTATCTATCTATCTATCTATCTATCTATCTATCTATCTATCTATCTATCTATCTATCTATCTATCTATCTATCTATCTATCTATCTAGGTGATGGGCACAGAATTTCAGTTGTTAACGCGCACTGGCTAGCCTCGTCGGCGTCGCGCAGGTGTATCAGTGTCTGTCCCTAGTCGTGGTGTGCGACGAAACGAACGAAATAATTATTTGTCTTATAATTTGTCTTCTCTTTGTTACTTTACAATTGCCCCCACGGCTGGCAGAGTTGGGGATTTAAAAGTTGCTACAAAAGTGAAATGGGTTCATTTTAGATACAAGATAACAGGAGGCTGAGACACTTGGGAGTCATAGCCCAAGTGGGCCCATTTCCCCCACCCCCCCCTTTAGAGTGTATAGCAGTATACAGGGCCGAAACACTTGTTTGACGGAGGGACTACTTCTGATGATCAGATTGCTTTCTGTTGTATCGCTCTGTAAAGAGTTTCCTATCTATCTATCTATCTATCTATCTATCTATCTATCTATCTATCTATCTATCTATCTATCTATCTATCTATCTATCTATCTATCTGTCTGTCTGTCTGTCTGTCTGTCTGTCTGTCTGTCTGTCTGTCTGTCTGTCTGTCTGTCTGTCTATCTATCTATCTATCTATCTATCTATCTATCTATCTATCTATCTATCTATCTATCTATCTATCTATCTATCTATCTATCTGTCTATCTATTCATCCATCCATCCATCCATCCACCCACCCACCCACCCACCCACCCACCCATCCATCCATCCATCCATCCATCCATCCATCCATCCATCCATCCATCCATCCATCTATCTATCTATCTATCTATCTATCTATCTATCTATCTATCTATCTATCTATCTATCTATCTATCTATCTATCTATCTATTTATCTGTCCGTCTGTTAGTTTATCCTTCCTATTCATCCATCCATCCACCATCCACCTATCTAAGCCAGCTCATCGACTACTTACTTTACCAGCTAATGATTCAGGATAAACAGTAGTCACTGCTCCAGGTGGGCATTGACTTTTAT
Source organism: Oreohelix idahoensis (assembly GCA_024509875.1). Classification (NCBI taxonomy): domain Eukaryota; kingdom Metazoa; phylum Mollusca; class Gastropoda; order Stylommatophora; family Oreohelicidae; genus Oreohelix; species Oreohelix idahoensis. Next base: position 23,981 of record JAMPIV010022078.1, read on the forward strand.
TTTTACGACTACCAGACCACGCTTTCACTTCTCCATGATCAGTTCTAACGTTATACTTGTATGATAGATCGCGCTTGTACTTCTGTGTAAGTACAACATGGTACTTGTATGGAAGACCACGATCAATTAATAGACCGAGATATGCAGTTAATTGTCCAGGTGAAGCAATGTTTAGTTTCACTATATCTGTTCAAGAAGGACCACACCCACACAGGTTTTGTTGAGATTGACCTTTGGGCCGGTTTACACGCGCCATTTAGAAACCGCTTGTAGTGTCTCGTGCATATAGTTGTACATTAGCTTTGTTTGAGCCAGTGCTTTAAATGTGTATGCCATCTGAAAACGTTAAAGTCCCCCCAGGCCCTGTTTTGTTGAATGGTGTCTACTTTTTCTTGTGTATGTATATTATATAGCACCGGTAATAGTGAGAACAATGGGGTAGTCCTGGAGATATTTGCCTTGGTTTTGACGTCTAGGTTCCCAAGCGAATTGCAGGCAATCGCTCCATAAAGGCATCCACTATCCATCTGGTTAGCCATGGATCCACCCCGGATTTCACTAAACAGAACATTGAGGTTGCAAATTTACACTGTTTTATGCATCCTCCTGCCCAATTGCCACATCAAACTGTCTTGCGTAACTTGGAATCCTACGTAAACATCACATGCAAATATATCAGCGGTATCGTAGGTGACCTTCATTGACATGTTACTACGCATGGTGTCAAGGTGACAGTGTGCATATATTCTTCACGAGTCATTACCTTTTCGCCACTATTTATTTCAAGTAAATTTTCCACAGACTTTCTGTAATGTGATAATTCGATTGCTGCTGAGCAGTGTGGGATCTTTACCATGTTTAGGAAGTCGTCACAGATAACTACCGTATATAGACTGTTTTCCTGTATCTCGCCATTATGTATGCAAGAGTTGATATCCTTCCCCACATTTGTAGTGTCCACGTCGTCGGGTTGTTTTATGTGGTGATGATGAACACCTTCAGGATACAGGGTAATCTTTC
>JAMPIV010022078.1:30000-85408 GCA_024509875.1 Oreohelix idahoensis
ATCGCCGAAGCATAAGTCGATGCCTTTTGGAGTGCCAGTAATATGGCATGAACAAGACAAATCACGCTACTGATTGTTACTTCTGCTTGACAAATATCCATGGTTTCACTTTTGAAACTAGAAAGTCTGTGGTTTATCCAAATATTGAATCGGTTTCGAAACCAGTGCCTCATGATCCAATCATGTGTCCGATCCCAGTTCCACCAGAACAATATCCGTTGGACGTGAATAAACCAACAGAAAGTGATAGTTTACCTGCTTTAGAAACTAATTCTGACTCGGATTATATACCGGTGAATGATGGTGTTCACTTAATTAACCATTCAGAACTTTCAGATCTAATACGTGATCTCGCTCTTACCAAAGGACAAGCGGAATTACTCGGTTCGCGACTCAAAGAATGGAATCTTTTAGCGCCCAATACTCCTATATCTAAATTTCGTCATAGACACAGAGAACTTGTTCAATACTTTGAGATGGATGATGACATTTGCTATTGCAAAGGTGTAAATGGTCTAATGGTGCACCTCGGTCATGAGCACATAGTCAACGAATGGCGACTTTTCATCAACTCTTCCAAGACTAGTCTAAAAGCCGTGTTATTGCATAACAGAAATTTATTTTCATCATTTCCAGTCGCCTACTCTGTTCATATGAAAGAAACTTATAACAATATGGCTATACTTTTGGCAAAAATAAAGTACAATGACTACCAATGGCGGAATTGTGGAGACCTAAAGGTCATTGCAATTCTCACGCGCATGCAGACAGGGTATACTAAATTTTGTTGCTTCCTATGTGAATGGGACAGCCGCAACAGACAGGAACATTATGCAAGAAAGGTGTGGCCTATCAGGGATCGTATGCAGCTCGGGCATAAAAATGTAATACACGAGCCATTAGTTAACAAAGGCAGCATCATTTTACCACCGTTACACATAAAGTTGGGGCTCATGAAGAATTTCGTAAAAGCGTTAGATAAAACGAGCAAAGCTTTCACTTATCTTCGAGAAAAGTTTCCGCAAGTTAGCGATGCAAAGATAAAGGAAGGTATCTTTGTAGGACCTCAGATTAGGAAAGTTATTGCAGACAAACAATTCGAGAACTTGTTACATGGTAGTGAACTTCACGCATGGATGGCATTCAAATCGATCGTCGATAACTTTCTGGGAAATCACAAATCTGTCGTTTATGTGCATATTGTTAAGCAGTGTATAGATGCATACAGAATTATGGGCTGTAACATGTCCCTCAAAATCCATTTGCTCGATTCGCATCTTGACTTTTCCCCTGACAACCTTCGCGATGAACGTGGAGAACGATTCCATCAAGATATCGCCGTAATGGAGTCACGTTATCAAGGACGGTGGAGTGTGACCATGCTTGCCGATTATTGTTGGATGTTTCATCGCGATGTACCACATGCCATTCACCGACGAAAGTCGACTGCAAAGAAATTCAAGCCTACATAACTGTTATACTTCTTGTACGAATGATGTTATAATACTGTATGCGTTGTTAAAAAACTTCAATTGCGTATTTCTAGAGATCCCGACCTGATCGAGAAAAACGGTTTGCAGATTTAAAAACAGCACATTAAAATTGACCAGAAAAACATAGAAATGTTAGAGAAAGAAAAAAAAAAATTTTTTTTGTTAGCCAGTGTTATTAATACATTTTCTAAAATTTTGTTTATTTTACCCTTACAGCTAAAATGAGCGAAAGATAGAGTTTCAAATAATTCTTTGCATAACTGATTAATAAAATCAGAAGATTTTCCTAGAAGATGATAGGAGGTAATTAATAGTTCATACTTCACCTTCATCATCATCACAGTCTCCCATGCGCACACACTCTCATGCACAAGATATTTAACATCAGTAGAACTGAACTCAGAGAGAGATCAATAATGAGCAGTAGTATGAATGAAAGTCAACCAGTGGTGTTAAATGTGAAAAACTTACGAAGACTAGTGTGTGTCTTCTGTTCATCAGAAGCCTGATTCTACACGCAACGTGTCTGACGTCTAACCAGAAATAATTTATCAAAAACGGACATTTGGCTAGCAGAATTCGCCATAGGACATCTTGCATTCCTCAATTAAAGAGGAATATTGTCTCACCCACAAGTCAGAAGGTGGACGCAGCATTTTTCGTCACCCATATACTGCTGGCTCACAAGTTCAATACATCGTTATCACAAGTTCATTACAGAGTCATCATAAATTCAAATCACTCGAAAGATCATTATTATCTGAAGTCAAGCAAAAGAGCTCAAAAGAGGAATCGCATATTTATACCAAGTGCATCACACTCTAAAGCGCATTCTATGAAGCAGACTCTAAAGTATATTTTATGAGTCTACATATCACTAACATTTCGTGAAGATATCCAGTCTGGCCAGTACCCTCGGGAGATTAGACAACAGACCCTTTGTTCATATGACAGCTATTAACTGTTGATCAACACTACAGAGATATACTCAAACAGTGAAGGAATATACATAAATATCTCGTCAGCGTTCTCAGTGCGACAACAGTTTTCATCAGAACGTCCACGGCTTAGAGATACCCCACTCGACATAACGTATAACAACTTGGGACAGTGTATGCATACATGTGAATCGTCATATTAATGCAAAGCATTTAGAGACACATGGACTGTGTAGTGTACTCGCCATTTTGGTAACACGTATCATACCACATCATCATCATTTCGCTTTACACCAGTTCATTCTTAATTAACTACTACTTAATTAACTGCAATGTTATTATCTCATCTGCGTGTTTTGCGTGAATCGTCTTTCACCATCATCACTTTATAACCATTACTAACCCTATATGTGTGGATATTTCATTAATAAACGCAACGATTGTTTGATCATTATCTAGTTTGTTAATGTATCACTCGTGCTGTTGGTGTTACATATTCACCTATAGGAACATTTCTCTACTCAGATGAGGTTGGTGGCTTTTTCTTTTACGGGATCTAAGGGAAGAAGCTAAGGTCGTGGGGAAACAGAACTCTTTCCATAATTAATTAGAAAACACTGTCCAGTGTAAAGCATTCGCATTCCTGTCTTCTTGTCCCTATCTCGAATAGGTCTTTATTTTTTTCTTAAAGAGCCAATTTCTAGAGACCTTATATCTAATATTTCATAGACTATTCCTGGCAAAAACTACTGTCGTAGTTGCCCCAGTACACACCACACGACAGTATCTGTCTATACCAGTTGCTGATTCCTTACTGATATGGGCTCAGGGTTGCTCACATTGAGCATCATGACCTCAGACTTCTTTAAATTGATGTTCAAGCCCACCTGCTGGCTAAACTTATTAAGTCTATCCGTTTTTTCCTGGATGTGTTGATGTGAATGTGCTAGTAGTGCAATGTCATCTGCATATTCCAGATCTTCCAATGTAGAAAATGTTGTCCATCTTATTCCTCTTGGACTGCCCTCTGTTGTCTGGCGAATCACCCAGTCTATGACTGTTAAAAATAGAGTGGTTGATAAGGGGCATCCCTGTCGTACTCCTGTCTTCACCTCAAAGGTTAGGTTGCTCTGTCCAACACTACACGTAAAGTTGGCATAGAGGCTTTTTATGATTGACACTATGCAGCTTGGAATTCCATAAGCCCTCAGTATTTTCCATAAAATGTCTCTATGTGTGCTGTCAAAAGCCTTTTCAAAATCAACGAAATTAATGTAAAGCTGTCTTTGCCATTCTGAGCACTGCTCTATAATGTTCCTGAGAGTGAATATATGATCTACACATCTTCTGTTCTTTCTAAATCCTGCTTGTTCTTTCCTCAGTTTGTGGTCTACTGCCTTTGAAATTCTCTGTATAATTATCCTGCCTAGTATTTTGCTGGGAACTGAGAGAAGAGTGATTCCTCTCCAATTATTGCAGTCTGCAAGATCTCCCTTCTTGGGCAATTTGACAATTATTCCTTTGTTCTACTCTGATGGTGTTGTCCCCGTTTTCCAGACTTGTGCAAATAGTGATTCTAATAGTTCTGCTGCCGACTGTGTCCACCTGGCCATTAACTTCTCGTGGTTGCCTGAATTGTACTCACCTCATGATTCGAGAGGTCATGAAAGAGGTCAAGGTCAAAACAACATTTTAGACAATAACTCGTGACACGTTCATTACAATCCCATGAAACTTACTGAACACAAAACTCTCTGACCATATTATTGAATGCTTATAAAATATTGACGCTCCTCGAATAAATTCAGTTGAAAATTCAATGCGCAAGTATGGCTCATCTCACTACAGAACAACGACTCATCGTCATTGGACGTTACAGACTGGACAGTCACAAAGTGTAGTGGCCAGACAATTTAATGTGGTTAGAAGCACCATTAGTCGCCTTTGGAGGCGATTGCAAGAAACTGGCTCAGTAACAGACCGGCCGCGCAGTGGAAGACCCAGAGTCACAACTCCTGCCGAAGACTGCTTCATACGGCTGAGTCACCTCAGGAATCGACTTGCATCTGCGTCCTCCACAGTCCAGTCAATGTCAGCAGCTCGTCGAATTTCAGATCAAACGGTCAGGAACCGGCTGCACGACTCTGGTCTTTGGGCTAGAAGATCCTACAGAGGTCCTGTTCTTACGGACCGGCATCGCCAGAACCGACTGCAGTGGGCGAACCAGCATCGTCAATGAACCGTTGGGAATGACTGGAGACGGGTTTGGTTTAGTGATGAATCATTTTTTTTGCTCCAGCGACACGATAGACGGAGAAGAGTTTACCGCAGAGTCGATGAGCGTTTCGCCCAGAACAGCGTTGATGAGGCTTCTCCACATTGTGGTGGAGGTGTACTGATGTGGGGGGCGATCAACTTCATGGGAAGAAGTGACCTTGTGCAAATTGAAGGACGCCTGAATGCCCAACGATACGTCGCTGAAATTCTTCGTCCTCACGTTCTTCTACTTCTGGCTGTACGAGGGTCGATTTTTCCGCAGGATCACGTTCGACCTTATGTGGCACAACTCACCACCCTGTTCCTCCTGACAACAACGTCCAGACCAGTCCGCGGAAAGCCATGTCATCAGACATGAACCCCATAGAACACTTATGGGATGAACTCAACAGACGACTCCGCCAGCGAGACGTGGCTCTAAGCCAATCTCCGACAGTTGTCTCTTGCACTGCGGGAAGAGTGGGCAGCCATCCCACAACAACAGATCCAACGGCTAATCAAATCCATGTCAAGGAGATGTCGTTCTCTGATAGAGGCCAGAGGAGGCCATACACCTTACTGAAACGGAGGCCTCAGTCGCAAAGAATAAAAGTCCAAACCAAATTTAATGAACATTATTTCATTGTTAAAGTCACAAAGTTTCTAAACGCCAAGATTGAAACATAAATTCCGTAAAATAAAATTTTGGTACAAGTTTTAAATTTGGTGTCCATTACCACTGCAATAATGTTGCGTTTCTTTTTTTGAACAGTATATATATATATATATATATATATATATATATATATATATATATATATTATATATATATATATATATATATATATATATATATATATATATATATATATATATATATATATATATATATATATATATATATATATATATATATATATATATGTGTGTGTGTGTGTGTGTGTGTGTGACGAAACTGGCAAGGCACTCTGGAATCGCCATGTTAAATAATGATAAACTACGAATCACTCACAAGTTATTCTGCTTTAACTATCTGATTAATGTTCCGGACGAGATAATTCTTTTTGGGAAATGAATAATAACTATAAATACATATAATTATTGCATTTGAAAATTATTATCTAACAAGAAAATCATGATTTTGTCTGAAAGTTAGCTCAAAAGCCTCGATATCCAACGAAATTGACTAGCATAATAGTGAACTCAAGCGCGGACGCCCGAGAAGGGAAGGAAAAGGTTAAATCTAGGTTGGGTGTTTTTTTTTGTAACCAGCGGCAATTGGGCTTTCATCCCTTCGGCCCATTGACATGTCATTGCAAGTCTGAAGAGCCTGTGGACTTTCCTTCCAACCCGGTCCTTCCCATCCACAGAAGGTTTATCTCATGAGCCGTTCAAGTTATTCTGTCGAAATCCCAGTCAATGACACTATCTAGGTAGGGTATATAACTTCGCTCAGATTCAATTCTGGACTCTCAAAATGTCAAAACCGAAAAGACGTCCAGCGAACAGACACTCGCTTTCGATGCCACACAGCCTCTGCCCATGGCTGAGAATAGCAGCGCTGAATTGCTTGTGAGCAGACTTGCATAATTGATAAGATCATATCCGTAATACTGTGTCTGAAGGGTGTGTTAAACTTATATTAATCTGTGGGTTACAAGTATTTTGATGTTATTTAAATTGCTGTAATATTTAATATTAATGTTAGCATTGACTTTGAATTACCTGCTGATTTCTAAATCTTGGTACACTAAACCCTGTGCTGATAACTGAATCTATTTTCCAAAATGAATATAACCTAAACAATCCTGAAAAGTATGACGCAGCTAGAAGTCCTTGTCAGGACTGCGCAATACTAGCTAGCTATAAGAGGTTATAGTACTTTTCAGGGCTTAGATTTTATCGCTGGATGCCAAAGAGTTTGTTGTCTTCTTCTTCAACTGCCTCTTTGCTTCATTCATTTCTTCGATCAATTTAATATTTCGTTGATGTAATACAGTGGTCGGCGTCTGTGGCCTTATGGATATGAACGCAGTTTCATAATCCAGATATACCAGGTTCGAAACCTGCTGCCGGCGGTTTGGTAGCAGATCGCTTTGTGTGGAATATTAACAATGTTGTAAGCGCCGTACTGTTCAGAAAGCAATGGCAAACTACTGAGTGGAAAAATTGCCTAGAAAAATCAAAAACAGCCAATAAAAGCTGGGGTTGATTGCCTTGTCCTGTAAAGGATAAGCAACTAACTCTTAATCATCATCATCATCATCAGTTGCCATCTCCACAACGAAGATTGACTGTAATGGATCTCCAACGTCTTCTGTCTCTTGTCTTGGTGGTGCACTCTGATAGACTCTTTCCTGTCCATCTCTTGATGTTATCTTCCCACTTATAGCGCTGTCTTCCCCTTGCACGTTTGCCTTTAACTCTTCCTTCTGTTATGGTCTTCTGCAAGGTGTTATGCCTTTTTATGTGGCCAAAGTATTTTAGCTGCCGAACTTTGACCTCCCTCATTAGTTCTCTTTTCATACCTAGATTTTCTAGGACCTCCTTATTTGTTTTCATCTCTTTCCATGAGATACGCCCCATTCTTCTATATATCCACATTTCAAGAGCCTCAATTCTTTCTTCCAAATGCTTATTCATCGTCCATGTTTCTGCACCATACAGAAATGCAGAATATATATATATAACACTTTATGATTCTCAGTTTTAATTTGTGAGATAACTGTTTGGATGTCAGTATATGTTTCATGTTGTTGAAAGTAGCTTTGGCCATTCCTATTCTCTTCTTGATTTCTGTTTCACATCTGCCATCTTCTGTTATTATATGACCAAGATATACGTAGCTCATGACTTGTTCCAGGATTTTCCCATTTACGCTTATCTTTAATGTGGGTTTATTGTCTGTTTTGCTAATTATCATAGTTTTTGGTTTCTCAATATTATTGTCGAGTCCATATTCATGACTTATACTGTTCACTTGCTTCACTAGTTCTTGTAACTCCTGTTCGCTTTCAGCTAACAACAAGGTATCATCTGCATATCTAAGGTTGTTTATTGACCTTCCACTGATGTACAGTCCTGGTATTTCCTGTATCTGTTTGAAAATTTTTTCGGTGTATAAATTAAATAGGCAGGGGGACAGCACACAACCTTGTCTGACACCTCTTTTTATATCTATGTATGGTGAATAATTCCTTCCAGATCTTACTGTTGCAGTTTGCTTCCATAAAGGTTACTGAGTATTCTTATATCTTTCCCATCAATACCTATATCTTCGAGGCTTTCAATTATTTTCTCATGATGGACTCTGTCAAAAGCCTTCTTATAATCAATGAAGCACATATACATACTTTTTTGGACCTCTGTATATTTTTCTGCTAATATTCTTAGGCAAAATATTGCCTCTCTTGTTCCACTGTTCCATCTAAAACCAAACTGTTCTTCTTGGATTTCGCTGTCTACCTTACTTTTTATTCTTCCCTGTATGATTTTTAGCAGTATCTTAATTGCATGACTCATCAGGCTGATTGTTCTGAAGTCTGAACATTCTGTTGCATTTGGTTTTTTGGGCAATGTTATAAAAACTGATGTCTTCATGTCGTGTGGTATATATCCTGTATTGTATATATCGTTGCATAGATCTGTGATTGTATCTATACCAAAGCTCTTCAGGGCTTCTATCATTTCAATTTTTATGTTATCCATGCCTGCTGATTTTCCTTTTTGTATCATATGAATGGCATTCTCTACTTCTGATCTGAGAATGTTTGGGCCTTCATTAGAATCTGGTGATGGTTTTTTACCTCTGTTGTCCTCGAATAGTTCTTTTACGTATTCTGCCCATCTGTTTGATATGTCTTTCTCATCAAGTAATATTACACCATTTTTGTTCTTGATACAGCTTCCTCCTTGTGCAAACCGCGACCAATTTGATAATTTCTTTATTTCTTCATGCATATCTCTTGTCATGTGCTTTGCTTCCAAGTCTTCTATTTCCTTGCATTTTGTTTCTATCCACCGTTCTTTTGCTTCTCTACACATAGTACGTATGTCATTGTCTATTGTTTTATATTCTGGAGTGATTTTTGCTTTCTTTCTTTCTGCCATTTTATTCAAGATGTCATCTGTCATCCAAATTTGATTTTTCATAGACTCCTTTTTAGGTAAATTTGCTTTTTCTTCTGAGTTTTCTCTTCTATACTGCTCCATGCTTTCTGTCAATAACTGTTGATATTTATTTTTGACATCGGTTAAATATTTCTGTTTTATATCTGGTTGTTTCAGTGCTGATATTTCTATCTGGGGTTCCTCCTGTCTTCTGTTTCCTGCTCTTTTCAGCTTTATATTTACTTTGATGACGATTGGATTGTGATCTGAGTTTATGTCGGCGTCAGGATGTGTCTTTGCACTTGTGACACTGTTCTTAAATCTATGTTTTAATACAGTATATTTAAAGGGAAATATCCTTCGATCAAACTTAAAACCAAGGGAAGTAATCATGACAGAATTTAGCCCGTATGAAAAAGGAGGAGGGCGGCCTGCATGGAGGCCGTAAGGAGGCAGCCCCTCCACCATGCAAAGGCACAACAGGCCAATCACCTGTTTGCTTTAAATCATGATTACGCGAACTACAAGAGAGAAAACCGGACTGATTCTAAAGGCGACGAACTGGAACGGACTACGGACTACGACTTATGGAACTTGGAACACAAGAAGTATAAATGGGAAGGAAGAGGAGCTGGTGGAAGAGATGAGGAAAGCAAAACTAGAAATCCTGGCTATAACGGAAACGAAGAAAAAAGGACAAGGAGTCATGGATCTCGATGGCAACACGTTGCTCTACAGTGGTGTACCCATATCTGAAAGGGCTAAAGGGGGCGTGGGTTGCATTGTGGCCCAAAATCAAAAAGATAGTATCAAGGGATGGAACTTTGTCTCGGAGCGCATTATGGTTGTAAAACTAAAAAGAAGGAGAAACCATAGTCAACCTGGTCATAGTGTATGGGCCAAATGAGGATGAGAGAGCAGAGGTCAAGGAGGAATTCTTCGAGCTGCTTCAAAGGACAGTGGATGACTGCCTAGATGAAGTTATTATGCTCGGAGATTTTAATGCCAGAGTTGGAAATGACCATGCTAGATGGGGTGGAGTTATCGGAAGATATGGAGAAGATACTCTCAATGACAATGGAAAGCGACTCCTTAGATTCTGCAGTGAGCAGAATCTGATCATTACAAACACAAAGTTCCCCCATAAGCGCATACATGCATACACTAGATGTGAACCAACAAAGAATGAGAAGTCAGTGATCGACTATGCCATTGTTCGGAGAAGCTCATTCAGATATGTCCGAGATGCAAGAGTCTGGAGGGGGCCAGAGATTGGAAGTGATCACTACCTGCTAACAATCAAACGAACAACTGAAAGAGTTGCTCAGCCTAGGAACTGCCCAACATCACGCAAGAAACCAAGTAAACGTGCAGGAGAAATGAGCATTAGGACCTACAAGCTGAGAGAGCCAGAAATTAAGACCAGATATCAGGGGCTTATTGCTACAGCAGTGAGCAACACAGAAGAACGACCTGATGACTTGGAAACCCTCTGGAATAAATTCAAGGATATCATAAAGACAGCTGCTGCAGAAGCATGCGGTGAAGTCCGACTTGGGAACCAGAGAAAGAGGACACCTTGGTGGACAGAGGAAGTCAAAGAGAAAATAAGAGAGAAGAAAATGGCATGGAAACAATACTTAGGAGCTAAAAACACAACAGGACAAACGGAAAAATATAGAGAATATGTGACACTCAGAACAGAAGCAAAGAACAAAGTGCTAGCAGCAAAACAGAAGTCCTGGGAAGAATTTGGAGAAAAGCTAGAAAAAGATGCACAAGAAAACCAGAAATTGTTCTATAAGACCCTGAAGAACATGAGGAAAGAAAAACAATGCCCTCTCAAATTTATAAAGGACAAGCAAGGCAAATTGCTTACTGCCCCGAAGGAAGTAATGGAAAGATGGAAAGAATATTTCTCAGAACTCCTGGATGGTGAGCATGATGAAGCATCAGAAATGATAACCACTGACACAGAAGAGAAAACCAATGATGGTGAAGATGACATAAAGATGGAAGAACTGAGGGCAGCACTAGAGAAAATCAAGATGGGCAAAGCAGCAGGGCATGATGGTATAACACCAGAAATGGTTAAGTACATGGGAGCATCAGGCGACCTATTACTCTTAAAGGTCCTACAGGCAGCATGGTGCAACAAGACCATACCAAAGGATTGGGAGATTGCCATCATAACACCAATTTTCAAAAAGGGTGACAATCGACAATGTGGAAACCATAGAGGCATATCCCTTCTCAGTGTCCCTGGTAAAATCTACTCTAGAATCCTAGAGCAGAGACTCCGACGCCTAGCTGAGCCACAATTGGATGAGGTCCAGTGCGGATTCCGAGCAAACCGAAGTACTCAAGACCTAATCTTCACACTCAGACGGCTGAGTGAAAAGGCCCTTGAGTATAAGAGTGAGATCCATCTTTGTTTCATAGATCTGGAAAAGGCGTTTGACAGGGTCCCCTGGAGCAAACTTTGGGACTGTTTGGCAAGGAAGAATATTCCAGCACCTCTGATTCATGCTATACAGAGCTTCTACAAGTCTTGCAGAAATTATGTGAGGACAGCAAACCATAAGTCAGAAGAGTTCAGGACCACCACTGGTGTAAGACAAGGTGATATCCTATCACCTTACCTCTTCATACTCCTTATGGACGATGTTATCAAGGCATGTAAGGAGAGAACAAGAAAGTATTCAGTGGGGTACTGGCAGATGAGACAGGTCTATATTTCGGAGCTGGCATTTGCTGATGATGTTGCCCTGATTGCTAAATCAGAGGCACATCTCCAATCCAACCTGCAAGTCTGGAAGGAAGAGCTGGAGAAGAGAGGGATGGTCATAAGCAGCTCTAAAACAAAATCCATGGTGATATCACGAGAAGAAAGAAAACATCAGATTAAGCTGGGAGAAAAGGTCCTGGAGCAGGTCGACCACTTTTAAATATCTCGGAGCTATTACTGACCGAAAGGGAGGCATCAAAGAAGAGTTGGCCACTCGAAAAGCAGCAGCTGGGAGACTTTTTCAGGCCATAAATCGAGGATTCCTCAGCAAGAAAGAGGTTGGTAAGAAAACGAAGATGGCTGTATACCGCTCCACCTATGTCCCAGTCTTGACATATGGATGCGAGTCGTGGGCAATGACTACAACCCACAAAAGCCAGATCCAAACCTCAGAAATGAGGTATCTGAGGAAAGTGGTTGAAGTAACAAGAAGAGACATGGTCCGCAACCAGACGATCCGTCAAGGCCTAAAATCCCATCCGCTGCAGACCCAAATAGAACAGTCCCAACTAAGATGGTTTGGCCATGTCTGCAGAATGGGAGAAGATCGGCTACCACGACAAGCATGGGAAACAAAGAGCCAGGGATCCAGACCTCCAGGACGACCCAGAGTCCGCTGGGAGGACAACATTAGACAATCTTTGAAGGACCGAGGAATGGAACCAGGCCAGGAAGAAGACAGCTGATAGAATGGTCTGGCGCTCTCTCTTCCAAACCTCTACACCTCACGGTAGAAGGGGAACGACTAAGTAAGTAAGTAAATGATATTTATAGTCGACTGATGAATTTTATTAATGAAAGACGTTTTTCTTTGATTCTTTGATTGACATGATCACGGCCTCATGGACTGTTGTCGCCGTCTGACCGACCACTTGAGCATTTATTCGTGCTAGAGTCTAGTCATAAATACTAAATAAATAAAATACCATTCCCTAATAATAAATAAGCAGAACTTTTAACTAAAATAAAAAAATAACTCGAGAAACTTAAGGGTAGGGTACAAAGTGGTGGAAGTCAGCTAGGTCAGCGTTTGTAAAAATGCACGCTAAATTTACCCGACATTTGTCATAGAAATATAAGGATGCAGGTTAAAGATAGCGACATCACGCCTTCAGCACGTGATGTTTATCCAATGAGAAACGTAGCTAGCTCAAGCTGACTACAGGGCTTTGCCGGCAAGAATAATTAAACCAGCAGTCCTGAAGAAAATTTCCACGTAAATGGACGTGTGAAAACTGTCTGGTTTTTGATATTCGAAGTTTTCTTCAACAGCTTTGTGTCAAGATTCTTTAACGTGAATTTGTTCACGTGGAATAAGTGTAGGTTTATTCTGACACAAGTAAGTAAAGTCTCGCCTCACTATTATTGTAATTTCAGACATTTTGAACATACTCAAAGATATCAATGGATCAAATAAAATGGACGTTTGAGTTTGACATAGAGAATAAGGAAATTGAAATAACCCCAAAGGAAGGAGATTAAATAGGAGACTTTGTCAAACCTAGAAGATTTATGAGGAATATGAACGATAGTGAATACTACTATGAGACATATTATTTTGGAATGGCATTAGACAGGAAATATGCACCTCATGAGAAGATACGACCAATTATTGTATACTGTACAAAATGTAACAAATGTTGACTTTTGTTTGAGAACCTGTTGGATCAGTTATTGAAGTTAATAAAATAAATGGAAATAAAAAAGACTGTTGAAGATTTATGTGCTGGTTGGATAGTATAGAGATCTTGTCATGTTTCGTCAACGTATTTACCACTAAAGCTCTCTACCAATACCATCTATAGAAGGAAGTATTGAACGAACCGCTGTACCCAGATAGGGTGTGAGTATCAAGATCTCTGGCGAGCTTTAAGCCAGTATACCAACACTCACCTAGACCTAAAATCCTAAACTATTTTAAGCTATAACATAATTGGTACCGTGCCCAGTCCCACAAGGACAAAATACTGAGTAGGACAGCTACATATATTGGATAAATGGTGCCGTGCCCAGTCTTACATAATAAGTAATGCTGTCACATAATGGATTAATGGTGCCGTGCCCAGTCTTACATAATAAGTACTTCTGTCACATAATGGATAAATGGTGCCGTGCACAGTCTTATATAATAAGTACGACTATCACATAATGGATAAATGGTGCCGTGCTTAGTCTTACATAATAAGTACTGCGGTCACATAATGGATAAATGGTGCCGTGCCTAGTCTTACATAATAAGTACTGCGGTCACATAATGGATAAATGGTGCCGTGCCTAGTCTTACATAATAAGTACTGCTGTCACATAATGGGTAAATGGTGCCGTGCCCAGTCTTACATAATATGTACTGCTGTCACATAATGGATAAATGGTGCCGTGCTCATTCTTACATAATAAGTACTGTGGTCACATAATGGATAAATGGTGCCGTGCCCAGTCTTACATAATAAGTACTGCTGTCACATAATGGATAAATGGGGCCGTGCCCTGTCTTACATGATAAGTACTGCTGTCACATAATGGATAAATGGGGCCGTGCCCAGTCTTACATAATAAGTACTGCTTTCACATAATGGATAAATGGTGCCGTACCCAGTTTTACATAATAAGTACTGCTGTCACATAATGGATAAATGGTGCCGTGCCTAGTCTTACATAATAAGTACTGCAGTTACATAATGGATAAATGGTGCCGTGCCTAGTCTTACATAATAAGTACTGCTGTCATATAATGGATAAATGATTCCGTGCCCAGTCTTACATAATAAGTACTGCTATCACATATTGGATAAATGGGGTCGTGCCTAGTCCCACTAGAATCAGGAAAACTGTTACACCCCTGTTATGGGCGTGTGGGTATATCCACGGCTGAAGATGTGTCTTATTTGAGCAGGGTATTTTATTTAATAATTTGAGTGTCATCGTTAGCTTTTCCTTCCGAACCCTGTTTACAAGTTCGTCAATATTATTGTTCTTTGAAGAGCAGTATCGTGCTTAAACAAAACCATAGGATGAAAACATAATGCGTTAATAAGTTCCGCCAACTTGAGGATCAATCAATTAAATCAGTTGATAATCCCATCTGAAAATTTATTACATGAAAAATCACGAAGACATCATATATTATGGCATTGGTAATATATTCATTGATACAAATCATTTCCACTCAGTGCAAGTCCAGTCCGCAATTATAGAACAATAATTAATCGTCGTCAGAACGTGGTGAGCTGTGTATACGCGTTACTGCAAGGCAGTAACCGAAAATGAGACTCGCCCGTCTGCAACTATAGATCATGAACACATGATCAAAAATACTCCCGTATTTTGGACTTCAATAACTCCTGGTTTTCTCTTTAACCGTCCTTACCTCACACATAATTAGGCCTGACCCTGTAGCCAACATTTTTATAACTAGAATACTTGCATTATCAATAATTTGGGAGTTGAACAGAATTGCGTCCATCTCACTCGGAGCTTATATCAAAAGTGGGTAACCGTGACTTGTAGTCAAGCGGGACCAATACAATCTTGACACGTCATCTAGTTACTATATACTTCGCGTTCACTAAATACCGCGAAGCGTGAAAACCATTCTATCTTTTAACAAACATCTCAAGCATCCAATGTGCAATCCTACAAGTGTTCACACTGTAGCAGACGACATTGCCAAAACATGTCGTAACATTCCCTGCCCGACGGGGGAAAAAAAATCTACTCTATAGATTTTTTTTTGAATTATCAAGATAATTATCATAAAATTGTAACGATATACGATATATGGCTCACGATGTTCTGCTCGGAACAATGTCGTAAGTCATGTCAACATAGTACCTATCATATAATACATGTCATATAATAAATGAAAATTATCCTAAGTTAACTAAAGAAGGAGTCAACTGTCAGCAAGGATAGTAACTAAGTATCTATGTAACCTAACGTACGTGTAGTATAATAAAATATACTAACTAAATGTAAAATTAACTAATTAATTAACGTAATATGTGTAGTAGGTAATGGAGTGAAATTATAATTAAATAAATCAAAGTATTGTATTAAAGTGAAGGAAGTAAAGAAGAATAAAGAAAAGTACGATAGAGAATATAAGATAGTTAAGTAGTAAGAAAGTAATAGATTAAACTCAAATAGATGTGTAAGGAATTATCTATGTACTTAAATTAATGTATCAGTTAAAGAAAAGAAAATATATCGTGTTATATCATAATAAAATTCACATAATTAATTAACTACATTAATCGTAACTAATTATATCACTGTAGTACTGATTACAATGACCTATGGGATCATATTTTGTTTTATATTTTGTTTTATTTTTTTATATCGTTATCTTTTTTCACACTGTCTTTTATTTCATTCAATTCAAAAGTAACGAAATTCATATTATAAGTCCCGAAGATCAATCTGTTCTTAGTTCCTTCCTATTTGTGAACTATAGTTTGTTCCATAAAAACCGAAAATTAATTACACAATCGATGTTCTTGAAATTCACCGATCCAATATAAATGCATGTAACGTAACGTTCTATTCAAAGTTTAATCGATTATAGATTTGTAGACCATCTCTGATTGCTTTGGCTAGGTATGAAGACCGAACCAAGTACCTTGAAATTTGATTGAAGATGAGATCGTTCCATGAATATTATGTTATCATTTGTAATGTTTTCAATCAATTATATTGTTTGACTATCAAGAGTTGGATCGAAATTTGCAGATTTTCGTAAGAACGTAACGTCGTAGCTCCTTATGCGTAAACCGTAAATCTTGTTATGAATCTGAACGAAACAAAACTTGAATATCCATTTCCTTTATGTTCGTTGAGTTGGTAGTTATCACTTGAATCTGATGGAAGTCGTGAAAGTGAGTCTGCCATCACATTTTCGCTGCCAGGTATAGATTCAATTTGAAAGTTGAAAGGCTGTAATAATATAGCAAACCTCGCCAACTTCGCATTTTTGTGATTAGCACGTCTTAGTGAAGCAACAGACTTTTGATCAGTCTGGATTACGAACGGTGCACCCAGAAGGTATTTCTCCAATTTCTGAATAGCCGACACCACTGCTAACAACTCCTTTTCTATGACGGAGTATTTAATCTCAGCATTGGTGAGCTTTCTCGAAATAAACATCGTTGGGTGAAGTACTCCTTCGTATTCTTGTAAGAGACTACCTCCAATTCCATAATTGCTGGCATCTGTGCGTAAAATAAAAATTATGTTAATGTCTGGCAACCTTAAAATAGGTGGCCTGGAGAAGAGCAATAATATTTGGTGAAACGTTTTGTCACAGTCTGCCGTCCAGATCACTTTCACAGGCATTTCCTTCCTCAAAAGTGATAACAAGACAGCCGTGATGGATGATAAATTGGGTATGAATCTACTATAGTATTGGACGAGACCTAATAAACTCCTAACTTGTTTTTTTTTTTGTCTTAGGAATTGACAAATTTAAAATTTCAGATACGTTATGGGGAATAGTTTGGATAAGCCCTGCCCCAATAATATGTCCAAAAAAATTATTTCATGAAAAGCCACTTGTATTTTAGTGGGTTTAGCAGTTAAGTTATTGTCTCTTAAGATTTTCAATACAGAACGAAGTCCAGAAACATGTTCCTCAAATGAAGAACTAAACAGACATATGTCGTCAATGTATGTGATAATATCCTGTCTGTGTGATAACATTTGTCGCATCATGCGAATAAAAGTAGCCGGTGCGTTCATTAGACCAAAAGGCATAACGTTCCACTGGTAAAGACCTTGTGGAGTTGAGAACGCAGTATAATATTTGGCCTTTTCAGTTAAGGGAATCTGCCAATATCACTTGGTTAAGTCTATTTTAGTAAAAAAATTTGCAGTAGACAGACGGATAAGTAAGTCGTCCAGAATAGGATGTGGTTCACTGTCGGCCATGGTTTGAGCATTTAATTTTCTATAGTCTACACATAGACGAATGTTGTTGTCTTTCTTCCTAAATATCATCAATGGTGAGTGTTATATGCAAAAAATGCAATGTTATATCAAATGTTAAACTGTTATTTGCAGTGTTATATTTTGTCACCTTCCAACTGCGGTCTCTCCTTGTGAACGATACGCCACACAGGCTATTATAATTACAATGAGTACCGCTGGTGTTCTGTCACTGTGTGTAGAATGTTTGAGATGGGTGTGTGTAGGTACAGTTACTCACATCACCGTAACACACGTAGGAGTCATCGAATATTGAAAGACTAATGACGTTTTTTTGTACACTTTAATAACGTCACAACACGGTCACGATGACATAAACAAGAGACAGTTTACATTGAATCAAACTAGCACCCACACTCCAACACCTCAAAAGGGGACTGCGTCCACTGCAATCATAATAATATCACTGATCCATATTCCAACATATGGAGCCGCGGTAGCATAGTGGTTAGTGCACTGGCTTCCTAGCGCAGTGGTCTATGGTTCGATCCCCAGATGAGGCGGAAAATTTTTAGGCCACAAACGGCTCCTGGGTCGACCCAGCCCCAAATGGGTACCAGAGCTACTCTGGGAAGGTTAAGGCGGCCGGCGTGATGCCGACCACATCACCCCTCGTGTGCCGACGGTCAAGATAATATGGGCCTAACACCATATTCCCAATATGCCTCAATGGGCGTGTAACGGGTTCCTTTACCTACCTTCTATATTCCAACACCTCACAAGGACTGCGTCCACTGCAGTCATAATAATAATACAGCAGTCATAATAATATCATTGATCCTTATTCCAACACCTCACAAGGACTGCGTCCACTGCAATCATAATAATATCACTGATCCATATTCCAACACCTCACAAGGACTGCGTCCACTGCAGTCATAATAATAATACTGCAGTCATAATAATATCATTGATCCTTATTCCAACACCTCACAAGGACTGCGTCCACTGCAGTCATAATAATAATACTGCAGTCATAATAATATCATTGATCCTTATTCCAACACCTCACAAGGCCTGTGTCCACTGCAGTCATAATAATAATACTGCAGTCATAATAATATCATTGATCCTTATTCCAAAACCTCACAAGGACTGCGTCCACTGCAGTCATAATAATAATACTGCAGTCATAATAATATCATTGATCCTTACTCCAACACCACACAAGGACTGCGTCCACTGCAGTCATAATAATAATACTGCAGTCATAATAATATCATTGATCCTTATTCCAACACCACACAAGGACTGCGTCCACTGCAGTCATAATAATAATACTGCAGTCATAATAATATCATTGATCCTTATTCCAACACATCACAAGGACTGCGTCCACTGCAGTCATAATAATAATATGGCCAGACTGCACCCACGGCAGTTATCATAATAATATGGCCATAACATGTCTTAGCGTTATTCCTTCACCATAGTAAATTCTTCAGGGGAAGCGAATATAACTCAATAACCGGCCTGTGCACTCCAAGGCCTTCAGAACATATCTTTAAATCAAGTGCATTTAATCTGCCGATTAGCACACATAAATCTGACAGATAATCACACATAAATCCAATTAAGCATCACTGCCTGTACCACAAATATCCCTGGTACACATCTGTTAAATAACCTCTTTCTTTTGTTGAATTCCACCAGAGTTAAATATTAGCATACCAGTGTTAAATATGCTGTTTCTATATATACTGTTGAATGGTGTATAGATATGAAGTTGTATTGTTCCTTGTTCACACTGACATCAACTATTTACAGGACCACAGTGTTAAGAGGTATGGTGGTCTGTGGAAGCTCCAATGTTAAAGACTTGTTGTTGGCCCCAGCGTTGCTCGTCAGAGTGGTTGTTAGGAATAGGAATATCAACTCGACCTACGCAGTGGTGTGTAGACATAGAGTGAGAGTATAATACGCGAATGATGAAAGAGTTCGAAGAGTTGATAAATGTTCTTTTTCTCACTCATGTATGGCTGGAAGTCATCGACGCCAACTGCTGTGTACTTTTTGTTACAGTTTAATTGGACGTACACATTCGACAGCACGGATACAGTGACAAATCACAGGTTGGCATAATACATCATGGTACAATTGATAAATGGTCTTGCAATGATACATGGGCACTCGTTGCATAATAGCACAATGGAATGTCAGTAGACAAGCACTCAGTATTGCCCATATATATATCATCTGAGTTTACTGACAAAGCACGTCAGTTTATAAACAATATTCAAGATGGCTTCTAGACCTAACCTCGTCTAGCGAAGATTGCTTTAAATAATGTTCAGCACATATTTTTCATGTAATCATATTGAACCGCTAGTAATGGGTTCTCATCTGTAGCAGTGATCTCTGGACTCATCAAGCGATAGTACGGGGTATCCCTTTTCTCTTCTTGAAAGTCACAAAACATTTGGATACAAGATGGCTGCTGTCGTGAGCTGTCACTCACTTTAGGATACAAACTGGAATCTGTATCAAAGTTAATCCTACATTAAATGTTCTCATTGCTCTGTAGATTCTATCATGATGCAATGGACTTCAACATACAATATGGTGCTGCTAGAAATGAATGACATCTTCATCTAGTTAAATATTCCCTCAGACGTACAAATCGTGCGTCTGCTTATCGAAAACGATGGCTTCGTAAGAGAGTTCATAAGAAGTGCTTTTGTTACCTTGGTATCAGAAATATGATTCTGCCATTCCTTGGCAATAAGAATAAACACTGGGGTAAAGCATACACGATAGGTCTAGACGACTATCACTTTCCCCATCAATCTTGAGATCACTTTTCCCGGCGACAAGCCGATACAGAAAAACACGACAGCCCCCCCCCCCCCCCATCACCAGGGCGAAGCCAAAACACCCCTCTCTAGCCACACATCCGCTGAACAGCCTTTGACCTTTCTAGCGACAAAGAACATATAGTTCAACTTAGATATGTAAAGATATACAGATATAAGACAGACTCGTCCTACCTAGACAAACACTACACATAAATTCAGGCCATAGATATTCTGAAGCAAGAACAATCTATTTCTACCCAAACAAAGAATAAATCGCAGTAAAACTGGATTCGTCCGCGGAGTTCGATCTGAGACTCCTTTCAAGGGGAAGTAACTCAATATTGACTTTTCCTTAAGCAAAAGAGTTTCTATTTTGTTTACAAAATATTTGCGAACATAACAAGCATACAAATGTATAATATTGCAAGATATCAAAGACTGCACGTAACAGTCTTACCACACCTCCCGGGAAAAAAAAAATGAAACATTTTTTTTTTGAAATACATCTAGGAGCAACGTACAATAGGCTCACAACGCATGAATAATGCGCAGATGAAAATATCAGGAATAAATATAACGCCTAATATGAGGCTAAGTCGACTTATGGAGCGACTGGTGAGAATGTATCTCATAATCTGAGAGAAATTGTTTCTCTACGAATAAATTTTTCCAGGAAGGTGTCATCAAAGTATAATACAATTCTGGCAATTACACAATGCATACAAAAATTCATACCATAATTTCGTATTAGATATCTTAAATTTATGATTTATGAAGAAAAATCATTAAAGAACAGCGGTGAATAAACATCAATGAACCGCTAAGTAGTGATACAATCATTATATTATTAAATTACAAATGTGTATCTATCTTGATATAGAAAGGAACTACTATAGACCTAGACATATTAAGACGTCTAAGATCTAATAGTTATGTGGAATCATGTGGGCATCTTGACAGAATGTCTGCCATCACATTATCTGATCCACGAATAGCTCGCACTGAGAAATGAAAAGGTTGAAGAGCAATTGCATATCGAGTAGACCTCGAGCTCTTCAAATTCTTACTCTGTATAGCAGTAAGAGCTTTTTGGTCGGTTTCTACTATGAAATGTGCCCCTAGAAGGAATCCTCGTAGTTTGAGTATTGACCAAACCATAGCTAATAGCTCACGGTCTAAAACCGAATAATTCCTTTCTGCCGCATTAAGTTTTCTGGAAATATACATTACAGGATGCAGAGTTCCAGAGTACTCTTGCATTAGTGCCGCTCCAATCCCAGTGGATGAAGCATCACTACGAAGAACAAATGTCTTATCTTTAGTAGGTAACACTAAAATAGGTGGTGTTGAAAACAAAGTTTTAATCTTATCCAAAGAGCATTGGCATTCCTGAGACCAGTGGACCATATTAGGCGAACCTTTCTTTAGAAGTGTAGAAAGAGGTGCCATGATAGAGGATAGATTCTGAATGAATCTGCCATAAAATTGAATAAGACCTAACAGACTTCTCACCTGTTTTTTAGTCTTAGGGATTGAGATGTTAAGTATCTTACTAGTATTATGGTCCTCTGTCTTTAGGAAACCATGACCAACTCGGTGGCCTAGGAAAGAAATTTCGCTAAAACCAATATAGGCTTTAGAGGGTTTCGCTGTCAGGTTGTGCTCGCGCAAAGTAGACAGCAATTCATCTAACCCTGAATAGTGATCTTCCCAAGTATCGCTGAAAAGACAGATGTCGTCTAGATATGCAATGACATCTGACCGATAAGATAGGATTCGGCGCATCATGCGTACAAATGTAGCTGGTGCGTTCATAAGACCGAAAGGCATAAAATTCCATTGGAACAAACCTCTAGGTGTTGAAAAAGCCGTGAGAGGTTTGGCGCGTTCAGATAAAGGAACTTGCCAATATCCTTTAGACAAATCAAGTTTAGTGAAAAAATGAGATTTGGAAAGTCGAGTAAGTAGCTCTTCCAGTAACGGCATAGGTTCAGCATCAAACTTCGTTACTTGATTCAATTTGCGATAGTCAACGCAAAGACGTATGTTATTGTCTTTTTTTCGAATAATAACCATCGGCGAAGAATATGCAGAGGTGGATGTTTCGATTATTTTCAAATCTATCATCTCATCCAACTCTTTCTCGACCTGTGCTTGAAAATGTATAGGGATAGGATAAGGTCTAACCCTAATAGGAGTATGGTCAGTTAGAACAATGTCATGTTCAATGACATGAGTTTGTCCAGGGATGTCAGTGAGTACATCTTGAAATGTTTGCAACATAGTTGAAACTTGTCGCTGTTCTCCTAGAGACAAATCAGGAGAGACAGTAACGTTCTTCCATGATTCACTAGAATGAAGTGGGATCATTGGAAGAGGGAGATTTACATCTGAAAAACTCGTTTCCTCATCCTGTATCACGGACAGTGATGAGTAATGACCATGTTGTACTGGAGAATCGTCCGTTGCTTGGAAAATGGGTTGTAAATAATCCGGACGTTCATGGAATTCAGTAAGCATATTGATGTGGAAGGTTTTATGCTTCCCATCAATATCGACAATATAGTCGACGTCGGAAATTTTCGATATTATATCGTACGGACCTTTCCAAGAAATAAGTAGTCTGTTTTCCCTACAAGGTAGTAATACAAATGCTTTGTCCCCAGGACAAAGTTGTCGTAAGCATCTCTTCTTATTGGCAAATTGCCTTGCCTTCTGTTTCGCAAATTCAGAAGAAGAAGTTGCTAATTTGCATGCTTCGATAATCTTTTGTCTCAACGCGATGACATATTCGTAGGATGACTTTGTGTCATCGTCAATATTGTCAGCTGTTATGAGATCATGAAGCAACGACATAGGGCCGCGCGGTCGCGCGCCAAAGACAAGTTCAAAGGGAGAAAATCCTGTATGTTCATTGGGGACCTCTCTGTAAGCGAAGAGGGCCGCAGGTAAAACTCTGTCCCAGTCTTGAGGATGATCCTCAGTTATCTTCCCTAGTAAGTTTTTAAGTGTTCTATTAAGGCGTTCGACCATCCCGTTAGACATAGGATGGTAGATACTACTTAAAGATCTATCTATCTGCAGAGTAGACATTACTTGAGACATGGTATCTGATATTAGTTGGGTGCCATGGTCTGATAATATCTCTCCGGGGAAACCCAGACGAGAGAATATAAGCCAAAGAGCATCTGCAATATCAGCAGTAGTAATGCTCTTCAGAGGAATAGCCTCTGGCCAACGTGTGCACATATCAACACACGTCAAGATAAACTGATGTCCTCTGGCAGACTTAATCTTAAATGGACCAATAATGTCTATGGCCATTTTTTGAAACGGCCGAATAGGAATGTCTGCCGCCTGAATGGGTGCAGCATGGCGTGGACCTTTGGATTTCACTTCCTGACATACTTTACAAAATCGACAATAAATCCGTTTGTCCTTGTTTACCAATGGCCAAAAGAAAGCCGCAAGAACTCTTGACTTAGTACGGGAAAAACCCATGTGTCCAGCACACTGAGAGTCGTGAGCGTGCTGCAAAATTTTAACTCTCAAATTCTTGGGAACCAGGATTTGAGAATGACTTGACGTAATGGAGTCTTGAACCATACGTACAAGTACGCCATTCTTCTTTGTAATCCAAGATTTACGACTTGTGTCTTTATTCGGATCACCTTTAGTTGCAAGAATGAAGAATTTCTTCAGAGTGGGATCATCTTCTTGCTGTTTTATAAACGAGTCACGAGAAATTACCAAGGGATCATCTTGGTTATGCTCTTCATTATCTTCAGTAGATGAAGTTTGAGGCATATTAAGAGCTTGAGCTCTAGTGACTACAGCGTTAGCAATCTGCATGTTTTGCTTTTCCCAAGCGGAAATTTGTTGCGAAGTGCATTCTTTGACTCCATGAATGCGACCGATGATGAGGTCAGCGATCGGATTCGGAAGAAGACATGCGTGTACATCTCCTGTAAAGAAAGGAGTAGCAATTCTAATGATAGCAGTAGAGTATTTCTCTAATGTGCCGCCAAATGTTACACATTTGACTACTTGTCCAGTGGCACGGGAAGGATCTACGAGTGACTGTCTAACACCAATTGTGGTGCATCCAGAATCAAATAGCACGGAGACTGGATTGTTATTTACTAAACCCTTATGTAAGACAAGAGAACCTCTTCCATCATGCGCGACTGATGCAGGAAGAGCAGGAAGAGGATGGCCGCAGCTTAAAGTAGACACTGTAGTTGGCTCAAATAATGTTTTGCATTGGGGGCACTGAGATGCTCTCCCAAAATCAAAAGCGGAACATGCCATATTACTAGCGTCATTATTATCTTTACTCTGTTTATAGGCTTCATGAGACTCTTGCTGTGCAGAGTTTGCCTGAAAATGTGGTTTATGTCTTCTGTTTTGAGATCTACCTCCGTTATTATTACCTCTGTAGTTATTGTTACCTCTATTGTAACCCCTATTTGGGTTTGAGTCATAGTTCTCTTGGTTACCATTATCATATTCATTATAATGAGTATCTCTGTAATTATGATCTTGTTTACTCCAAGACGGATAACTCGGATAGTTTCTATAATTACTTCCTCTACGGAAATTCCTATAATTGTGACCACCCCTGTGTCGAGAGCTATCAGCTCGTCTCCAGTTCTTCGACGAAGAACCCTGAAATGATTGGTTACCTTGGTTTTGATAACTATTATGGTTACCTTTTTTATCAAATCTGTTTTGAGGTCCCTGAAATCTGTGTGAATAATTGGGATTGTATGGTGTTGCTGAAGCAACTGGCATACTCTCCTTAATCTTAGCGTTGCCAAAAGTCACGTCGGGGTGTGCAGTGACATATTGGGAACAATATTCTTCCATTTCCTTTAGTGATTTGGGTTTACGCTCATGTATAAATTCAAGGAATGGTTTGTTAACACATGACATAATCTTATCTCTGAGCAACAAATCCATAAGTCCTTCATACGTTTTTTCTGTTTTGGAAAGCTCAATCCAACGATCAACTGTGAGACGTGCCTTTGCAATGAATTCTGAGAATTCTACACCTGTCTCAGGCACCATCGTCTTAAACAAAAGGCGATAGCCTTCCTCACTTAGCTGGTATTTTTTTTATCAAAGCCGCCCTAATGACATCATAAGTATCCTTATCTGCTTCTCCTACAAGGCATAACCTAGTCAGAGATTCACCTTTCAAGTTTTCTGCTAATTGGTTAGCATATTGTGATTTATCCACATTATGAGTACGACAAGAACGTTCAAATCTATCCAGCCAGAATGTAATATCGTCACTGGACTGATTGAACGGTGGAACCTTAACCTTGTAAGTAGAAGGTTTACCATTACCACTAGATGCCTGATTAACATTACTCATACTTGTCAATCTTAATTTCTCTAACTCAAATTCATGTTCTCTTATTGCTTTTTTTTCTTCAGCTTCTCTGTCTAATCTTTTTTGTTCAGCTTCACTGTCTAATCTTTTTTGTTCAGCTTCACTGTCTAATCTTTTTTGTTCAGCAGCAGCTTCTCTTTCTAATTTTTTTTGTTCTGCAGCAGCTTCATCTTTTCTTTTTTCTTTTTCCATTTCCATCTGGAATCTTTTTTCCTCAGTCTGTATCTGCAATTTCTTTAGTTCAGCAGCAGCAGTAGCTTCTAATTTTTTCTCTTCAGCTTCTCTTTGCAATTTTTTTTCTTCAGCTAGAGCTTTTCTTTCCTCTGCAGCAGCAGTTTTTTCTTTCTTCTGCAGCTAATGCTTTGTCATATTGAGCAATTGCAAATTGTTCTAATTCCATACCAGTCTTATCAAGGGATTTCCCTTGTGCAATGAAGTATTCTAATGTAGACATGATGTCTAACAATAATACTAATTACCTGAAACAATAATAATACCACAAGTTCTTAATGACTTGATTAATCAGTACACTATCTCAATCTCAGTGGGTCACAAGCCTTAATAAGGTCTTGTATAATTTCTTGTATACCAGTAATAATAATAAAGTACTGTTTTATACCATAATCCAAGTGCAGTGCACAAGCAATAGTGTCTTATGAAATATACCTATATAAAACATATGTCAACCAACAGCATACATAAAGCACAAATAAGACTGACAATATGAAAACATTTGCAGAAATCAACTAAATCAAATAAGGAAATCAATGAAAATAATCACCGAATCTGCAAGGAATAACAACACAAATGACGTCACAGTGTATATAAATATAAATTGTGTATACAACTAAATAACAGGAAAGGGGAGACCTACAAATACAAACAAATCGAACACAACTAAAGAACAGAAAAATATTACAAAATTAACAATAATTACAGTCTTCACAGCTAACACAAATAGCAACTAGTTGTTGCAAGCAAATTTCCAATTAAGGAAATTGCACCTAAAGAAAACCCCCACAACGGACCCTCTATGACGTGGGATATTCTGTTGTGAGGACACCGCCCAACCTAAACACAACCCGCTGACATATAAACTAATATACTATACAAATAAATAACATATAACATATAATCATAAATGCATATATCACGTGTGTAATATATAAAGCACTGTGTTGCAGATAGAATGCTCAGTTATACATTAAATAATGAAATGTGTTGGAAAGAGTTTCAGTTCATAAATATAATGGCACAGTTTCTGAATAAACAAAGTAAACTGCCACTTTAATCAATACTAGATTTTTGATTTAATCTATTACAATGTTCAACAATATTAGTATCAGAAGGTCCAACGATGAAATTTACGCACTTATGTTCAACAATACTGCAACAATAGAACAGTTTATGGCCTTCAAAGTATCATCTCTGTACTGTGAAACTCTGTAATGTCTAAGCGTAAAAATGTCAACAACGCTGACCTAGATACTGCATTCACTTGATAGGTCACGTGACAAAGTGTTGATAAAGAGCAAACTAATACTGCAAGTGTGTCGTATCAGCGACAGGAAACGGTCTGGTATCGGTAGTCTGTTGACTTCTCAACTTCTGCGAGGTCAAACCCAGAAAGCTGGCTCACCAGTGTTAAATAACCTCTTTCTTTTGTTGAATTCCACCAGAGTTAAATATTAGCCTACCAGTGTTAAATATGCTGTTTCTATATACTGTTGAATGGTGTATAGATATGAAGTTGTATTGTTCCTTGTTCACACTGACATCAACTATTTACAGGACCACAGTGTTAAGAGGTATGGTGGTCTGTGGAAGCTCCAATGTTAAAGACTTGTTGTTGGCCCCAGCGTTGCTCGTCAGAGTGGTTGTTAGGAATAGGAATATCAACTCGACCTACGCAGTGGTGTGTAGACATAGAGTGAGAGTATAATACGCGAATGATGAAAGAGTTCGAAGAGTTGATAAATGTTCTTTTTCTCACTCATGTATGGCTGGAAGTCATCGACGCCAACTGCTGTGCACTTTTTGTTACAGTTTAATTGGACGTACACATTCGACAGCACGGATACAGTGACAAATCACAGGTTGGCATAATACATCATGGTACAATTGATAAATGGTCTTGCAATGATACATGGGCACTCGTTGCATAATAGCACAATGGAATGTCAGTAGACAAGCACTCAGTATTGCCCATATATATATCATCTGAGTTTACTGACAAAGCACGTCAGTTTATAAACAATATTCAAGATGGCTTCTAGACCTAACCTCGTCTAGCGAAGATTGCTTTAAATAATGTTCAGCACATATTTTTCATGTAATCATATTGAACCGCTAGTAATGGGTTCTCATCTGTAGCAGTGATCTCTGGACTCATCAAGCGATAGTACGGGGTATCCCTTTTCTCTTCTTGAAAGTCACAAAATATTTGGATACAAGATGGCTGCTGTCGTGAGCTGTCACTCACTTTAGGATACAAACTGGAATCTGTATCAAAGTTAATCCTACATTAAATGTTCTCATTGCTCTGTAGATTCTATCATGATGCAATGGACTTCAACATACAATATGGTGCTGCTAGAAATGAATGACATCTTCATCTAGTTAAATATTCCCTCAGACGTACAAATCGTGCGTCTGCTTATCGAAAACGATGGCTTCGTAAGAGAGTTCATAAGAAGTGCTTTTGTTACCTTGGTATCAGAAATATGATTCTGCCATTCCTTGGCAATAAGAATAAACACTGGGGTAAAGCATACACGATAGGTCTAGACGACTATCACTTTCCCCATCAATCTTTCCCGGCGACAAGCCGATACAGAAAAACACGACAGCCCCCCCATCATCAGGGCGAAGCCAAAACACCCCTCTCTAGCCACACATCCGCTGAACAGCCTTTGACCTTTCTAGCGACAAAGAACATATAGTTCGACTTAGATATGTAAAGATATACAGATATAAGGCAGACTCGTCCTACCTAGACAAACACTACACATAAATTCAGGCCATAGATATTCTGAAGCAGGAACAATCTATTTCTACCCAAACAAAGAATAAATCGCAGTAAAACTGGATTCGTCCGCGGAGTTCGATCTGAGACTCCTTTCAAGGGGAAGTAACTCAATATTGACTTTTCCTTAAGCAAAAGAGTTTCTATTTTGTTTACAAAATATTTGCGAACATAACAAGCATACAAATGTATAATATTGCAAGATATCAAAGACTGCACGTAACAAACACTACACATAAATTCAGGCCATAGATATTCTGAAGCAAGAACAATCTATTTCTACCCAAACAAAAACATGGCTGAGAACAATCCTCCCTGTTCACTCGCTAGGGACTCATTCTCTCGATCAAACTCTCAGCACACCCCGCCAATCACACATCCGCGAGTTTTCCGCGAGAGCCAGCGAATATCGATCAGCTCAAAACAGCTTAGATAACTCATTACTCACGGGAACTTGCCGCTGTGAGCAGAGTTCCAAATACCGAACATTCGAGTCTAATAACATCATATATTTTTTTAAATGATCAGCTAAACAAAACGCTATTTCAATGGGACAACCACCATAATCTCTTATACATCCCATACTTTAACAATTAATTCCCTTTTCTAGTTTTGGACTTAGCAGTGAGGAAAAAGGGGAGTTACTACTCTCTATAATTCCCAAAGACAACATTTGATTAAGTTCCATTATTGTCTTACTAAGATAGTGTATTGGAACTGAATATGGATGTACACGAATAGGTGTATCATCCTTAAGTATTATGTCGTGACTAATACATGAAGTGCGACCTGGATGATCAGTTAGCACGTCTGAAAAGGAATCCAAAAGATCAGCAATCTGTTGTTGCTGTTGTGGTGTAACCGAATGAGAAATGGTTACATCCCGCCAGGATTCTGTGGCCTGTAAAGCAGGCAAAGGTAAAGAGGTTTGTACCTCAGGAAAAGATGATTCTTCTTCCTGAATGACAGATAGATCAGCATAATGACACGAACCTGTTGATCTATCCTCTAAGTCGTGAAAAATAGATTGTAAGTGTTGAGGACGAGTGTGAAACTCCTTAAGCATGTTGATGTGGTATGTTTTTTATGACCATTAATGTCTAGAATATAGTCAACGTCAGAAATTCTGTCGAAAACTTTGTAAGGACCATTCCATGCTATTAATAGTATATTTTCTTTTCGTGGGAGTAGCACATACGCCTCATCGTCTGGGAATAATTGACGTAATCGTCTATTCCTATTTTGCAATTCTCGAGCTTTAGATTTGGCAGCCTCAGAAGAAGCTGTTGCCACTTGGCAAGCATCAGCAATGTTTTTACGTAAATTTATAACATATTCGTATGTTGACTGGGTATCCTGAGTCATCTCAGCATCAATCAGTAGATCTTTAATTAGCCCCATTGGACCTCTTGGTGGAGCACCAAATACTAGTTGGAAGGAAGAGAAGCCTGTCTGTTCATGTGGCACCACTCGATAAGCAAACAGGACGGCTGGGAGTACTCTGACCCAATCCTGACAGTGTTTGACTGTAACCGTATGCAATAACTGCTTAATTGTGCGGTTGAGCCGTTCTACTGCACCATCGCTCATTGGGTGATATATACTGCTAAGGTTTCTACTGATGCCAAGAGTTGTCATTACCTCAGCCATAGTATCAGACACAAATTGAGACCCATGGTCAGAGAATATTTTCCTAGGAAAACCTAATCTAGAAAAAATAAGAAAAAGTGCGTCTGCTACATCTGCTGTGGTAGTAGACTTTAATGAGATTGCCTCTGGCCATCTTGTACATAAGTCAATACAAGTTAAGACGAATCTGGGACCTCTAGACGAAGGAAAAAGAGGACCAATGATGTCGATGGCCATCTTGTCAAAAGGACGTACCGAAATGTCATATGCCTGTATCGGAGCAGTGTGAAATGTCCTCGTGACTTTACCTCCTGACAGATATCACATGAACGTACATATAATGATACGTCACGTGAGACGCCTGGCCAGAAAAAAGATGATAACACTCGGGAACGTTTGCGAGTGTATCCCATATGACCCGCGCATTGGGAGTCATGTGCATGTCGTAAAATATAAGACCTTAATGAAAAAGGTACCATAACCTGTTGTTTAACTTGTGATTTGTCCATATAACATCTGATTAAAATGTCATTCTTAATTTTAAACCAGTGTTTAATATTGTTATTAAGTGTTAAATGATCATATTTATTTACCAAACCAAAGAATTTGTTTAAAGAGTTGTCTTCTCTTTGTTTGGTGGCAAATGACACTATGTCTATAGTTGAATGAACTTCTGGGTAGTCGTGGAGATCCGTTTCAGTAGTTGGAGTATCAACTCTTTCAAGTGTTTGAACCTTGGCTCGTGTTGTCACTGCATTTGCCGTAAATAAGTTCTTTTTTTCCCATTCCATAATCTCATCCGGTGTACAGTCCTTACTGCCATGGATGCGACCCCCCCAACACATCAGCTATTGGATTTTTCAACATGTGGACTTTAACATTACCTGTAAAGAAAGGTGTGTTAATATAAATAATGGCAGTAGGATATTGTTCGATTGTACCACCAAAGGTGATACACCTAACATATTCGTTGGTCAAACAACTTGGATGGACCAGTGAATGCCTGACTCCAATAGTAGTTGATCCTGAATCTCTCAAAACTGAGACTACTGAACCATTAAGCATCCCTCTGTTGAATATAAGAGAGCCTGTACCTTCATTAGCTGAAAGACCAACTTCTGGTGAAATGTGTCCACAATTCAGCACTGTCTCTTTAGCCTTCTGAAAAATAAGATTACAATCTTGGCAACTATTTGCCACGTTATAGTTAACAGCATAACAGGTAGAAGATGACTGTAACTGATTATTATTATCTTGGACCCTCGGGGTCGAATTAGTAGTGAGTGCCGCCCCTGCACTGTGATCAAAGTGTGCTGGTCTACGTGAATGAGACCTTTGTCGGTGATGATTATTGGAATTATTATGTTGTCCCCCATGGTAGCTATTGTTTCTAGGTTTGAAATTTTGATTATTATTATTCCATCTGTTACCATTGTTATTGGTATTAGAATTGTATGATCTATTCCAATTTGAATTTAGTTGACCATTGTTATTATTTCTGAAATGAGGTGACTGATGCCTGAATTGCTGTCTACCTCTGTTAAAATTCCCATAGGCATTATTAATTCTATAATACTCATTGTTATCATTATTTCTTCTATGTGAATAATTCCTATCCATGCTATAAGATCTTGATCTATCCTTACCGTGGTATGCCATATTAGAAGCCACTGGTAATGGTTCTCTTAATTGGAGATTAGATATGCTAACATTTGGGTGTGCAGTGCAATAATTTTTTGCAATTTTTTGCAATTCCTCTATAGTGTGTGGTTTGCGCTCCTTTAAGAAGGAAAAAAGTGGTGCGCTGACAGAGGATAGAACATTGTCTCTAAGTATTAAGTCAACTAACTTATCGTATGATTTTTCAACACCAGCAAGCTCAACCCATCTGGTGAAGGTATTGCGTATATTCGCAATGAACCCAGTGAAGTCTTTGCCTGATTCGGGCAGAATAGTTTTAAACTTTAATCTGCATCCTTCCTCATCTAAATGAAAACGCCGTAATAACAATAATTTTATGGCATCATAATCACTCGCTATTGTTGGATCAACATTCTGAGCTGCACTTGAGGGCTCACCATCTAAAAATTCCCTGAGTTTTAGTGACCATGCGGATTTATCGTTTATTTACTTTACAAATATCCCTCTTGTTTAGCCATAGCTAGTTGCTTCTCCGCATAATCACGGAGTTCTGTTCCTTTGTAGCCAAAGTCTTTTCCAATCTTAACAAACGGATCCAAAGTAAACATTTTAATCTAATAATATATCTATTTAGTGTAATATTAATCTTATTCAACAATAAAATCCCTCTATTAGTTATATATGTGACTCACTTAGTCAAACAACTTATATCTAACGTATGGTTACTCAATGTAACCAATTAACCCTCTTCTATGTTCCTTTACTACTATTTGTAAGTCAACAAGTTATTTTCAATTAATATTTTATATCACCACCACATATTCTTAAGAAAACACCAATTAGTTATAAACCTATTTGTTTATGATGCTGAAAATATATCATGCATTCAATATCTTCACTTAATAATTGTGGGTATCCTCTATCCCTTCTTATATTATTCACTAATATATTCCCTATGGCCACTATAGTACCTTGATTAGACCAATCAATAAATTTACCCTCAATATTCTTAATAAATTCAAGGTAAGATATAAATTTATAATATTTTATCAATATATTACGACATCATGCCCTTTGCAACATGGTAAAACAGTAGTGACTTAGACTACTAGTGCAAATTAATGCAATCACCCCATTCATTAAGTAATTTTCTTGTGAAAATTAATTAAATGTTTTATATTAATATTATATTCATATTATAATTACAGTATAAGTTATAAATGAATAAATACAGAAAATACAATAAACAAAAGTGTTACGACACTATTTTACGCCACAATTGACAAATTCCAACATTAAAATGATTATGTGAAACAAGCAGAAAATCGGAAGTAGGGTCAAGGTTAAGCCAAATCTAGGTTAAAGCACGTACACTGAAAACGGTGACGTCACATGACTCTATAACTGACAAATTTGGAATAATAAAAAACACTGGGACGGTTACATAATGCAATAAATGATGCCCGTGACCAGTCCTTCTACAGAGAGCAAAGGATCACTGTGAACCACTTAACAACAAAATAAAATCACTAAAATGGAACAATTGACAATGCACCTGCAACAACGATATAGGCAGCCCAATCGATACAGCTGCAGTTTTAGCTATGCCACTGCCAGAAAACTGCTCAACAAATACACTTCGTACCACCCGTCTAATGTTGACAAGAAGAATGAAACTTTTCTGCCACGACGGTATCCTGCAGTACAGAAATATAATACGTATCCTGAAGAACAAGTAGAATTTTCATGCGATTCGAGTACAGGAGGTTACTACACCGTTAGAAACATGAACAGACACAACGAAACTCCTTCAACTGAAAAGAGAAGGCAACCCAACATTCTCCCATACAATTGTCATCATTATGAAGAGGATACACGCACTGTTGATCTGGTGAAGCACGACGAACCAAGTAGAACATGGCAGAGACGACAGTCTACAACCCACACCGTCCCCTTTTCGAATCTCGGTAGAATCTACTCACATGTCCCAACGAGAAACCTACGACATTATTGCCTCAGGCAAACGAAGAGCACTCCATGTACACCATCGCCAATCAATTATTACGGCAACAGAACAAGATGCACGACCGCACTTAACAGACACTGGAACACACTAAATAAAAGGGCACATAGAATGGCAGTAAGAAATTTCATAGCTGAAATTAAAGCCAGAAAGATGTGATAATATACAAATGTAGCATTAAAGAACGGACGAGGGTGTCTCCTAACGACAGAAGATGGATAGAAGGCACACACAATTCCAATGTCGTAAATTTTCGATGGTGGAATTAAGACAAAGATTGGTCCCTTCTAAATAGACTAGAACAGGTGATGACTCAGTGAGAGATAATATAAGAAAAAAGCTTTTCACGTGTGAGATGGTGGAGAATAAGTAGACTCTATCCCTGAAACTCGAGAAACTTCTCTCGTTCAGCCTATCTCTACAACAGAACTTTTAGTCAGACAGTCTACAAATATATATTATTATATATCGACCACTCACATACACACACACACACACACACACACACACACACACACATACACACACACACACACACACACATAAGTGACGACAGTTAGACGCACAGGCGTGAAAGCTACATCAATGGGATATGGACATTTTGGGACGAGCTGACCGACACACGTGAATAAAGTTTAAGTAAATTTTATTTATCGTAAAGAACTTCACAACAGCAAGAATTATGACAATCAAATTACATACAAATAAGCATACGTTAATGAATTAATACAGATAGATTAGACTCTTAGGTGTAATCCTCCCTCTCTCTGTTGAGACAAGAATCCCGTTAGAAAGAAAAGTTATTAACCCCCAAAAGGTCAAAAGTTTATACACTATGGCCTAGGATTTCCCTCTAAAGTAAAGAACAGAGTTTATACGTTAATCTATTCTAAGAGGGACAGAATTAGCAGAAAAAAACTTGCATAAGTAAAATACAAAGTGGGTGCCAGAATTATACAATGAAAGAATAATTCGTTCATGCTTTCGTTTTATTCATACCACAGTGGCCACTGACTTTAGTAATCAAGGATGCTTTGACACTGCAGGCATGTTTCAAGAGCATTTTGATTGACGGGAAGGCGCGAATGTGTTTACACATAATGTATCCTGCAACCCATACTCTCACATGCAGTAATCAAGGATGCTTTGACACTGCAGGCATGTTTCAAGACATTTATTGACGGGAACACACATAATATCACAGGAACAGTCAGTGTAACAAGGTCATGCTGACCTGACATCGATAGGTATACATTTGGCATTCAAAAAGGTAAACATCAGAATAGACGTGCATGGTCAATAGCAAAGTTCTTCAATAATGACAGTTCGTAACGTCGCCCTTGGCGTCTCTGACTAAACGCGTCAGATGCCTTAGTTACTATGACACACAGGTGCAACTTGGCACTCCCCGCCAATTGCACATATCAGGCTGTAGTATAATAGCCGAAAGCACAGGCCTCGTTCTGACGTCGGCCGTGTACTTCTGTTAAATAGGTTATCATCAACCCTGCAGTAATACTTATTGTAGATAGAAGTTCCGCCAATCTGCGGCTCCCACAATATATCTTCGTCACTGGATTTCTGGACAATATAAGACTAACAGTCTTGGATGGCTACCTCGAGCACAAATATATATAAGTTCTGAAATGGCGGATCAGTGAGCTGCTGTTCACCCTAGGTAATCCTTTACATGTTCTGCCACCGAAAAGCGTAATAATGCATAAAGGTCGGTATTACCTGGCAAATGAATCCTCAGAACATCACAAGGAATTCTGTCGTCATCCCGACGCACAGAGATTCACTGGGGAAAACTGCCATAGCAGTTACTTCGAAGATTCTCCCCGAAAAACAATGGACTCTTGGTCCCTTCAGAAAAAACAGGACCTCCCGGCTTCCCGGAAGTATATCTCACTCCCGCTTAAAAAACCTTCCCATAGGCCTACGCCGAACTGTCAACCTCTGACCCTAAAGGTCAAACACAATGAATGAATAAACAAGGGAAGACAACCCCTAATCAACCTGACATCGCAGGTAAAGACACAATTATTCTTATGATACAAACATAAGCAAATAACTTGACAGATGACTCCGTCGAAAATGACAGCAACATTACTACCACCCCCCCTGTAAAAAAAAAAAAATGCAATTTTTTTTTTTAATATGTTCATGAGCAAGATAGCACCAGTATCACTTCTGTGCTCATGCAAACAATGAACCTAATATCAGGTACAATAGAAGAGGGTACAAATCATCTCCCAACATAGGAGAAAATATTTCCTTTAAGCCAAACAAACTAAGGGATACCATTCACGAAACCTAAGTTGCTGGCAATACCAATCATATATCAAACATTACTAAATAATATAATCATAGCAATATACAAATGTCAATGCTATTTTAGCAACATATCACTGATGGATGGACAAAATGAAATTTGTTAAATTATCTAAACATCATCCAAATACATTTGTATTACAACATATTATGATATTAAGGACAGACCTAAGTCTGAAAATATATCAGGAAAAACTAGGACACAAGATTTAACTGGAATCATGTGGGCATCTAGACAATATGTCCGCCATCACATTATCCGAACCACGGATAGCTCGCACCGTGAAATGGAAAGGCTGAAGAGCAATAGCATAACGAGTAGATCTCGAGCTCTTCAAATCCTTACTTTGCATAGCCGTAAGAGCTTTTTGGTCGGTTTCCATAAAGAAATGCGCGCCCAGAAGGAACCTTTGTAGCTTAAGAATGGACCAAACCATAGCCAACAATTCACGGTCCAAAACCGAGTAATTCCTTTCTGCCGCATTCAGCTTCCTAGAAATATACATTACAGGATGCAGAGTTCCTGAATATTCCTGCATTAGTGCCGCTCCAATCCCAGTGGAAGAGGCATCACTACGAAGGACAAAAGTCTTATCAATCGTCGGTAGTCTTAAGATAGGATGAGATGAGAACAAATTCTTAACCTGATCCAATGAAGATTGGCATTCTTGGGACCAACGCACCATATTAGGAGAACCTTTTTTCAATAACGTTGAAAGTGGTGCCATAATGGAGGACAGATTCTCAATGAATCTTCCATAGAATTGTATCAATCCCAATAGACTACGCACTTGCTTTTTTGTCTTCGGAACCGAGATATTTAATATCTTTGAAATGTTTTGGTCCTCTGTCTTCAACAGACCATGACCAACTCGATGACCTAGGAAGGAAATTTCACTAAACCCAACAAAAGCTTTAGAGGGTTTAGCAGTCAATCTATGCTCACGTAGAGTAGATAGCAATTCCTTTAGACCCACATAGTGTTCTTCCCAAGTATCGCTGAAAAGACAGATGTCGTCTAAATATGCAATGACATCTGCACGATCTGATAGAATTCGACGCATCATGCGCACGAAAGTCGCTGGGGCGTTCATAAGCCCGAAAGGCATAAAATTCCATTGAAACAGACCCCTAGGTGTCGAAAAAGCAGTGAGAGGTTTGGCGTGTTCCGTCAGTGGGACTTGCCAATAACCTTTCGACAAGTCTAGTTTAGTAAAGAATTTAGCTTTAGAAAGTCTAATAAGTAGATCATCTAATAACGGCATAGGTTCAGCATCGAACTTCGTAACTTGATTTAATTTGCGATAATCAACGCAAAGACGTATGTTATTGTCTTTCTTTCGAACAATAACTATCGACGAAGAATAAGCTGAAGTGGATGGTTCAATTATTTGTAGTTGAATCATTTCATCCAATTCTTTCTCGACTTGTGCTTGAAAATGAATAGGTATTGGGTATGGTCTTACTCTGATCGGATTACGATCAGTAAGTATGATGTCATGTTCTATGACATCTGTGTGTCCAGGAATGTCGGTAAGGACATCCTGATATGATTGTAACGTAGAGGATACTTGACGCTGTTCCTCAAAAGACAAGTTGGAAGAGACTGTAACGTCTCTCCACGATTCCGTTGAAGTAAGTGGAATCGCAGGAAGAGGTAAGTTCACGTCAGAAAAAATAGTTTCCTCATCCTGTATAACAGACAGGGATGAGATGTGACCATGTTGAA
Organism: Oreohelix idahoensis; assembly: GCA_024509875.1. NCBI lineage: Eukaryota > Metazoa > Mollusca > Gastropoda > Stylommatophora > Oreohelicidae > Oreohelix > Oreohelix idahoensis. The sequence goes on from JAMPIV010022078.1 coordinate 68,139, forward strand.
CTGGAGAGTCGTCCGTCGCCTGGAAAATAGGCTGTAAATAGTCTGGACGTTCAATAAACTCTGTTAGCATATTTATATGGAAGGTTTTATGCCTTCCATCCACATCGACAATATAGTCGACATCAGAAATTTTCGAGACTATAGTGTATGGACCCTTCCAAGAAATGAGAAGTCTATTCTCTCTTGAGGGCAGTAAGACATATGCTTTGTCTCCAGGACAAAGTTGACGTAGGCGTCTTTTCTTATTAGCAAATCGCCTAGCTTTTTCTTTCGCAAATTCGGAAGATGAAGTTGCTAACCTGCACGATTCGATAATCTTTTCTCTAAGAGCTATAACATATTCATATGACGATTGTGTATCATCGTCAATATTATCGGAAGTTATCAAATCGTGTAACAAGGACATCGGCCCGCGCGGTTGCGCGCCAAAGACAAGTTCGAAAGGAGAAAACCCTGTATGCTCGTTGGGAACCTCTCTATAGGCAAAGAGGACTGCAGGTAAAACCCTGTCCCAATCTTCAGGATGATCCTCCGTTATCTTGCCAAGTAAGTTCTTTAGTGTCCTGTTAAGACGTTCTACCAATCCATTGGACATTGGATGATAAATACTACTGAGAGACCTTTTAATGTCTAGCGTAGCCATTACCTGAGACATAACGTCCGAAATTAACTGAGTGCCGTGATCCGACAGTATTTCTCCGGGGAATCCCAGACGAGAAAATACGAGCCAAAGAGCATCAGCGATATCGACAGTTGATATGCTCTTCAGAGGAATAGCCTCTGGCCAACGCGTGCACATGTCCACGCAAGTGAGGATAAATTGGTGTCCTCTGGCTGACTTAATTTTGAACGGACCAATGATGTCTATAGCCATTTTCTGAAACGGCCGAATCGGAATATCTGCAGCCTGAATAGGAGCAGCATGTCTCGGACCCCTAGACTTGACCTCTTGACAAATTTTGCAAGATCGGCAATAAATTCGGATGTCTTTATTCACGAATGGCCAAAAGAAAGACGCAAGGACTCTAGTTTTAGTTCTGGAAAAACCCATGTGTCCAGCACACTGAGAATCGTGTGCATGCCGAAGAATTAAGGCTCTCATACACTTAGGCACAAGAATTTGCGAATGCATAGACTTGTCCGAGTTTTGTACCATTCGTACCAATATACCATTCTTCATAGTAATATACGATTTGTGATTCGTATTTTGATTGGGATCCCCTTTCTTTGCAAGAAGGAAGTATTTCTTCAAAGAAGGATCCTCTTCTTGACGTTTAACAAACGAGTCATGGGAAATCACCAAGTGCTCGTCTTGGCTATCAACTTCATTACTATTATCAGATGAAGTTGGGGGATTAAGAGCTTGAGCTCTTGTCATCACTGCATTGACCGTTTGAATGTTTTTTTCTTCCCAACTAGAAATTTGTTGCGGGGTGCATTCCTTAACCCCATGAATACGACCGATTATAAGATCCGCAATAGGATTAGGAAGAAGACATGCATGGACATCTCCTGTGAAGAAAGGAGTGTCAATCCTAATAATAGCAGTAGGATAGCTTTCCATAGTACCACCAAATGTAACACATTTGATTGTTTTTCCAGTGGCACAGCAAGGATCTATCAGAGACTCCTTAACCCCGACGGTAGTACATCCCGAATCGAAAAGTACTGAGACTAGCCTATCATTTATTAGACCTTTATGTAAGATGAGAGATCCTCTCCCATCATGCGCAACTGTAGCAGGTAGAGCAGGAAGAGGGTGACCACAACTTAGCGTAGATACAGTTGATGAGTCAAACAATGTTAAGCATTGGGGGCATTCTTTTGCTCTCCCAAAATCGAAAGCACAACCAGTGATAGCCCTAGAGTTACCACTATCATTTGCTGTATTACAGGCTCCATCAAACTCTTGTTGCGCAGAGTTTGCCTGTTGGTAAGGTCTTTTCTTGTTAAACCTAGGTCTACCTCGATTATCATTTCCCCTGTAATTATTTCGACTATCATTTCCCCTGTAATTGTTATCATATTGCCTATTGTACTCATCATTCCGGTTTGAATCCCGGTTTCTAAATTCACCATCGTCATAATCTTGACGTCGAGAATGATTACCTCGAAAATTTGAATAGTTATTATTTGGATAGCCTTTGCGAAAGTGTCTCAAATTATTACCACTAAAATTACGAGAACTACCATCCTGTCTCCACTGCATAGACGAAGAACCATCATGTGTTGGATTACTCCGCTTCTGAGTGTAATTTTGATTACTTCCCCTATTCCAATTTTGTTGAGCACCCTGAAATTTTTTTCTGAAATTAGGGCCATATGGTATTGCCGAAGCAGCTGGCAACCTTTCTTTCACTTTAGAATTGCTAACTGTAGCATGGGGATGTGCTGTGGCATACTGACAACAGTATTCCTCCATTTCTTTTAAGTTTTTAGGCTTACGCTCATGAAGGAATGCAAGAAAAGAATCATTAACAGATGACAAAACCTTATCTCGCAATAATAAGTCCATTAGACCTTCATATGTTTTCTCAATCTGAGACAACTCAACCATCGTGTAAATGTACGACGTATCTTTGTAACAAAATCAGAGAAATCTACTCCATTTTCTGGCAACATTGTCCTAAAACGAAGACGATAGTCTTCTTGTTTTAGTTGATATTTTTTTAGCAATGCTGCCCTGACAACATCATAATTAGTCCTCTCATGTTCGTCTATTGTCATAAGAGTAGTCACTGTGTCACCTGTAAAAAATGGCATCAGTTGTTCAACATATTTTTCCTTTTTTATGTTATGCGTATCGCACAAAAATTGGAATCTATCTAGATAATCTGCTACGTCATCCTTTAAAGGATTGAAATGAGGCAATTTAATCCTACTAACAAACTCCTTTGTCGTACTCGAAGTTGTTTGCTGAGCACCCGTACTCGCCAATTTCAATTTCTCTAACTCCAAAGTTGCGAGTCTTTCCTCGTGTTCCATTTTCCTAATTTCAGCCTCGGCTTGAGCTTTCCTCTCCTCTGTAGCAGCTTGAGCTTTCCTCTCCTCTGCAGCAGCTTGAGCTTTCCTCTCCTCTGCAGCAGCTTGAGCTTTCCTCTCCTCTGCAGCAGCTTGAGCTTTCCTCTCCTCTGCAGCAGCTTGAGCTTTCCTCTCCTCTGCAGCAGCCTCTTTGTCTAATCTCTTTTGTTCAGCTTCAAATCTCCTTTCCTCCACCTGCATCTGCAATTTCTTTTGTTCAGCAGCAATATCAGCTTCTCTGTCTAGCCTTTTTTGTTCAGCAGCTGCTTCTCTTTCTAATCTCTTATCTTCAGCCATAGTTTTTTTTTCCTCTGCAGCAGCCCTTCTCTCTTCAGCAGCTAATGCTTTGTCATACTGAGATGTAGATCCTGCAACCCATACTCTCACATGCAGTAATCAAGGATGCTTTGACACTGCAGGCATGTTTCAAGACATTTATTGACGGGAACACACATAATATCAACAGGAACAGTCAGTGTAACAAGGTCATGCTGACCTGACATCGATAGGTATACATTTGGCATTCAAAAAGGTAAACATCAGAATAGACGTGCATGGTCAATAGCAAAGTTCTTCAATAATGACAGTTCGTAACGTCGCCCTTGGCGTCTCTGACTAAACGCGTCAGATGCCTTAGTTACTATGACACACAGGTGCAACTTGGCACTCCCCGCCAATTGCACATATCAGGCTGTAGTATAATAGCCGAAAGCACAGGCCTCGTTCTGACGTCGGCCGTGTACTTCTGTTAAATAGGTTATCATCAACCCTGCAGTAATACTTATTGTAGATAGAAGTTCCGCCAATCTGCGGCTCCCACAATATATCTTCGTCACTGGATTTCTGGACAATATAAGACTAACAGTCTTGGATGGCTACCTCGAGCACAAATATATAAGTTCTGAAATGGCGGATCAGTGAGCTGCTGTTCACCCTAGGTAATCCTTTACATGTTCTGCCACCGAAAAGCGTAATAATGCATAAAGGTCGGTATTACCTGGCAAATGAATCCTCAGAACATCACAAGGAATTCTGTCGTCATCCCGACGCACAGAGATTCACTGGGGAAAACTGCCATAGCAGTTACTTCGAAGATTCTCCCCGAAAAACAATGGACTCTTGGTCCCTTCAGAAAAACAGGACCTCCCGGCTTCCCGGAAGTATATCTCACTCCCGCTTAAAAAACCTTCCCATAGGCCTACGCCGAACTGTCAACCTCTGACCCTAAAGGTCAAACACAATGAATGAATAAACAAGGGAAGACAACCCCTAATCAACCTGACATCGCAGGTAAAGACACAATTATTCTTATGATACAAACATAAGCAAATAACTTGACAGATGACTCCGTCGAAAATGACAGCAACAACCACAAATGATCAAACGTCGGGAAAGTTAATGTTTGTAATATGCGCCACTACGGGCTGAATGTAAATGAGATTTGGGAAAGAATTATAATTCTGGATCTATAGGCCCAGTTACAGCATTAATTCTTAATGTTCTTTAGGTTGGTACTCTGTCTCTTTCTGGTTGCACACACAATGCCAGACAGGTTTACCTTTGAAACCCAAGTATTAAGTACAAGATGTTCTTTCGTATGGTTATTCTCTTACACTCATGGAAGCCGCTGGTAGGTTTTAGGGTTGACCCAATACTGTGTAAAGGAGAGCAAAATACAAACTTAACCCTAATGGTATACACAATCCTATCCTACCTCGCGTAAAATGTAATATATTCACTTCGGTTATTTAACGTTACATTGAAACCACAAGCTTAGAGCTTAGCTTATCGTTTAACCTCCCGTGAAATAAATTCTAGTCATTTAAAAAATCTTATCATCATGAATTATATATATATATATATATATATATATATATATATATATATATATATATATATATATATATATATATATATATATATATATATATATATATATATATATATATATATATATATATATATATATATATATATATATATATATATATATATATATATATATAAATATATAAATATATAAATATATATATAAATATATAAATATATATATATATATATATATATATATATATATATATATATATATATATATATATATATATATATATATATATATATATATATATATATATATATATATTTCTTCCATACTCATGATGAACAGTGCCTTTACTAGTCGGTTAAAATGTTCTCTGACTGGTTACTAGCAATTAATTAAATTTATTTATTAACTGGGATAGTTTAGCTAAAATTATAATTTATTCTGCTAGCCACTGTAACACAGTAAAACCTAGAGAAATATAAATGCCAGACCTATCTAGTAAATCACTCTACACAGAAAATAAACCAATGAAATATAATTTGGACTTAACAATTATATCACTCGACAATACTAGGCAATATTATTACCTCCAAACAGAACTATTTTCTATCTCCAACGAGAAACTATGAACTTCACTTATACAAGGTATTCAAGAACTCGGCGCTAGATGTCTTTAAAGTCTGTGGAGTACTGAATACAAGAAGTTAAACTGCTGGGGTTTATATATTAAATCTTCAGAAAAATGGCTCGACTAATTACTTTTAACACCTATGGTTAGATCTAGGGAAAATACGCGTATCAAAGCCCTTTTTCCCGCTAGGACCGAAACCAGAACCTCTGCCAGATGTTGGCACCTACGGGAAAATCTCTGCTCAGATTCTAGATTAAAAATAAATCTACATACTATTACCGCTGCAGTCTCTGTAGATCAGGCGAAACGTAATTGACCAGACCGTGCGAGATTTCTTCTATAAAAAAATCGCACTAATTGCCATCTGCAGATGTGGTCATAAACGAAATCGAGCGAGCCCGTCTTTTGATATGGTGGTTCTCACCGTGTTTAATTACCTTTCTACGAACAGTTTCAGGGGAAGATAATAGAATCGTGTCAGCTTTTAGGTTCCAAATTATTTCCCCTGATCACGGTCTAACGAAAAATACGTTAAAACTAAACGCCACCTTCCTCTGTTGCGTCACTTACAACGATTCTTGATCGCTGGCGTTCAAAATTAAAAATGAAACCGACTCGCGTTAGCTAATTAAGTCTGCTCGTAAACATCCATCAAAGAAAATAGTGAACATCAATTAAAATGAGCGTGCTAAATTAGACAAAGAGACAGATCTCTGTATGAAATAGGGTTTAAGTTAACAAAAATACGTAAGTGAAAGTTGAGTAAAAGAGAAGTAAGGATAATAAAATAGATATAAGAAATCTATTTATCATAATATGTCACACCCAATAAGATCAGGAAAGAAAGATAACATATACCAACACGTAAATTTAGTGAATACGGAAAGGAAGCAGTTGACTCCTATGAATAATAATCAATTTAAGACAATAGAACAACAACCAGAAACAAATAAAACAAAAATGATTAGTGCCAGAACACCAACGTAGATAAACACTATAGCGTCGCACTTGAGGCCAAAACAAAATAATAAAAACGTCATGAGAGAAAAGAAAACAGGTTCACAAGAAGTACAAGACATGAACACATCTTATGGGCGTACAAGAGCAGTACGGAAGACAAGACAGGAAGAAGTATATACAGTACATGAAAGGTACCAGTTTGACATCGAATCAGAATCTGATTCGTCAAGTGGGGAAGATAGCGTTATAGACACTGACGAATATGCAGAAGGATACTTGTCAGACGAGCTCGATCATAGAACAGACGACGAAGGCAATAGATTTTATTGGCCGAAAAAGATAAAGAAGGCAATAAAAGATACCCTAAAAGGAGCCGATTTTAACACCTTGACAACATTGAAGGTGCAAAAATTGCTAGAAGCGAAGTTTGATACAGAGTTATCAGAAAGGAAACAAGAAGTACACAAACTTATGATCGAAACGATGAATGAAGAGACAGATATAGACACGTTATACCCACATAGCAGCGTAGATTCCATGGACAACGCTCCGACACTTGCGATCCTTACCACTGTCAAACGCCCTTACCTTCCTTCCACGGATGATTTGCCCCCAGTAACTAAGTTCGTAAAACTGTCACAGGCACATGTAAGAAGAAAGCGTCGACAAGTTTGTAAACAGAAAGATGACTCGCCAGTCAACCCTCCATTGCCTCAGTCGCAATCATCTCCCATTTCTTCAGTTTGCCAACAATCAGTTAACGCCACGTCACATACTGTACCCACTATACAGTACGATTCCGGACTATCCAGCAGGGAGATTGCGATGCTGGAGCTGGCGAAATTTTTATCAGCACACCCAGTCGTGTCACCACAGGCAAAATCGTCGCCAATGTTTATCTTTTCTTTTTACCAACGATATTTTTTTTTTGGTTGAACAATCAACGTCTCCACGCTTTCATTTTTTTGTGAGTGCCCAACGTCACAGTTATATCATTTTTTTTTTTTCGTGACAAGTTTCTGGTTTTTTTTTTTTTTTTGGTGAGCAAACGTCCCCCGGACGAAATTTCTTTTCAGATTACGTGATGATGACAGTTCCCTGATGATCCAGCTCTAGTTTGACATGTCACAGCCCCACTTGGTACAAGTTTTCCCACGGTGAAGTAACCGCTGAAGATCAGATCACCTACACAGGAAAACGAAAGTTGTCATGTTATATATATTTCTTTTGAAAATTTTTAGTGCTAACACCTGTTATAAAAATGTCATCCACTTTCATTCATCATGTTTTTGATTCCACATCTAGAACAGATTACAAGAATGTATATGTTACCATACTTTATGCTACAGAATATGCCATGCTATTAATTATTAATTTGAAACATGAGAATTTAATTGGGATTGTTAAACACTTTATGAATTTCCATAGAAATTACAGTTCATAAGTTACATAGCCACTCTTATTAGTTAAAGATAGTTTTGATGTTACATTTCACTAACTCAGAACCCTAGAGTTCAGTTACATGAATTGTACAAGGTACGAGTATAAATTTTTTTAATGCTAATGATTCACACATTGAGAGTTCATCATCTTTCACTCTTTCACTCTTACTGTTTTTTTTTTCTTGTTGTTCCAGAGATCAACTTACTCTTTTCACATGCATCTTTGCATATTCACGCAGTAACTTTGCATCATGCACTAATTGTCATTCTGTTAATTATCATTGATGCATCCTCTTACCTATGATCTATATGTTCCATTCACTCATCTATACCAGTAACTTTGATCTATTACAGCGATACTATCATGACATCCCTTGCCAGAATGTACGAACCATGTTATTGAAATTCATAGACGTGATTGTCATAGTATGCCATGTTTTTTCTCCACAGAGATATTTTTGGGTGTAAACCACACATTTTTGGGTATTTGTCACAGTATATATGTTTGACAAAATATTAAGTTGGTCACGCTAGTGATTGGCAACATTGAGATAATGAAAACCGGTTGGTCAGATGACCGGAAGGGAAGTGAACACAGATTCTGGCGGGGAAAAAGGGAGTTGAGTTACTGACCATCGACCAGGATAGGTCGTATTTGTTCCCTGTCAGCGTTTTACTGGAGAGAGTTGCCATTGTGGTTTCTGATTTAGTGCTTGCCTTTATTTCATGCCATCTTTGGATGGGTGTGTGTAATGCTGGAGTGTTAATGTATTTCTTTCTAGTCACATTTCCTTAGATCGGTGATATTGAGTTATTTGTGATTCAGTTCTGCCTGATCATTGTAAATTAGTCGCTGGTGAGCGAAAATCATTGTGAAGTCCATTTAAGATGGCCATACCAGTGGGTATGATACTTATTCGTTAAATGCTATTAGTGCAAGCGGTATTTGGCAGCTTTTTTGGTCATTGTATTTCACATGTATTCTGAGCCGTGTGATGCTTCATTGTGTGCAGTCATTATTCAAGGGAACGTGCCTGTTAATGGTGTTACAATTAATTATTGTCAGCTAGTCTTTGTTGTGGTCGTACTCTTAGGTTATGAGCCTTGATATTGCTATTAGTATGATCTATATGCTGTTGGTGGTAAATCCACAATATTACTAGTTCCTGACAGCTGGGGGCTCAGTCTATACAGCGCCCTGACTACTGTAAGCGGTGTTTACAGTAGTCTTTGGAGTATTTTGGACAGCTAAGAGCTGTATCCAAGGCCGTAGTGCCTATATTTTCTATATTTTTTTAGAAAGGCCAGAATGTTATATGCACACAGTATGTTAGAAGGTTTAAGTCACATTGTGTTGGCACCTTCATGTGATTAAGTCACGATAGTGAGTTATTTTCAGTTGCCAGCTTCTGGTATTTGTGTTTGTCAATCAGTGTGTACCGTAGGCGGTCAAGTGTGTCGCGTCACGATACGTAACCCAGTTTTGTTTTCACGATCACAGTGTACGGGTATTGTTGTCAAGTTCAGTGAGTTTTGGACAGTAGGTTTCTCAGTGTGGTACAAGGTATTTTTGGTGCTACAGTCGCAGTGCAAGGTTAGTTTCACAGCGTAGTGTGGTCGACATTGTCATTTCATGTGGTGGTATTGGTCCAGGTGTAGCAGCGGAGTTGAGGTGTTGGTACCATCTAAATAGATTGTCCCAGACGGCAAGTGGAGTGTCATATGGGATATAGCTTGGTCAACCTCGGTATAGGGTGGAAGGAGATTGGTGTTAGGAAGTTGTACATGATAAGAGATTGATAGAGTGTTTGGTACCTAAGGTCATTGGGTTGGACATCTTGTCTTGACATTACTTCACTGATGTGCCCAACCAGGGGTGAAAGTCAATGCCTCTGACGTGACCTTACTACACTGATGTGCCCGGCCAGGAGTGAATACTTATATGCAATGAAGCCTGCTGACCTGTGTGGGTTCAGTATACGGTGCTGAAGACTGCTGCGATTCTTGGAGTATACAGTAGGCGGTCTATTGTGGACAGTGCTGTGTTAGCACTGAATAGAACAGTACATACTTATCGATATTCGTACAGCACCGTGCCAGAGGACAGTGTTGTGTAGGCTGGCACATAGACTTGTGAAGAAGTCTGGGTTTTCGGACAGTGATATCGGTTATTCGTTTTCAAGTGTGGAGACTTGTTTGTGTTGTATTCATCCCTCATCACCAGTGCTGAGGAAGCTGCGTAGACAAGCGTCGCTGAGGATCTTCAGTTACGTTTTTGTTTGCATTTTTGTATAATTCATTCATAACCCTCCACTCCCAAAGGAGCATAGGCCTTCAACAAACACATGCCAAGTCCTCCTGTCATGTGCCATCATCTCAAGTTCTTTCCATGTTCTCCTCATCATTTTCACCTCTGTTTCCAGCTCTCTTCTCCATGTGCTTCTTGATCTACCTCTGCCTATCTTGCCATGGGGGTTCCAGAACAAGGAGGAATGCCTTGTCCATCGCCATCGCTATCTCTTGTTCACTGACACTTGGTTTCCGCAGTTCCACGTTCGTGTGTCCATTTTATCCATTCTCGCCACCCGTGAAACTCTTCTTTTTTCTCATTGTCTTTGTTGTTTCCACTGACACATTTTGTCTAGATCCTATTTTCTTGTCATCAGTTCCACGTTCGTAGCCTTGTCATACCATTTTAATCCCTCTATTCTACGCAAGCACCCATTTATATCAGCAAAATCCAGATCATCCAATTGCTTAGTCAGAGTCCACTGGATTCCATTTCTGTTATGTGTTGTCGATGATCTCATGACCCAATCTATTGCTAGTAAGAAAAGAAATGGATACAAGAGGCATCCCTGTCGCACTCCTGTTCTTATCCCAAACCGTTCTGTAAGCTGTCCTTCGTGCAGAACTCTGCATGTCATGTCTTCATATGTTTCCTTTATTAAATTAATGATCTTCAGGGGAACTCCATAATGCATCATCAATTTCCAAAGTAATTCTCTGTCTACACTGTCAAATACCTTTTCGTAGTCCACAAAATCCGATGTATAGTGGTGAATTCCATTCCAGACTTTGTTCAACTATTATTCTCAAAGTGGCTATCTTGTCTGTACATGATCTGTTTTGTCGAAAACCTGCTTGTGCATATCTCAGTTTCTAGTCTATGGACTCTTTTAATCTCTCAAGGATAATCCTGTTTAATACTTTTCCTGGCACTGATAGTAACATTATTCCTCTGTAATTTGTGCACTCTTGTAAATTTCCCTTCTTAGGCAACTTAACCAGATATCCTTCCTTCCATTCTGCTGGTATCTCTTCCTTTTCCCAGACTTTACCAAGTAATTTATATAACATCTCTGTAGCCGTGTCGATATCTGCTTTGATGGCCTCTGCTGGAATGCTATCAGGTCCAGACGCTTTTCCATCTCTTAGAAGCTTTATGGCTTTCTTTATGTCCTCCTTCGTTGGTCTTTCACCGTTAATTTGTAGCTCTTTTTCTGCTGGCTGGATGTCCGGCGGGTTTTGTGGAGCTGGTCAATTGAGAATTTCCCCAAAACATTATGTCCACCTCTTCATTTGCTCTTGTATATTGCTGAGCAGTTTTCCATTCTTGTCTTTTATGAGGCAACTTGTTTGCTTGTATTTCCCTGTTAGCTTCTTTGTGCTGATATACAGTTCTCTCATGTTTCCTTTGGCTGCAGCATCTTCTGCCTCTCTTGCCAACGCCTCAATATACTTCCTCTTGTCTCTTTTGATACTTCTTTTTACTTCTTTGTTTGCTTCTGTGTACACTTCTTGAGCCTTGGCTTTGGAATTTCTGGTTTTGCTTGTGTTTAAATCTGCTTTCTTGTTTTTTCTGTCTTTTATCTTATTGATGGTTTCTGTTGTTATCCATGCTTTTTGTTGTCGTTCCCTTTTCCCCAGTATGTTTTCACATGTCTCCTTCCATACAGTTTTGACCTGCTGCCAATAGTCTTCTGTATTCTCTACATCTTCCAGCTGTTGGAGCACTTGGAATTTGTTGGATACTGTGACCGCAAATTTGTCTCTTGTTTCTTGATTTCTTAGCTGTCCTACATTAAACTGTTGTCTATAATTTTGCATTGTTGCATATCTCTTGAGTTTCATTTTTACTTTGGCTATCAGAAGATGGTGATCTGATGCCACATCTGCTCCTCTATATATCTTTACATCCTGCAATGATGATCTAAACTTCTTGTTTATGCCTATATGATCAATCTGATGTTCTGTTCTATGGTCTGGTGATATCCATGTTGCCTTGTGTATTCTCTTATGTGGAAACATGCTTCCTCCTATAGCCAGTTGATTTGAAGCACAGAAGTTTGCGAATAGTTCCCCATTTTCATTCATTATTCCTAGCCCATGTTTTCCCATGACTTCTTCAAATCCGGTGTTGACTGTACCTATCTTTGCATTCATGTCACCCATCAAAATTGTGATGTCTCTTCTTTTTACTCTGTCCATAATTTCCTGTAGTCTAGTATAAAATGCTTTTTTTCGCAGACTCTTCTTTGTCATTAGTTGGTGCATAACATTGGATGACATTTACATGAATTTTCTTTTTAGCTTTTTTGAAAGTATCTGTTATTATTCTGGGTCCAACAGCTTCCTATTCAATGAGTGCTTTCTGTGCTTCTTTAGATAACATAAAAGCTACCCCTTCACTGTGGTGTGAACTTTCGTCTTCATGTCTTGAGGACAGCACCAATTCACCTGTGATGAGTTTCTTCCTGTCTACCCCCTTCCACTTTGTTTCACACATTCCCAGAACCTCGATTTTGTATTCCCTCATTTCTGGTGCTACTTGCGCCACTTTCCCTTGTTCGTTTAATGTCCAAACATTCCAGGTGCCAAATCTGGAAGTTCTCCTAGAAGAAAGAAGGTTAATCAGCAACACAGACTCCTTTCGGCTTTCTCTGTGTTGCATCATACGCCTCCCTGCGAGAGGACCTTCCCCTGTCTTGGATGGCTGTGTTTTATTTTCTTTATTTGACTTGTCCATATTTGTTGAAGTTTTTTGTGGTTTACATTTTTTTACAGGACGGGGTAACCAGCCCCGTGCCCAACCCTCCTTAGTCGCTTTCTACGACATGCTTGACGGGGAACAGTGTTACTATTCTTTGCTCCCCTTTCGGGCCCCGGTAACACACGAGTGATTTTTGTATAATGTATTATATTTATGTTTCTGTGTTTTCTTTTCTATCTATCTGACTAATTCTATCGTCGGGTTCTTTGGAGTAGATGGGATAGTGGATTTGTTTTGTTTACATCTACTTCGTGAGATCTGTGTAGTTCATTATTGTTATCTTTCACGTTATTTTAGTTATTTTTTTCTTTCTGCTTTCTTTGTAAAACTTAGCCGGTATGTTTGTATGGGGGTAGTTAGTTAGGTGGGATCTTTCACTGTATTTATATTTTATATTCCGATATGTTATAGTATTAGCTTTGATTATAGGTTATTGAGGTTATTGGGACTGGAGTGATTGGTATCTATTGTTTTCGTTCGTGCGCAGTCACGCAGTGTATATATTTATCTACATATACTCTACGTGGTCTATCCTCTTGTTCCTCGTGACTGGAATTTTGTTTTCGTAATGTGATGTATGTGTTTCTTTCTTTAATGTAGTGTTCATTTTGCCAAAGGAAACACTTGCATAGCACAGAGTATTAATATTAATTATAATTGAAGTATTATCTGAGTATAGCACCAGTGTGGGTGCCAGTAACTGACTTTGTAGAAACTGATTTAGTGTCAAGGTGATATAGTGGTGTCAGAGAGCACTAGAAAGTTTCATCAGTTGTTATTATACAACTGTCGACTATTGTAAGTTGGTTTGAATGTATCACAGAGATTAAGTGGTCAGAAAGACCAAATTTTCAGAGTGTTGAGACAGTGCCCAAGGGGCAGAGTAATATTATATATTATTTTATAAGAGGATAAGGTGGATGATGTGTATACAGGGAGAGGTGAGGTCATATATATTTACCGACGGATATATGGGTAGATTGGAGAAGTGATATTAATATTTATTATCATTATTGCATACATTGTAGCAGAGACTTATCTACTGATATAAGTGAAGTGGTTACAGTACATACGATTGAGTAATTGCATAGTAAAATCTATAGCAAGAGATTATACTGATTATTCTGAGTGTACACCATGGACCTACAAGCTTTCATTCAGATGGGTAAGGAATGTGGGTACACAAAGAAAGAACTGATGGATTTTGCTGAAACCAAATTTTATTCAGTTGAAAACCAAAAAGCTTTGGAGAAGGAAAAGATTGAGAAGCAGAACCGGGAGAGAGAGGTTCGAGCTGAAGAATTAGAGCTCAAAAGCAGAGAATATGAATTACAAGAAAAGAAGATGAAAGAAGATAAAGAATTGCAAGAAAAGAAGATGAAAGAAGAGAACGAGTGGAAACAGAGAGAGTTTGAGTTACAAGAAAAGAAGATCGAGCAAGAATTGCAAGAAAAGAAGATGGAGAGAGAGGTAGAGATGGAGAGAGAGGTAGAGATGGAGAGAATGAAGATTGAAAAGGAAATACAATTAAAGAAATTGGAAGTGGGTGCGAGTGGTCAGAACTCGACTCCTAGTGGGAATCATCGTCCCTTAAGGCTGCGTCTACCAAATTTTAATGATAAAATTGACAGTTTAGATTTCTTCCTTGAAAGATTCGACGCCGAATGCGTGGCCTATAAGGCTGACAGAGATCAGTGGCCATCTCTGTTATCGACACTGCTAGGGGGGCCTGCGATGGAGACTTTTTATAGCCTCCCATTAGAAGAAAGGGCCGACTACGACAAAGTAAAGGAAAGGTTGCTCCGGAAGTTCCGTCTGACTGCTGACGGTTACCGGACGCGTTTTAAAAACGCGATGCCAAGCGCAGACCAGGATTTCGAGGATTTTATCTCGAAGATCAAACTTCTACTGAATAGATGGATCGAAATGGAGGGAATTTCTAAGGACTTTAATGGCTTGCTAGACTTGGTGCTACAAGACAAAGTGTTGTCCTCGTGTTCTAGTGAGTTGGTCGCGTTCTTTCAGGAACGTCAACCGAAGGACATTGAGTCCATGGCCCAATTGGGGCACCATTAAGTCCTTGCCCGTCCGGGCAAACCTATTCAAAAGTCAGGTCTGTCAGACGACTTAGTTGCCGGTGTCGGCAAAGTTCAGCGCCATTCTTGGCGAAACCAGTCACACGATGCTGACAGAGGCCAAGAGCAGAAGTATGAGAAGCCCTCCAGTCCCCATCAGCCACGTAGAGGGAGTTATGGGAATTTCTGATACCATCGCAATGGTCGGTCAAGTTGGCAGAACCGACAATGTAGATGCGGTAGCAACAGAAGAGAGTACCAAACGAGGAAGCAGGTACACTTTGAGGACTCTCGGGACGCAGACCGGTTCTAGTATAAAACCAAGCATCACAAACCGAGGAGTGGTTCCTCAGAGAGTCGATCTTCAGACTCTGATGCACGGTCGTCGTCGTCTAAAGGTTCTAGCAAGAGTTCACGCGATGAGTCGAAGACGGAGCGCTTGTGTACCAATTGCGGTGGCAGGGGTCATTGTGCTGATAGCTGCACTACCCCGGTCAAACACTCGAATTCCGCGGTTGTGTTGGACACAATGAACAGCGAGGACTTTGCGGAGTGCCGCCCTCTGTTCCATGCGAACGAGAGGTTACTGCTGCAATGTGGGCATGCGGCACCATGTTTATCGGCAGTCCAAGAGACTGGCAAGGTGGATCTCCACAAAGGCATGGTGGAGAAGAAACCAGTCTCCGTGTTGAGGGACACTGGATGTACCACTATTGGGGTGCGGCGATCGTGTATAGACGATTCCCGCCTTACGGGCAAAACTGTGAAATGCACCACGTTCGGGGGTAAAGTGGAGTCTTACCCCCAGGCATATATCAATGTAGACACCCCTTTCCTAACGGGTAGAGTAAACGCGTTTGTCCTCGAGGACCCAATTGCCAATTTGATCGTCAACAATCTACGCGGGGTGCATAGTGCCATGGGTGTGGCTAGAGCAGAGGCTCAGCATCACCAAACTTCAAAGGGGAAAGACCAAAAGGTAACATCGTAGACGTATTCTACGGCAAGTACCAAATGACATGAGGGGGAGCAGTAGGAGCTTATATGAGGGTTCAATAGTTGGTGATCGCACAGTTTGGGTTCGTAACGTTCCCCTGAGTGCTAGTTGGCGCACACTCAGAAGAGTGTTTGATGAGGTCGCGCCGGTTAGATTTGTGGAGGTATTGTCGTTGCGCGACAACCCCAAAATGGCACGGGTGACTTTCGCGAATAGGTGGGGTGCGCGTGATGCAGTTAGGCAGAAGCATACGTCCTTGCTTCAGAACCATCTGCTGATAGTCCAGCAATAGTAGGGTTAGGGTTCGGGTTCGTGTTTGGTAAGGTGTTTCGATTGACGCGAACCGAACCTGAGAGGCTCGGACCCACGCCCCCAGTTCTATTCGGATATGAATATGTGAGTTTTGTAAACTTGTAAAGATTATGAGATTCCTGGTAACGCATGTTTATGCGGTAATATGTTATGCTTTACAATGTGTGTCAGTCGGAGGTTGTTGCCAGCAGAAACTAGATACTCTACGATTGAGAGAGAATGCCTTGCGATTGTCTGGGCGGTGTCTAAGCTGGTACGATACCTATTGGGGGCGCATTTTTTCCTCCAAACAGATAACAAACCACTGCTATTTTTGCAGTCTGCTAAATCCACCAGTGCTAAGTTGACGCGCTGGGCACTATTGCTGCAGCAATTCAACTTTACTATTTTACAAATTTAGGGTGTGCATAACATTATAGTGGATGTCCTTTCTAGGTTATAAGGTTGGTGAGGGACAGGAGCATCCGTAGACAGTATTTACATTGGTTTATGGAAGCAATGTTTGATAATCATTACAGTTGATGTGTATCAAAATGTATTACTGGGTGTAGTTTATATGTCATCGTGCCATAAAGGCAATTTGTTGTGGAGTTATATTGAATGTACAGTTAAACCATGTTATATATGATTGTATATGCTATGCTATTGGTTACTGTGTTGATACTTAATATAATTATAACTATGAATGTACTATTTATGGTGTAATATACCAGGGTTGGACAGTCGTTGTTATTTTTCACGACTACCAGTACCTGGGGTGGTTTAGTCTTGCTCATATGGTGTTTAATACATAGGGTGAGAAGGCACGAACGACAATGGTGGTGGACAAATTTGGCACTCTCTAGGGAGTTGAGGAGGTGCCGTCTCGGCATGTTGTTCGTCCATACTCCGAAGGGGGTTGAGCGTGACTCCTCCGGTGGAAGAAAACGGGGGGGGGGGGGGGTGGAGGGGGGG